>CAWVNO010001040.1:0-380000 GCA_963930645.1 Salticus scenicus
TTTGCAATAGTAATAGCCAATTAGAATAAAATTCTTATATACCCAGAAGAATCGTTTTTGTCCTCGCCGGGGGATGAAAATTTGTGACATGAGTACTTATATATATATATATATTATAATGACTTCAGACTAATGACTTTAAGACTCACGAGAGGGCGCTGTTTGTTCAGCACGGTGAAAAGACTTTCGAATTGAAGATAGACTTTAGTTTATAGTTTGTTTTGAGAAGGGAATGAGGCAACGCCGAGAATAGCGGGTGCCTGGCTTGAGTGCGGTTCATGATTATTATTTTTGGTCCAAAGATTAGCGACCATTTTTATGAAATATGTGCTAACGTGTTTTCGTTTACCTTTTATGTATGTGTGTTTGTGTCGTACAGTGTTTGTAAATGAGAAATAAAATATATTTCTCTAAAGAAAAGCAATCTTCTCTTGATGAGTTCAAGCCTACGATACATCACAGACTAGTGATATGGTGGCAGCTAATGGCATACGTCCGACGCTACAAAGATACGCTACTAAATGGGTAAGTGCCTTTATGTATGAAACAGTGCCTTGATTTAAAAATAATATAATAAATCAGCTCAGTCCTTGTATTAGAACGTGAGAAAATATTCTTTTTTTAAAAAGGTACTTTAATTCAGATTATGTATTTAAATCATGAATCATATAGCACTGCTTATCCCTATTCATTTAGTAAAAATATTATTTTAAGATAAATTATTATTGTAGAGAAAAATATGTATTATTAACCTGATTCATCCGTTGTTTAAAAGAAATATAAAAGAAGGAAATCTTTCGTTTTTTTTTGTCGATGTGTTTCGAAAAAAAAATAAATAAATAAATAAATAAAGTTGATGAATCAGTGAAAAATAAATAAATATTTTTTTTTTTCTTTTGTTTGATGGTATATTCCTAATAATAATAATTTAAAAAAAACTTACTATAGAGTAACTAAATGTTACTACGTTTTGCAGGGAATTTCGGTTTTAAACGGAATTGCAATATATAAAGTACCTGTTCTGTATTTTATGGAAGAATAAATATTCTTGTTTAGTAATCTGTGGTTTAGAGCTTTGAGAAAAAAATAAAAATAAAGAATATATTTATTATCGAATTAGAAAGAATAAAAATGTTGCTGAATGATTCATAAGAATTAATGTGCATTTCCGGTCACATTTTTATTTCTGATACTTTATTGATTTAAATTGGATTTATTTTTCTATCTCTTTTTACTGATTTTAATATTGCTTTGCTAAATAATACAAAAAAGAAAAAGAGTGAATAAAGAATAAAAAAGAATTTAGTTTTGCTTTCGTGTAAAATGATTCTGTTCTTGTTTGAAACAAAATATTTTAGTTACGGTTTGAAGTAAAATGATTTAATTTTGCTTTCAAATGAAATGTGTAATTTTTAGATGTTCATTTTATTTATTAATATTAATTACTATGGTAATTTATGTTACTTAAATCCAATTTCGATTGAACTTACTTTTTTTTTTGATAAAGAAAAGAGTTTCGGTTTCGAAACGAAACTATTGTTTTTTTTTTTTTTTTTTTTTGGTTTGAAGAAAAATATTAATTATTTTGTTTCCTGAGAAATATGTGTGCAAAAAGAATCAAATAGTTTTGCAAATAAATTAATTTATTTCTGTTTTGAATTGAAATAATGATTGTGTAGGAAACAAGTAGTTCTTGGTATGAGAACATACTTGGTTAAAAATTTTGTTTGGGTATTCTTTTTGAATATACGATTTATGTAATAAAAAAAATTTGTGTGACTGAAAATTTTAATATTTTCTGTTCTTTAAGAAGAAAAGTACTGTACACGTGGTTTTTTTATGAAAGAAATATATATTTAAAAAAAAGTGTTCTCTTAAATAGAGAAAAATAAGGTATTTTTCATAAGCACAGATACCATTAACGGTATTAGATATTATTTTTTAATTGATTGCAAAGATTGCCCTTTTTATCTTTTTTTTTTTTTTTTTGTGTGTGTGTGTGTGTGTGTGTGTGTGTGTGTGTTTGATTGATTTTTGGAAAAAAAAAAGGGGTAACAAAAAAAAAAAAAAAAAAAAAAAAAAAAAATCTTTATTTGTTTATATTTTATTATCGTTTAGAGAGCATTCTGGTTTTGTTTGGGGTTTTCAAACATGGCATTTTTAGCTAAAGCTCGAAACATGAATTGATGCAAATTTGTGAGGAAATCGGTGTCGAAGTAGATACTTCCAGTAGAGTTATTGACATCAAGAAATTAATTTTATCTAGCAAGTCCTATAATAAGGAAGAAGTAAAATTAATATTGGAAAGGCTTCTTGAAGATAAAAAAATACAAGAAGAAGAGAAGAAGAAAGAGAGGAGAGAAGGATCCGAGAAACTCATCAATATGAAATTGAATTAAAAAAATTGGAAATTTCAAGAGAAAATCCTGAAAAAATATTAGAACCAGAAAAGGTGACTGAATCAGTTCCAAGAATTCAGTTAACGCAAATTACCCCAAGATTTGATGAAAAACATGATGAAATGGGTTTATATTTAATAAATTTCGAAAGAAGAGCGGAGATGGCACGAGTTCCAAAAAAGGATTGGGTGGTCTACCCGTTAGCAGTTTTACCGCCAGAACTATCCAATATGTTGGCCAGAGAGTCTCCAGCCGATGCTACAAATTATGATTTTGTTAAAAATATCATTATGAGAAGATATAAATTAAATTGTGAAAAATTGAAACAATGTTTTTATAAGCACCACAAATCGTCCGAAAAATCTTGGAGAAATTATGCCCAAGAACTTTCTAGTTATTTTACGGAGTGGCTCACAGAATTAAAGATAGAGAATTTTCAACAGCTGAAAGACCTAATAGTGACTGAGCAGTTGAAGTTTCGAGTGCCTGCTGATGTGAGAGAACATTTTTTAGAAAACTGGCTTACATTCACGACACCTTTAGATTTAGCTGAAAAATTAGATGAATTTGAAAGTATAAGAGAAAGTTTCAAAAGGAGGGATCTGCCCAAAAAGAACTTTTCCAGCTTTCGTAACCAAAGTGGAAACTTTTGTGATGATAAGTCTAACGATAATAACAAAGATGTTAAGCCGAAATTTCATGCAAAACAAGAGACATCCCAGGAAAATCAGAGAAATAAAGAATTTGATAAAAGAAAAATTGCTCGTTGCTATGAATGTGGTTCTACTAATCATCCTAGACCTCAGTGTGATAAATTAAAGGAAAAGGAAAAATTTATCTCACATATTATAGCTGAGGCAGGTTCTGATGAATCAATGACACCTTCTACTAGTATAGGTAAAGTGAATGGTGTTGAGATGAAAATAATTCGAGACACGGGTGCTTCATGTGATTTGATCAGCAGCAGTGGCGTAGCGTAGGGGGGGGGGGGTTCAAAGGGGGCTCTTGCCCCGGGCGGCACTTCGCTGGGGGCGGCAAATTTTGATATTAGTTGAGGTTTTATCGGCTCAAGTTTTCAATTTATAAAATTTTTAATCTGTTTTCTTTTTTTTTTTTTTTCTCCAAAATTTGCCAAATTTTTCCGCTTGCTCTTGTGTTAACCATAAAACAAAACAAAAAAAAAAAAGTTTGTGTGTGTGTGTGTGTGTGAGGGGGGACTAAAGCAATTCACTGAGACAAAAAATTGTAAAGGAAAATCGATGGCTGTACAATTAATCAATTGAAGACATCTTTCCTCTCTATTTTCTTAATATTATTATGGGAGGAAAATAATCAATAAGCAATTCTCCTATCTCCATTCCCCATCCACACTGTAAAAAATATGTCCTATTTGCTGCCAGAAAGTCTCTGTAATTTGAGGAAATACGCGTAATTTACGAAAACATTACGTTGTCAGAACGTATTTTTTGTAATTACAGAAAATTTCTGGCAGCAAATCGGACATATTTTTACAGTGGCACCCCACCCCCCCATATACACGTGACGCAATCATAGAAAGCAATATATATTTTAATATATCTATATCTATATTAATTTTTAATGCATCTTCTTCTTCCTGGTTGCGTATTTACAGAAAATACATTGTTTCGGAACCACCTTGGCGATCTTTTCTTTTGGCAGGGATAAAATCGCAACATGGTGTCTCGCGAATGGCAACACAGTTGACCTCAAAGCATAGAAGATGGGCGTGTTCAATTAAAAGACGTTTGATTTGCCAGACAGATGCATTATTGTTAAAACAGATGATGATTCTTCAGAAATTTAAAGAAAAAAAAATCTTTATTTATACACATAGACAAATTAACTACTTACTATTTGAAAAGTGGATTCATTACTATATCTTCTATAAAAATAGATTTATTACAGCATATATAAGCAGAAAGTATAAGATTCAGAAAAAAAAATTGATTTCCGGTTTTCGATTAATTTAGACGTTTTGAGATATCCTTGTATTTCAGTTAACTGAAATTAACTACTTATTTTTTTTATAAAAGTGGATTTAGTACTAGATTCTGCATATATAAGAAAAAAGTAGAAGATACGAAAAAAAAAAATTAAATTTCCGGTTTTCGCTGAATTTACACGTTTTGAAATTTCCTTGCATTTCAATTAACTGAAATTGACTACTTATATATATATATATATATATATATATATATATATATAAATGGATTTATTATTCGATCTTCTGCCTATATAAGAAGAAAGTATAAGATTTAAAAAAAAGTGATTTTCGGTTTTCGATGAATTTGCACGTTTTGAGATTTCCTTACATTTCAATTTACTGAAATTGACTAGTTATTTTTATGAAAGTGGATTTATTACTAGATTCTCCATATATAAGAAAACTAGTTGGCATAGGCGGACTCTGCTCAGTTCTCCATCATATTTATGTTCTCAGAAATTTCTAGTGCGAGACATATTATAATCATGTTAAAAGAAGTGAATTTGACCAAAGCTTGATACAGTGACAGAATGAAATCCCCGCCTAATAGGCTATCCACCGTTCACTTCGATATATTTATCTTATTCTAATCTCTTAATTTATTTTATCGGGGTCAATTCCTTTGTTTAGTTTTCATGCCACTATTCCAATGGAATAATCCTCAAAACTTATATTTATATGAAAAATTTACAATTTCGCTATGTTGATAAAATCGTAAATTACGAATAATTTACGAAATTTTCCTAGTAGAATATTTCTATTCAATCATGTTCAAACAAACATCATAAACGTAATTTTGAAGTTGTCTAATGTATTTAGGATCCTCAAACTGGAAGTTTATACTCAATTTTGCTTTATTCTGACATGTTAAGTAAATCGTATATTCCAAATAACTTACGAATTTTTTAAATTGGAAAAATCATAGTCTATGATATTCATGCCAGTATCCTAAATTATATTTCGAAAGTGGTTTGACATCTTTACGATGAAAATATCCCTCAAGATTGACGTTTATATGAAATTTTGCTCTATTCTGCTATGTTAAGAAATTCGTA
This sequence comes from Salticus scenicus, assembly GCA_963930645.1. NCBI lineage: Eukaryota > Metazoa > Arthropoda > Arachnida > Araneae > Salticidae > Salticus > Salticus scenicus. Next base: position 5,460 of record CAWVNO010001040.1, read on the forward strand.
AATTTCCAATAACTTACGAAATCTTTATATTGGAAAATTCATAGTCATTAATATTCATGCCAGTGTTCTAAAAAATATTTCAAAAGTAGTCTGACATCTTTACGATGAAAATATCTCTAAAAATTGACGTTTATGGGAAATTTTGCCCTATACTGCCATGTTAAGAAATTCGTAAATTTCCAATAACTTGCGAAATTTTCAAAGTAGCATATTTATAGTTACTGATGTTCAATCCGGCATCAAAAGTGATATTTTAAAACTGGTCTGACATTTTTACAGTAAAAAGTTTTCATTAAATGCTCGTTTAAGTGAATTTTTGTCCTATTCTCCTATGTTAAGAAAATCGTAAATTTCTAATAACTTACGAAGTTTTTGAATTCGAATGTTGCAAATGAATAGGGTTCTTGCCAGTGTCAAAAGTAATATTTTAAAACTGATCTGACTTCTCTGCGGCAATTTGTTCTTGAGATATCGTGTACACAGACTAACAAACTAACGGACTAACACACTAACAGACACCCTACAGACAGACACCAAACAAATTTTGTCATTTTCCTATTCCTCACACCTGAAAACGTGTAAAAAAGTAAAAAAACCAAGGTCGAAAATTTTCACGATTACCTAAGTTCCCCATACCTATAGTATGATAGGGAAATAAAAAGTAGAAGATAAGGACAAAATTCAATTTCCGGTTTTTGCTCAATTTATACGTTTTGAGATTTCCTTGCATTTCAATTAACTGAAATTGATTACTTATTTTAAAAAATGGATTTATTATTCTTTCTTCTGCATATTTAAGAAGAAAGTATAAGATTAAAAAAAAAAAAAAAATATTTCCGGTTTTCGATGATTTTACACGTTTTGAGATTTCCTAACATTTTAACTAACTGAAATTGACTACTCATTTAAAAAAAAAAAAAGGACTAATTATTATTCTATCTTCTGCCTATATAAGAAAAAAAGTATAAGAAATGTCTGTCTTTTTGAGTTCGAACAGTGTACTTCAGGAACCAATGGACTTAATTTATCCAAACTTGATATTTGGTTAGAACTTGGTTTGAATTGGTTCCGATTAGCTTTTGGGCTTTATCATCCAACAGGGAGTGCATCCACGTTGCGATTTAGTGTCATTTCAGAAAAGGCTCAGCATCTACAGTTTACCAAACTTATAAGTATATATTAAATAAATCTTTGCTGATTCAGTTTGAGTGCATATCGGCCAACAAGTGGTGCTGTTAAATTGCAATTTAATCCTATTTTAGGGACGACAATAAGCTTCTATAGTGTATAAATGTACAAAACTTGCTGTAAGAGATGGTTATTAGGTAAAACTATGCTGATTCATTTTGGATGCATATCAGACGATAGGTGGCGCTGCTATTCAGCAATATTTTCCGTTTACGGGAAAGTTATATCTCAGCTTCTATCCTATATAAATGTACCAAACTGGATGTGTGAGTACATATTATCAAAAATTATTTTTATTGTTAGTATTTTAATGCGGTTTCTCCTTGCTATATTTTAGCATCTGTTGATGAAAATTGTACAGAATTTTATGAGAAAATATATTCATTAACTTTTTTTTATGTTAATCGGTAGGTGACGCTGTCAACTAAAATGGTATAGAAGAGAGTATTGGATTTGTGAATTTTTTTATTTCCGGATTTCGATGAATTCGCACGTTTTAAGATGTCCCAAACATGACTCGCTCATTTCTAGAAAATAATTATTTGTCTATGTATGATGTGTTAGCGAAATTTTACAGTATCTCATGAATCAATAGGCGGAATTTAAACACGATTAACAATTGGTTAGACTTTGGTTTAAATTGATGCTGATTAACTGTTGGAATATATCACCCAAAAGGTGGTGTGCTATGTTGTGATTCATTCCATTTAAGTCTCAACTTCTGTAGTGTATAAATGTACCAAACATGGTATATATGGACATTATGTAAAACTATTCCATTTTAATTTGGGTGCATATCGGCTGACAAATGCACTGCTGTGTTGCAATTTAATTCTGTTTATGAGAAGGAAATTACTTTGCTTTGAAAAAAGTGCTCGAGTTTCGACCAATGAGTGAAAATTATATTTTAATAAAAAAAATTTTTCCAGTTTTTAAACATTTTAAATTTTAGAAAAAAATATTACAAATTTGTAAATTTCAAATTTAATAACCCCGGTAGTGGGCCAGTTAGTAAAGCTCGGTTCAGTTTAGAACACCGAAAGCGAAGCATCACTGATCACGGTTAGTGCTTCGGAGGGGGGGGGGGGGGCGGATGCCTCTGTACTAGCCTACGAAAGAGGCCGAGGGTGAGACGACGTCACCGTCAAGTGCTGGACTTCCTTTTTTTTGAGTCTTCTTCTCGACGAACGTCGAGTTCAGTGATGAATGTATTTCAAACAAAAGGCTAAATTTCTTCTGAACTAGAACACCGATATGGTTTATTGTGGGCTCATTCACAAGTTTGTGGAATGGAGAAGTTTTTGGTAAATTTGACTGATTGTAGCTTGAACGATGTTTGCAGAATTGCCGGTTAAAGGATTTGGTGACGACTCGATTTTAAACTTCGCCAATGTTTTAGCGCTTGTAGCTCGCCGTCAAATTAAGGTACCCTCTGATGTAAATGGTGTCACCCGATAGGATGTTTTCTGCTCTTTCCAAATATGTGCTTATTTTGCGTGTAAATCTTTCAGAAAGCTCACAAATTTGGGTTTTTTCAAACGGGAGGAATTTTTTTTTTCTATCTACAATAACTCGGAAACTGTTAGAGAGAGGATAGGGTTTCTATGGTGTTTTATGCTCCCCATGGGCTGTTCTATCACCTCCTTTCGTTTGGCAGATTATGTCAAACTCACCCTGTATGTATATATATATATATATATATATATATATATATGTATTTTCGATTCAGTTGAACATTTAAGAAAAGGCACAGTTTTAGAATAGAATCCTCTTCGCGACTTTTCTTTTACTAGCTATTGTACTCGTTTTTCGGAACGTAAATATCCATAGAAATTAAGTTTTTTGAGCGCCAAGAAAATTTATGTTCGAATCAGTCCACAAACAATTATGCATATTAAAAGATATATATATATATGTATATATATATATATATGTATGTACTGATAAGTATAAAGGATTTAAGTCCATATTCTTGATTTTTCAGGAGACGAAAAATGAAGTTTAACTAGCTAAAAACAAATCAGAAGAATCGATTAGGGAAAAGGTATTTCGTTGATTTATACCCTTTATACCATTCAGTGGTTGTCAACCTTCATTTAATAACGGGAAAAATTGAATTAAATATTTTATACCATACATGAATGGTAAATTTCTGAATTGGTCCTTTTTTTATCAATGGATTTTCTCAAAGACTAAATGACATAGAATTAAATCCTTTATACCAATCGATAGAGAATTTTTTTTTTCTGAGTCTGACTATGTACGTAACTCAAAATCGACATTTTTGGACTTAAATCCTTTATACTTATCAGCACAGATATATATGATAAAATTAGAATATATATTATTTATATGGAAATTAAAAGATATATCTACATTAATGTATAAAGAGGAAAACTTCGTTTATATGTGGAGGGTGATCTCTGGAACTACCGAACTGATAAAAAAAAAAAAAAAAAAAAAAAAAAAGAATGAAATATTGCAACGAAAGCTGTTGGACAGCAGGACTTTGAAGTAAAGCGTCGGGCTCCGAATCCAGTATTTGTGAGTTGGATCCCTTTGAAGGGAAATATTTTTAAAATGATTTTTGTTAAAATTCAAATTATTTATTTTTCATTATGTCAATTATAGTTATGCCATCTATCTATACTACTACATAAAGAGGAAAAGTTTGTTTGTATGTGAAAAATAATCTCTCGAACTACTGAACTAATTAAAAAAAAATCCCCAATCAAAAACTACACTACCCCTGAATGCTATACATTATAATTAATTTTGATAAAATAGTTTATTTAATTTGAAATTTCAATATTTTAACTAAAATCCCCATAAAGCTCATGAAAAGAAATAATAATAATAATAAATTTTAGTTTTTATTTATAAAGCTGTATAAAAAACAGTGATTCAATTCTTTTGAAAATTCATTTAAATATAAGGACCAGTGAAGCAGGCTTAGCCTGTTAGTATATATATATATATATATATATATATATATATATATATATATATATATATATACTAGCAGGCAACGCCCGCTTCGCTGGTCCCTATTTTTAAAAGAATCACTATAATTACTGAATTCTCAAAATTGCATTAATTTTTATCACGTGAAGAAAAAAAGAGAAACAAAATCTGATTGGGAAAAATGTCGCACCGGGTTCTCACTGCCTTCGGAAAAAATTCCCAAAATGCTCTTATTTCTATTATTTTCCCCCTTCGCCACCCCCCCTTCCGTCTTTCCTAATAATTTTACAAATTCGAATATATCTGCAATCGATTTGTAAGTATCAAAAACCTCTATGCACCAGTTTTGAGCGATATATCTCTATTTTAATTTTTTGCCCCTCTGCTCCCCCCCCTTCCCGCCCCTCCCAATAATTTTAAAAAAATCGAAAATATCCCCTATCGATTTGTAGGTAACGGAAACTTCTATGTACCAATTTTGAATGATCTAATTTACTTTTTTTGCCCCTCAGCCCCTCCCCACCTTCCCGGCCCTCCTAATAACTTTACACTTTCGAAAATATCCCCATTCGACTTGCAGGCCTTTAAAACCTATCTGTACCAATTTTGAACGGCCTAACTGTATTTCTATTTGTTTTGTTTTTGCCCATAGCCTAAGTATCGAAAATCTCTATATACCAGTTTTGAACGATCTAACTCTATTTTTATTTTTTTGCCCCCCCCTCTCTCCCCTCCCCCCTTCCCGGCCCTCCTCATAACTTTACACTTTCGAAAAAATCCCCATTCGACTTGCAGGCCTCTAAAACCTATCTGTACCAATTTTGAACGCCCTAACCGTATTTCTATTTGTTTTTGCCCTTACCCCCCCGCTTACAGCCCCACCCCTTTCCTGCCCCTCCTAATAATTTTACAAATTCGAAAATATCCGCAATCGATTTGTAGGTATCGAAAACCTCTATGTACCAATTTTGAACGATCTAACTCTATTTTTATTTTTTGCCCCCCTTTCCCCTCCCCCCTTCCTGCCCCTCCTAATAATTTTATACAATCGAAAATATCCTCATTCTACTTGCAGGCCTCTAAAACGTATCTGTACCAATTTTGAACGCCCTAACTGTATTTCTATTTGTTTTTGTCCCAGCCCCCCCTGCTGTCCCACCTGGGGGCTGAATTTCTAAAATTCCAGAAATTAGTTTTTAGATATTTGCATTAGCTATATTTTAGAGCAAAAATTTCACGTATATCTATTTTTTTGTTTGAGATATATAGGATTATACGAAATCACGTTTTACGCATGTGAAATCACGTTTTGCTCCTCCGCCCCCCTTGGGGACCGAATTTTGAAAATTCCAGAAGGGTTTTTAGACATTTGTATTAGCTATATTTTAAAGCAAAAATTTTACGGATATCTGTTTTTTTTTTTTTTTTTTTTTTTTTGCTTGAGATATGAAGGATTTTGTGAAATCACGTTTTGCCCCCCCTCCCCCCTTGGGGGGCGAATTTTGTAAAATCGCTTCTTAGTGGATGTCTACGTCATAGAACGAACATTGTCACAAAATTTCATGCTTCTAGGTCTAGGGGTTTGGTCTGGGCGATGATGAATCACCCCCTCAGTCAGTCAGGAAGAACGATTTTATATATATAGATATGAGTGAAAATTTACAAATTGTACTTATTAACTATAATAAACCATTCTCTATCATCATCAGCATAGTAAGCTACGACTAAGATAAATATATTTTTTAATAATATACTATGAATAATAACTAAATTACTGTGTAAAGAACGGGCACAATATCTAGTAGAATAATACAAAAGAAAGATTTTTTGCTAATGCAGATAGACTTTGTTGAAGAGTTTGCAAATGCATTATAGAATCCCATCTTGCCCTTCAATAAATTGTATTTTTTTTTTTTTTTTTTTTTTTTTTTTTTTTACAAAATAATCAGAAATATCATATAAGAACCAAACAACTTACCATATATTTTGGATAATGTCTCATTATCGTGATCTCTTCCGGCAAAAAAACTTCCATTTGTATAAAACGGTTCCTTAACTCTTCCATCGTTAGCCGTTTTCCGCCTGTTTTCCTGTTTAATGATTCATAAAGTTAATACTGTGCACGGTATAAAAATGAGAATTTAATACTGTATGCTACACATGTTTATTAATCTTATTTTTGGGGAAAAAAGCAACATATATTTCAAAATTTAACTATACCAGCCTTTTATTTTGACTATGCATGCCGGAAAAAGACGGGCTTACCGCTTATAGGGTTAAAAGAGAAAACCTAAGAAACAGGAAATACACTATGAAACAAAATCATAATAAATATAAGCAGATCTTACACAATAGAAAAACAGACGAGGGTTACAACGAAGAAAAATTAAAGCAATGAAAGTTCAATTCCAGATTGGTGTTCAATATATAAAAATATCGATTCTACCGATAAACTTTATCTTCTAAAAATCATATACTATTAAGCGAGCAAGATTTGTATGTATGTATATATATATATATAGTGGTGGGCATAATTATATGTTCAGCTATACTTTGGGGATATAGTAGTTGAAAAAAAATATATATCAATACAAAACCCACATAAAAAATTTTAAATTAATTTTTAAGAACTTTCACTATCTATATTTGTCAACAAATATACAATCAGTCGAAGAATGTTTCGCGCGACTCCACCCCTTCAGAAATTTTCGTAATTCGATTCGGTTTCACATTTTAAATTTTTAATAATAAAATTTTTGGTTTTAAATATATTATTTAAATATTTTATTATTTTATTTGTTTATCGGATCGTTAAAAATTTATTTCAATATCGGTATAGCATAAATTTAGAAATTATATCCAGTGTCATCACCCAATGTTGGAATAACGTAAATTTTAAAATGTTATCTAGCGTCAGGATAATGTATAAAAATAAGGTCAATATTGATGATATAAAAATTTCTATCGCCTCGATTCAATATTGGAATTTTAGAAATTTCTACCGGAGATTCAAACCGTTCCAATACTGGCATTGGAATAACGTTCATTTAAAAATGTTATCTAGCGTCAGGATAATGTGAATTTAAAAAATAATGTAAATATGTAAATATTAATGTAAATTTAGAATATTCTATCGCAGATTCAAAGTCTCAATTGGTATCCATGCAATATTGGCAATACGACCGACGCAAAAAAATGGGCTGAACGAAGCGTCAGCGACAGAGATAAACCCTGCCATGAGATGCTTCGTTCGACCCATTTTTTTGCCCCCTCCAGCTTCTCTAGGCGATCAGGTTGTACCATCGAGGTATTTGTCCAAGAGATCGTCTCGAACCTGTCTTCGTGGAGCCGAGGATTGTCGTCGTGGTCTCCGTGGAAGAACAGGCATGGTTCTTTCTACGAAATCGTCGATGAAATCATCGACGGAGAACTCGGACTCCCTCACAATTCGGAATCGGACGGCATTTTTCATCCTGGTAGTCGGGACCAAGGGATCCAGGATCTGGACCTTGGCAGATCTGAACATGGCCGCGAATCCTATGGATGACAGGACATCTCTGAGCCGAAACTTGACCTCGTCTACAGGATAGACCCAAGTATAGGCCAAGGAGACGGGCAGCCTGATCCTTTTGTAGACGAGGTATTTCACCCTGAGCTTAGCCATCCGCCGAACGTAAGCACTGGTATTTTTTTTACCCATTAGCTTGGCCACGTCGGCCGCCTTCACGAACAACAGTCCGTCGGCCGAAACTACACACAATATTTTCATCCTGAGCTGAGGATGTTCCATAGTGAAGAGCATGACTACTAATTGATGAGCAACAGAAGTCGAAATGATGCATGCTCCGAGAGGCAGCTCGTATTTATACCCAGACCTAAGCTTATCGTTCAACGGAACAGGATAAGATAAAGTTTTTTTTATAGGATATGGCTATGAGGCAGAATATTGCATAAGCCGTTTCCAGAGAAACAGGATGAGATAAAGTTTGTTATAGAAATGGTCTGTCGTCTAATGTCGGATGACTGATAAACAGGATGTTGCATAAGCTGTTTCCACTGAAACAGGATGTTTCCACAGAAATAGGATGATATAAAGTTTTTTATAGAACTAGTCTGTCATCTCATGTCGGATGACTGATTGACAGTCATTCCACGAAAACAGGATGAGATAAAGTTTTTTATAGGATATGGCTGTCGTCTAATGTTGTTTCAGGCAGGATGCTGCATAAGCCGTTTCCACAGATACAGGATGAGATAAAGTTTTTGATCCTGTTGTCTCATGTCACAAATCTTTGAAGACGAATGTTGTTAAATAATAATAATTATAATAATAATAAATTGAATTTATATATATATATATTTTTTTTTTTTCAATTTTTCAATATATATATATTAATGTCTAAACAGTATTGAAGAATTATAAACTTAGTCTCATAGAAATGGTTTAAACGAATGTCTCGAAAAATCTATATCTTCCGGGGTAACAATATTGTCTGTCTGTCGAAATGTAACACTATTTCATGAACAAGTGCCATTTCATGCCAATTCAACATTGGCCCTATACCAGACGCAAAATAACGGGCCGAACGAAGCGTCAACGACAGAGACCTACCATAAGACGCTTCGTTCGACCCGCTTTTTTTTAAAACAGGTTTAAATATAATAACCATTCTGCTTCTAGATTTTCTTCGCCTTTTCATACGCCTGCTCCCCGAATATAATGCTGAAATCCTCCGGATCCTGGTCTGTCTGGATATTAATTAGACCATGTCATTTTCTGAATCGCGGATCCTTAGGACCAATCCCTTTCGGGATATTACATGGCCGTTACACGTAATGGACGGGTGGAGGAGGCTTCCACTCCCGGCAGTTAGTCACCCTGGGCCGAGATGGCTCGGGGGCTGGCTTGGATGGTCCCCGGGTTCGCTCATATTCAGACACGAGCTCACACGACAGCCGCGGGGTCTCCAGGACATTCCATCGAGGTTGTATTTCGAAAGCGAAGTCCATCCGTTCGTCGGAGAGGGCATCAAAATATAATGTTTCCATTTCGGAAGAAAAAGAGTCGAAAGTGAATAGACTGAGGCGAGAGGCCGGTATTTATACTTTAGAAAGCGGATGCAAAATAATTGATAAGGGGTTCCGGGAAACGATAAAACTAATGACAAATAAATATTTTGTCCTTGAACAAGTCGTTGCATAGCTGTTTTCATGAAAACAGGATCAGATAAAGTTTTTTTATAGACTGTTGTTTGACGGATCGACAGGATGTTGCATAAGCCGTTTCCATGAAAACAGGATGAGATAAAGTTTATTCCAAAGAAATAATTTAAAAATAAACAGCTTGATCGTTTTATTTTACTGCTGATTGTTATCATTACTAATCAGAAATAAATAAATTATTTTTCGTTTTTTCTTTGATGATGAGTGCATAATTCTAATTTGTTTTAATAATTATTTTCTCATAAATTATTAATTAAATTTAACATACACACAAAAAGAAAAAAAGAGTTTATTATCATTTGAATAAAATAGTCAAAGCTTACAAAGACATAGATTACAAAGACATTTATATATATATATATATTTAAACACAATATTGAACATATATGTAATATTTCCTAATTTTCTTTCTCCCCCTCCCCTCCTTCTTTTTAGTATTACTAACAAATAGGATAAGAATAATTGATTTAATAATCAGAAAAAATAACAACCCCCCCCCCCTTTTTTTTTTTTTTTTTTTTTTTTGTAATAAAATATTTACAATATGAGACACTTTCAATTCGATAATATTTCTACTTTTATAGTCATTATTAATCAGAAAATGATTCTAATTAATTTAATAATTAGAAAAAATAAATACCCCCCCCCCCCATTTTTTTTTATTGTAATAAAATATTTTGAATATGAGATACTTACCCTTCGATAATATTTCTACTTTTATAGTCATTACTAATCAAGAAATAAATTGTAAAGTTTTAATTTTGAAAATACAATTTCTTAAATTTCTTTGTAATATTTTGTTAAAATATTACAAAGAAAATATTATAAATACATACACACACATATGTATTTCGAGTTGACGCTAAATTATTTTCTGGTAAGTTATTAATTAAATTTAATCACCCTCCCCTAGAAAAAATAAAAATTACAGTCTAAATAAATTATTTTATAAATGTTTGATTATTCTTCTGTTTTTAAATAAAAAATCATTATTAATCAAAGATTAAACTTTTAAAATTAAAAATGTTACTTCTATATAAATAATTTATTTTTTTTATTCTTTGCTGAATATTCGTGTAACTCCTGATTTAATTTAGTAATTATTTTCTATTTCATAATTAAATAAATTTAACTTTTTTCTTTTCTTTTTTTCAGTTAAATAAAAAGTATTTGCAAAAATAAATTAAGTGTTTTAAAAGTAAACATTTAAATTTTGATGACAAATTATTTATTTTAAGCAAATATTCTACGTTTTTTATAAGACTTTATTTTTTTTTTTTTAAGGCAAATAAATATTTTAAATACTTTTTTCTTTTCTTTTCTTTCTTTTCTTTACCTTTTTTTTTTAAAAAAAAAAAAAAAAAAAAGAAGAATACTGCGAATATTAAAATTTTCCTAATATATATATATATATTACTAAGAAGGGAAGTATGAATATTTAATTTATTAATTATAAAATAAATAAATATGTATATAAATATAGATTTCAATTACATATAAACAACAATTTAAAAATAAAGTGCTTGATAATTTTATTTTACTTCTGATTGTAATCATTACTAATGAGAAATAAATAAATTACTTTAATTAAACAAATTATTTTCCATTTTTATTCTTTGTTGACGAGTGCATAGATCTTAATTTGTTTTAATAATTATTTTCTTGTAAATTATTAATTAAATTCAACACAAACACAAAAAGGAAATAAAAAAAGTTTCTTTTCAGTTCAAATAAAATAGTCAAAGCTCGCAAAAGCATATTTTTATTTTATTTTTCATAATATTTTTTTTAAAACATAGTATGCCCCAAAAATATATCTTTTGAATATATATATGTAACACTTCCTGATTTTCTTTCTTTCTTTCTATTTAATTTAATTTTTTTTTTTTTTTTTTTTTTTTTTTTTTTTTTTTTTAAGTATTACTAACAAGGATAATATGAATAATTAATTTAATAATTAGAAAAAATAACTAAGAATTGTTTTTTAACTATAATAAAATTTTTAAAAAATGAAATGCTTTCATTTGAATAATATTTCTACTTCTACAGACATTATTAATCAAAAAATAAATTGCAATTTTTTAACATCAAAAATACAATTTCTTAAATTTCTTTATAATATTTTGCTAAATTATTATAAAGAAAATATTATAAACACGCACATATATATATATATTTCGAGTTGATGCTAAATTATTTTATGATAAATTATGAAATAAATTTACTACCCACCCCTACAAAAAATAAAAATTCCTGTCGAAATAAATTATTTTACAAATGCTTGATCATTCTTTTGCTTTTAAATAAAAAATCATTATTAATCAAAGATTAAACTCTTAACCTTAAAGATTTATCTTCTATGTAAATAAATTATTTATTATTTATTTATGTATTTATTCCTTGGCACTGAATATCTATGTAATCCCTGATTTAATTTAGTACTTATTTTCTGTTTCATAATTCATTGAATTTAACTTAACTTCTTATATATATACATATAATAAATAATTTAATTCCTTTACAATACTCAGTAAATGAGAGAAAGATGAAAATACCAACAATGAAATTAAAAGTTAGATGTATTACGTATAAAGTTATTGTCACAATTACCATTTAATTAAAATTCACTGATTAGTAAAAACATGTTAAAGTACTTACGCAGAAGAGTAATGACGTATATATCACTTAAGCCTAAACTATGAGATAGTTTTCATAGTCCATTAATCCAGTAAATTCATGCAACACAAGATCAAAATTGAAAGAAATTAACTAAAATACTATTGAAATAAAAAGGAATGCATGAAGGAAAAATAGAGTTAAAATGCTGAAACCCAGTACAGATCTCATCAGGAAACTAGCAGTACTGTCAGCATAGAATGCAAGATTTCTGAATATTGTATAGCTATTTCAGCAATATACAACACTAGTTTCAATCTTGCAAAAAAGTAGAAAGATAAAAGGAAATTAGCTTATAAAATAACTTATCCATAATGAAAATTGGTGTTCGTGAAAGGTGATGGCCACATGTAAATCAAATCCAAATCGAATAAGTAGATAAAAGTCCGGGCGGTTGCCAAAACGAACAAACTGAAAAGAAATGATTAAAAGTAGAGAATCGATTAATCGAAATAGTTTCTGAAATGAAATAAATGTAAGCATGAAGTGATAATTATTGTTCTTAAAATTTAAAAGCTGAAATTACAAATAAAGAATATTCTAGAGGGAAATTTAAGTATAATGTAGATCAATATGATTTTCACTGAAGGACGTTCGACACAACGTATGAGCGCGCCATCTAACGTGGAAAAAATAAGTTACTATTAAGTGATTTAAGAAAAAGTGTACGATTAGAGGTTCAATTTACATGAGTGTAATTTATAGTCTTAAGCTAACAGATGAAAAGGCCAACAAGTGATGATAAAGTCATTATGATTAGGAAATTGGTGAATAATTTTAATTTTAAAATTTTAATAATTATTATTGTTATTAATATTATTATTAATATTATTATTAAGTAGGAAATTGGTGAATAATTTTAATTTTAAAATTTTCAATAATTATTATTGTTATTAATATAATTATTATTATTATTTACGTATAGTATTAACACACCATATTTGAATAAGATCTAATTTTTTTTTTTTTTTTTTTTTTTTTTTTGGATAATTAAGCAAACAAATTATGAATTGTTGAAACTTAATCAATATCAACCAGAAAGAGATGATGTATCCTGCAATGGCAATAAGACCAGGCTTCCTTTTTTTTTTTTTTTTTAATAATTTAAATTCATCAACCAACCCAACCAACCAGCCAAACAACACCACCCTTCCTCCTTAATCAAACATCTGCCCTCCCATCCACCACATTTTAATTATTACTATTTTATTTATTTTTTATTTGTATTTTTTTTTAATATAGAAATGTATATACACACACACACACATATATATATATACATATACACAAATACATTTTTTTTTTTGAGACAATGAACATTTATTGATAAATAATCGAATAAATAAATCTCTTGGGATAACCCATAGCAGTAGAAGTTTTAATTAAATTGTTAATATTCTTGTTTTTGTAATGAGATGAACAAAGTCTGTTTATGCGAAATAGATGATTAAGAATAATATTTCTGTATACAGATAAATGAAGACAGGAATTAAAATGTGTAAATAAATTTACTTTAAAACAGAAATCTTTTCGTTTATCATACAGATCAGTAGATATTTTACCACCATTTAATTTAAGTTGTAAATCTAAAAAGCTAATACAATTGTTGTTAATATAATTATGTGTTAGTGTAAGGTGAGAGGGATATTGAAATTTTAATAAAGATGGAGTAGAGTTATTAACATAAAAAATTATAATATCATCAATGTATCTATAAATAATGACATTATCATTACAGAAACTTTGTTCATAATGGCATAGATATAAGTCAGCTAACAGACTTGAGCTACAGCCCCCTTGTGGGATACCGACCTTTTGGACATAAATAGTGTTGTTATGTAGAATAAAATTATTGTGAATAATAAAATTTAAAAGAGTTTTAAAGGAAGCTGCACAAAAGTATTTAGGAAGAGAAAGTTCACTTTTAAAACGCAAATAAAGGTTGTAAATAATTTGATAAAGATCGGTTAAATTAATATTATTAAACAAGTCAGCAAAATCATAAGTAATAATTTCATTAACATTGTTCAGAGTTTGTACATTTTTTTTTTTTTTTTTTTCAGTTAAATAAAAAGTAATAAACATTTGGATTTTGATGACAAATTATTTATTTTAAGCAAATATTCTAAAACGAAAAAAAAAAAAAAAAATGAAATGGACGAACCGGGGAACTCTCAGATAGTATAATGTTACTCTGCCACAGCGCTACTGGCTACCTACAGAGATTCTTCCCTCAGTCTTAAGTTATATTTTACAGCTCTTAAATAGAATCTTCAGAATTCTTTCATTATAAACTATTAATTTTACATGGTTTAGCTTAGAATTTATAGCTCTGAATACTCCAAAATTGAGTATTTTTCAGAAAATTATTCTTTAGCATTTAATTTTAGATTGCTTCTTTTGCTTAAAAATGCAGTTGACAAAGCGATATTCCTCTTGTCACTCGTGAACTTTCTAATCGAATATCTTTAAAACTAATAATTATACAAATATAGTGTTCACACAAAAAATTAATAGTTTTGAAAAAGTATAACTTTAGTGCATATTTTTTGCTTTTTTGTTTCATCAGTTTTTAAAAAATGGCTGACAACTTTGAATATATTCGCTTTTGATCACCTACTCACTGTGATTGGTCAAAAGTATCCGGTACCAATAAAGTTTTATATCTCCGCACTGGGCTTCCGTTACCGGCTTCCAATACTTTCGTTGTAAGGCGAAATATGAGTCTCGAAAACGTGAGTGCCGGGATCTTGGAAATTCGGTACCGGGACGTTTCCTCCACGGAAACTTTTCGGCATGTTCGTTGTAGGTCCCCTGCCCCCACCCAGTGTAGAAGACTGCGGAATACCACGACAAATTCAAAGACGAATTCAGACTCGCCCACTGCAGCATGCAAGAGTGTTTAGCATTCTCAGATTGGATCACGAGACAGATCAAAGTTAGACAGTTAATTTTTTTTTTTTTTTTTTTTTTTTTTTTTATAAACGTTGGTTAAAATTTAATTCTACGATTCTACAATACTTTTTTAAACTCTTTAGCAACTTGTTAGGTTTTATCAATCAACAATATTTCAGACTCCATCATGGGTATGATAGTTGAAAATTTATATTTTTATGAAAATATTTTTAATGAGAAGATTGTCATACAGAATGTTTATTTTTTCCTATACAAAATCACTATATAGATCCATTTTAGGGAAAAAGTTAGGGAAAATCAATTTGCAGTATGTACTAATTTTGAGATATTTTTCCTCTATAAATATCCCTAATAATATTTTTACAAATTTATTATATTTAATATATTAAAAAAAAAACCTCTTGTATCTCTATCGGTGCTCGAAGATTTTGCTGTCTTAAGCATAGAACTAGTTATAGCCATAGCAAGTAATAGTTAAGCAATAGTTAACTAGTAATAGTTAACTAGCAATAGTTAACTAGTAGAAGCCAAGCCACGCCAATTTAAAAAAAAAATTGAGTGGGCCTGGCTTGGCTGTATATAAGCATTTGCTTAGCTGGTTTTCGTGGACACAACATTCTGTCTATCAGTCATTCAACATGAGACAACAGGATACAAAACTTTATCTCATCTGTGAAAACGGCTTATGCAACATCCTGCCTCAAACAGCATCAGACGACAGCTATATTCTATAAAAAACTTTATGTCATCCTGTTTTTGTGGAAGCGGCTTATGAAACATCCTGTCTATCAGCCAAACAACATTAGATGACAGGATAAAAAACTTTATCTCATCCTGTTTCTGTGCTTATGCAACCCATCCAACATTAGATCGTTTCTAATCTCATCATTAAAAAAAACATCCTGTGTCAGTCCCTTACGTAACGCGTTACTTCCTATAGATAAAGTATATAAAGTTCAGCTCTCAGGACATTTTTTAATCAGTAGGTTTGCTTTTAAACGTTTCATGATGGCTGAGCCAAAGGCTGTTATTAAGTATCACGACATCTCCAGCCAGGTTCATTCCGACACATCTTTAATCGTGACAGAAAAAAAAGATGGTTCGAATGTCGGAATAGGCTACATCTACCATTCGTTCAGGATACAGTCTAGGAACGTAGTGTTAGATGAAAATACATGCAATTTTGGTTTGAACGAGATCATGGGACCGCTGACGGAAAAAGTTCGGCAAATCAAAGACATTTTAAATGCAACTTCATCATTTTCGGAGAAAGATTCAGCAAGATGATCGGAAGAATCAAATACTACGATTACGAATCTGAATCCGTATTCGGAAGCAAGACATTATTTTTTCGGGCCTTCGACATTTACCAATTGGATTCGAAAACATTCATGAAGTACAGCGTTGCCCTAAAAATATTCCGGCGAGTGAATCTACCATGCGTGCCGATTTTAGATTTAAGCTACGAAACGATAGGAGATTTGTCCGGAAAAGTATAGCACTATCCGAGCGCTTACGCAAAGGGTCCTCTGGAAGGATTCGTGCTGAAGAAAGACGCAGAAGAAATACCTCGTTCTAGAAAAATTTTTAAGGTGAAGCGAAAAACGTTCAACGAACGGGATCTGAACAAATACGAGATAAAAAAAATTACGTGAATTACAACATATATATTTCTGCGTATTCGAAAATCGGTGACGACGTTTTAAAAATCAAAGAAGAAATGTTAAGGGATTCGCTGAAAGACATAATGTCGGTCATTCAAAAAGATGAAGATAGCAGATCTGACGTAACGTCGATTCGTAATAACATTGAAATGGAAGTCGATAATACTATTAATAGATTTGTTCAAAGACATCAAAAGTAAAAATTATATAATTAATTAATTAAAAAATATATATATAACCCATGAAAAAAAAATTTCTATGAGTGGGAGGAGCTTAGCTTGGCTAGTATCCATAAATATTTCCTTCCATGTCTTTCGTGACTCGACCACAATGAAGCGAGAGTGTTCCATATGTCTGAGATCGATAAAAATGTTTAAACGTAAAGGGAACAGATTGTCATGCAGCCATACTTTTCACATTTTATGCGTAATGAAATGGTTCAGAATTTCGTCGCATTGCACTATGTGTAGAAATGAGGCTAGTGATGCTAAAATCTGCTATAAAAGATATATAAGGTTTCTGGCTTACAAAGAATTCATACTGCATAAATATTTTATTTTATTTTATTATTATTTTATTTTAACATTGGGCGTGGCTTCGTGCATATATATAATCGACACAGGCCTCGCATCCATCATTGAAGCCTTATCAATCTTCAGCATGTACAAAATCCGGGAAACGCAACAGTTGGACGGCGATTGTCAAGACTCGGAGACCAAAATCGAAAATTTCAAGCGGCAGATGTCCGACTTGCAATGCAAAGTGAACAAAGAAACCGAACTCTTGAAGAAAAAATGTGAGAACTTTGACGAGCTGTACAAAAAAACGGACAACCAGCGCCAAGAAGAAATATTCAGGCTCAGGTCGGACATGGCCGTGCAGCAGAACAGATTTCAAGTGCAGGTCCAGAATCAACAGATCCAGAACCAGAACCTGCAGAACCAATTGCTCTCGATTCAGTTACAGGCTCGACAGCTGCAAATAGAATTGAGAAACGCTCAAATACGAAACCAACAGTCCCTCCAGGAACAGGACACGATTAACAATGCAAATTAAAATATAATAATTAAAATACAATAATTAATACATCATCTTTGAACAGTTTAGTAAATTCATTCTTCCAAACATAATTAAAAAAAAAAAATCCCACTCATAAAAAAAAAAAAAAAAAAAAAAAAAAAAAGAAATTATGAGTGGGATTTTTTCTTTTCTTGGAGTCTGTAAAAGCAACATCTGTCTCCTATATAAAAGCAACGTCTAACTCTCATCCTCACTACACAATCATGTGACTGAAAATCTCCTTCGATACCAAGTCTGTTCTCCTCGCAGCTGTCTCTTCTGGTAGAATGACTTATTTCGTAGCCGTTGAGGTCGGCAAGTTTCTAAACTACACGTTGCCTTAGTACTTTGCCGTTCGTCACGCTCCCAAGGATCTGACTACCATGATCGCACACGCAACCTTCATGAAAGAGAGTTCCAGATACGTGTTCGGCTTCGATGATTTCATGGCCGTGTCTATGAAAACGGCCCGAATGTCTCTCGAAGACATCCATCGCTCGAAGAAGCTGTGGTACGAGGGTAGGATCACCTCTTCCTATCCGAGGGTCATACCCTTCAACAGAAAAGGGGCTTTCCCAATCACGGTCCGAAACGGAGACGAGATGAATCTTCAAGACTGGCTCAGGAGATACTACGAATACGCCCGCACGGTCTTCGATTAGAATACGCATCTGTACGCGCACCCGTCGGTAGAATCTAGGCACGATGATATGGACGAAGAAAAGCCCAAGAGTTTTTCCATGTGTGTGAGGGCCGAGGGCATATGGACCCTCAAGTCTAGTACCGTGCTGCAAGAATTGTTTGGCAGTCTTAAAAGAAAATTTGAAGAAATTGAAAAAGACCACGAGGTTGAGGAAAAGGACAGAGTCTACGAGTTGAACGTCTGTCCGTCTCGTAAAGAAAATGTCTACTAGTTTAAAATATATATATATTAATTATAAATTTTTTCAAGATTTAATTTTGTCATTTAACAACATTCGTCTTCAAAGATTTGTGAGAGAGCTTTCAATAGGCTTATCAGTTTTCGTGGAAAGCGCTTACACAACATCCTGACTATCAGTCATCCAACATGAGACGACAGGCTAGTTCTATAAAAAAACTTTATCTCATCCTGTTTCCTCATTCTGTTTCTGTGGAAACGGCTTATACAACATCCTGCCTCAAGCATTAGATGATAGCCATATCCTAGTTCTATAAAAAACTTTATCTCATCCTGTTTCCTCATCCTGTTTATGTGGAAACGGTTAATGCAACATCCTGCCTATCAGTCAAACAACATTGGATGACAGCCATAGTATTTGGTATTCAATAAAATCATGTGACTCTCACATCTCTATAGCTGCTCGAAGATTTTGCAGCCATAATTAGTTTAAAAATAACATTTTTTGGGGAAAAAAAAAGAAAAAAAAACATTTTTTTTATACTTGGATTTTTTTTATACATTTAAAAGTTAGTCGTCTCCAAGATTCTATTTTATCACGTCTTTTAATCATAGTCTCGATTTATATCCATCCAATATTGGTCATAAGACAGTCGCAAAAAAACGGGTCGAACAAGGCGTCAAAGACAGAATTTCTGCCATGAGACACCTCGTTCGACCCGTCATTTTGCCCTCGTTTAGAGGAATCCTCAGCCCAAGACCTCTATGGGGCTTTCGTCTTGGACTCGGCTGATAGTTAATTTCAAGGGTTCCACGATCCGAGATTCGTATAAGTCTTGGTCTTGGTACTTCAGGTCAAAGAATCTTTTAACCTTGATCATAAAATCTGAGAAAAAGTCTTGAAACTGAGTACGGAAAACTTAACGTATTTGACTGTGGTGGCCTTCTTGAAGTCTAAGACGACTTTCAAATCGAATGGGTAAACAACCTGGGTCGACCCGTCGAAGATGGAGTCGAATTCGTCACTGTCCAGGTAGGACCTCAAATGATACTTTGTCTTTCCGACCGAGAACAATTTAGTTCTGGCCAGCTTGGCAGGTATTTGGATCTTGGGATCTATCACATCTCTTACGGTAAGGTCGGACTTCCTGGATACAAATTTCTCTATGTCCAGGTGGCTAATGAAGGTCGCTACATCCAGAGCCCGAACAAAGAGGGTCCCATCGGTAGAAATTATGCATCGCAGGACGACCCCCATACTATGGCATCGCATTTTTAAAAGCATCTCGACAAGAGGATATAACAGCAGCTAGCTCTATGAGAGATTGACTAGCAATTGAAGAGCTCTCGTCCAGCACTCGTATTTAAACTCGCTCCGCTTATCAGACTTCCTGAGGAAAGAGTTGCATAACATCCTGTCCATATTCTGACTACAGTTCTCGCGACAAATCTTTTTATAGATATAGAGAATCGATAGATCCGATTATAAATGAAAAATTTAATTTTTACTTGTTTGGCTTAGCTTATTAGCCATTCAACTAATATAACTAAAAAAATTTAAATTTTACATGTTTGGCCTTATCCTATAAACGACTCAATTCAAAATACTACCCGAAATCTTAAAGTATAAATCGGTATCCATCCAATGTTGGCCCTATGCCTGACGCAAAAAAACGGGCCGAGCGAAGCGTCATAGACAGAATATTCTGCCATGCGACGCTTCGCTCGACCCATTTTTTCGCACCCCGTCCTTATCTTAAGACGAGAATTTATACCATCGTGGTTTGCCTCCCACTAAAACTTTGATCTTGTCTGGGAAATACGATAGCTCCAGGTCTCCATACCTTTCTCCGAAGACTTAGGTATCGGTGTATACCAAATCCAGGTGTTGATCCATGGCCTTCTTCAGATCTGACAAAAAACTTTCAACGCTATCATCGGATACGTTTACGATAGGAATTCGTATGGGCCTCTTGGGCATGAAAGAAGGCTCTATGGGTGACACAATCTCGATCGGCCTCTTGAAGAGGGATTCGAACTTCCCCGGATGCATATCCATGAGGGTCTTTGCATCCTCCAAGCCAAAAATTCGAGTCTTGGACAGGGACGTGGGCAGCCTTAAGCCTTCGGGGCCGATATCCTTCTCTACGAGATTGCAAAGGTTTAACACCCTGGACGGGTTCACATGTCCCATGAAAGTGGCCACGTCTGTACCCTTGATGAAAATTTCACCTTCCCAAGACAGAAAGCAGGTCAGGTTCACGTTCAGTTCTTCGGCCAAAATTTCGAAGATCATATTGATAGCAGATCAGAAAGCACGACTAACAAGCAACAAGATCTAGCAGTCGAAATGAAATGGCTCGTCGAACAGCCTGTATTTATACTAGCAGCGACCTCTATTTTTATCTGAATTCTATGTAAATCTGTTACGCAACATCCTGTTTCCTCCTGAAAAATCTAAATTTTTCGAGAACAACATTTGATGACAGCAATATTCTATAAAAACTTTTATCTCATCCTGTTTCTGTGGAAACGGCTTATGCAACATCCTGCATATCAGCTATCCAACATTAGACCGTTTCTAAAAAAGCGTTATCTCTTCCGAAACATTGAAAAAACATCCTGATTCAGTAGAAACAAGACCATTATGCAACATCCTGTTTCCCAACAACATTCTTTTAACCCGTTTCTATAAAAGGGGCGTCTAAGTTTATCATTCTTCAATATTGTTTAGACATTAAAAAAAAAATCTTTTTTTTCTTTTTTATCTGTGAAATTTTAGATTTTTTTTAAATTATATATTTTGAAAAATTTAATTTTGTCATTTAACAACATTCGTCTTCAAAGATATGTGGGAGGGCTCTTATCGGTTTTTGTGGACACAACATCCTGTCTATCAGTCATCCAACATTAGATGACAGGCTAGTTCTATAAAAAACTTTATCTAATCCTGTTTCCGTGGAAACGGTTTATGCAACATCCTGCCTCAGACTACAGCCATATTAAAAAAAAACTTTATCTCACCCTGTTTCTGTGGAAACGGCTTATGTAACATCCTGTCGATCCACCAAACAACATTAGACGACAGGTTAGTTCTATAAAAAACTTTATCTCATCCTGTTTCTCTGGAAACGGCTTTTGCAACATCTTACATCCTGTTTCAGTCCGGCTATATAAGCCCGACCTTTCGACCGACAAGCCATTTTCTCTTCGGAGCTCACTAGCCATGCTCAAAAGTCGTTTCAGAGTCATAGACGCCTTTCCCAGAAATCTTTCGGCTTCAGTCGACAGGCTGTACGAATATCCCAACTTCGCAGCCTTGCCTGGAGAAGGCGATATCAGGGTCTTCTGTCTCTACATGACCCAGGAACACAAAATCATGTACCAGAGACGTTTGATGACCGACAAGATTATCAATAACATTTCCGTGCTGGGGAGAGAGGCCAAGGCAGATAACCGCTTGAGACCCCAAGACATTAAGTATACGACCTTCATCAACAGGTTCAAAAAACCCCCGAACGAGGCCAACAGAGTCAACGCCGACCTGAGGACGGGCTTCAAGTGTCCAGGCAAAAGATACCGGATCAAGGCTCACTTCAACTTTGGCCAGAGGACCGTCAAGAAGGTTACAGCTCACATCATCCAGACGCTGAACATGCCTCTGCTGTTCTACCTGAAACCCGGGATCATGAAGAAGCTGAAGGTTGAGCCCAGGTATTTCCCCGTAGAGAGCCTCCATCTCTACGACAGGTTGATCTTGGAGATCCACACGAGCTACAGGATACCAGAAGGCACAACCTACCTGCTGTTTTCGACCCAAAAGAATTTTTTCAGCCTGGACGTGGTCGAAGACGGCCTGAATCTGAGTTTCTAGGTCAGAAACCCCTGGCAGGACGGGTCATGAAGATCGACGGCATGTAAGACGTGCCTGTCAAAACGCCTTACATACGCTCCATCGACGACGAGGAAGATGAAGAGGCAACAGCAACAACAGTAGCCATAGCAGCAGCAACAACAACAACCAGAATTGTATCCAGATATTTTCAAACATATCCAGAGCCAGCCTCATAGTCACAATTCTCTCAAGAACTCACTTCAGAGCCAGCCTCAGAGTCGTCCCAGCATGTGACTTATTGGCTCTTCTCTACCAACCCCCCGTTTTGGATAGAAACGTGATGATCGTGCATCCAGACCTTGCAAAACACGTCGAGGCTCTGCGATACAAAATCCTGTCTGACCCCAGCATAGACGCCGAGCGCTTTAAGGGAACGGATCAGAAACCCCTCGACTTCAGATGCGAGGCCGTGAAGCACAAGTCCGAGTCCAAAATAAACGCCAAGCGCATCAAGAGCTCGGAGCCCAGATTCAAGGACTCGGCCGTCAATACAGACCCTGTGGTCGAATATTTAGAGACCGAAAGCCCAGAGCCGGAGTAAAATTTTGATCCTGGTCTCTGCTTGATTGGAGACACCATCACTTAAATTTAAATGAATTTAGTCATGGCTTTGAAATAAAAGACATCGTACTTGAAGACGAAACATTTAATAACACATTATTAAAACTGCACAAAACATATATAAAACATTTAGAACATAAATAAATATATTCTTCTCGAACCAAATCTAAACATGTTAATTCTTCTCGTCCATCCAACTCCGTTCTCTCTTCCTTGGTTGTTGCCACTCATTTCCTGTCCAATACCACTTCATGATGTCATGGAACTTTACTTGTCCCTCCTTTTTGAGCTCATACGTCACAGGAGTGACTATGATGCTATCATACTTAGAAAACTGTTTCATGATATAGAGAGTTTCTAAGAAAATGTTCATGTAGGTACCACAAAAATTCTTTTTAGAAAAAGTTTATAAAATAAATGTTCATATATGTAAATCCTAAAAGTTTATATCAAGAGTTTATAAAAAAAAATGCATATATCATAAAGTCTTTAGGAAGAGCTTCTGCATATGCCCAAAGAAGAAGAAAAAGGTGAAACAAACAATGAAATACATAGTATATTTCTGTACTGATAAGTATAAAGGATTTAAGTCCATATTCTTGATATTTCAGGAGAAAATAAAGTTCAACTAACTAAAAACATAGCAGAAGAATCGATTAGGAAAAAGGGATTCCGTTTACTTATACCCTTTATACCATTCAGGGGTTGTCAACCTTCATTTAATAACGGGAAAAAATATAATTAAATATTTTATACCATACGTAAATGGTAAATTTCTGACTTGATTCTTTTTATAGCAATGGATTTTCTCAAAGACTAAATGACATAGACTTAAATCCTTTATACCAATCGATTGAGAATTTTTTTCTGAGTCTATGTACTTAACTCAAAATCGACATTTTTGGACTTAAATCCTTTATACTTATCACTACAGATTTAGCAATAAAACAACAACAGCAATACACACAAATAATAGATCTAACATTAAATATCTTACAAACAACCCTTATAATATGCATATGAATTATATAGTATATCACGAGGTAAATTAAATTTGAATAATTAGATGCAATTGAAATACTATTAGAAATATTTTAAGGAAGTCTAGATAAAGAATCGGCATTGCCATGATTTTTCTTCTTCCTATACGTAATTGTTAGATTATATCTTTGCAAAGCTAAAGCCCAACGTGCTAACTTTGCACCATGTGGCATTGTTTTGGTCAGAAAAGTCAGAGGATTGTGATCGGAAATTACTTCGACTTCTGCACCGAAGAGCCAAGTATCAAACTTTCGTAGAGCAGTCAGCACACTATAAGCTTCTCGTTCGATCGTTGACCATTTGACTTGGCGCGGAGACAGTTTTTTACTAAAGAAAGCAATCGGATGTTCTTTGCCAGAATCGTCCGACTGAGATAAACATGCTCCAATAGCTTTGCTCGAAGCATCAGTGTACAATTTGAATGGCTTTGCTATATTAGGCGTATATAGAGATGGCATATTCATTAAATGGTGTTTCAAATTTTGAAAAGCTGTTTCTTGGGCATCAGACCAGGGAACTTTATTAGGTACGCTTTTCTTTGTTAATTCAGTCAAGGGAAGAATTTCTGAAGCAAAATTTGGCATGTATTCCTGGTAATAATTAGCCAAACCAATTACACTACGAAGTTCTTTTTTGGTGATAGGCCTGAAAATTTTTCTTATAGCTTCGGTTTTTTCGGGATCGGGTGTATGTCTTCCTGATCCAATAATATGGCCTAAAAATTTCACTTCATTCTTTCCGAAATCGTATTTCTTTAAATTAACTGTAAGACCAACTTCTTGGAATGTTTTAAGAACTGCTTTCAAGTGTGTTATATGTTCACTCCAAGTGGTAGAAAATACTGCAACATCATCGATATAGGAACGACAATAATCTTTATGACACTCTAAAACTTTGTCTATAGATTTTTGAAATGTACTACCAGCGTTCTTCATACCAAATGGCATAACATTCCTTTGGAAATGCCCTGAGTGGGTAGTAAAAGCAGCATAATGTCTGCTGTCTTCTTTCATAAGGTATTTGCCAGTACCCTTTCGTGAGATCTAGAACAGAAATAAACTACGAATTACCAATCAAGTAAATAAGATCATTGGCAATCTTCATGGGGTATGCATCTGGGATGGTATAGCTGTTCAATAAACGAAAATCAACACATAACCTAAGAGTTCCATTCTTTTTGGCAACGCAAACTACAGGATGAGCCCATTCGCTGTTACTATGTTCTATTAGTCCAAGTGTAAGTAATTCTTGAATCTGTCGATCCACTTCCTTTTGCATAACTATCGGTATTCTATATGGATGTAATCTTTTAGGACAGCAATCTCTAGTAACGCGGACACTGTGTCCTTCTACTTTAGCGATTCCGGGTTTAGTGCTGAAAGCGTTATTATATTTGCATATCACATTTTTCAAACCATTCTTCTTTTCGAAATTTAAAACTAAACTATCAATATTGTCCGCTATCTCTTTAGGAATTAAGCATCCATTTCCGAATGGTGCATAATGAATATCACCAAAATCTTTATCTTCATCAAATATTAGGCCAACATGGTCAATTCGAGCAACGTATGGTCTGAGCTTATTAAAATGCAGTTCTCTTCTGGACCCATTCTCTAATTCAACAAAGGCTGAATGTGGTCTAGTGATTTCAACAACAGTAGCTGGGCCAATCCAAGTTTTAAGTAATTTATGCGAAGATGAAGGAACTAGTATTAGTACTTTATTACCAACATTAAACTGTTTATCTCTTGCTCTCAAATTATACCGCGAAGTATATCTTTCTTGAGAATCCTGAGCATATTCTGAGGCAATTTCATGTGCTTTTCTTAGTTTCTCAACTAGTTCTGATATATATTTTCAACTGATGTGGAAGCTGAAGTGGGAATTTTCCTCTCACCAGTCCATACGTCTTTGAATAGTGACAATGGTCCAGGAGGCAAACGCCCATAAACTAACTGAAACGGAGAAACACCTGTCGTACTATGAGGAACTTCTCTGTAAGCAAAGAGTAGATATGGAAGATGCAAATCCCAATTAGATCCATATTCCTGTATATTTTTATTTAACATATCTTTGAATGCTCGATTCCAGCGTTCCACTGCACCCATACTTTCTGGATGACCTGGCGTTGCAAACCTCGGAGAAACTCCAAGAAGTTCCAAAAATGCTTCACTTAATTTAGCAGTAAAATTAGTACCTTGGTCTGTACATATTACTTTAGGGAATCCTGTCTGTGTAAATATTCTCTTAAGATTATTGCAAGTTGTTTTAGCATTGATGTTAGTCACGGGAATAGCTTCAGCCCATCTAGTACATAAGTCAACTGCACAAATCACATATTTATGTCCTCTTCGAGACGGGGGTTCTAAAGGTCCAATACAGTCCAAACTCCAGACTTCAAATGGAATTTCTGGCCTAACAATGGATAGGAAACTGTAATGCGTAATTGGCAGGTTTTGCAACTTTCACAAAATTTTTTAACGTCTTCTTTGAGACTTGGCGAATAAAATGAATATTTTATTCTCTGCTTTGTTTTCTGTTTGCCTAGATGACCAGCCAATGGTATTTCGTGTGTCATCCTAAGAATTTCTTTTCTTTTGCATGTGGGAAAACTACTTGATCAACATTTTCTCCACATAAACATTCTGAATGGACAAGAACTCCATTACTAATTTTAAATGAATTCTTCCCATTTTCGGCATAAGACCAGGATTTATTTAAATCTTCATCATCTAATTGTAATTTTATAAAATCTTCTTTATTTCCATTGCTTTCATCATTGGTAATCTCAGAATTAAGTTGAAGGGACGTTGAGATGTTTTTCTTTTCATCATGTTCTTCCTGATTTTCTTTTTCAATGCTCTCATTCAATTTTGCAAGTACATGATTCATACATCCATTTAATTCTACATTCTCCATTAAAACTTCATAAGCAGTTGAACAAATTAGCATATCATTCACAAGTTTCTTCGACACTGCACAAGTTACAGGTACATTGCCGTGTTTCCCATCATCTATCTTTAGGTCAAAAATCTTTAGAGCAGCTACTTCTTTTTCACGGAAAGCCGAAATAATTTGGATTGTTCTATCCCCTTCTCCAAAGTCGGTATCCACCAAATCTTCACGTAAGACTAAAATTTGTGCTCCAGTATCCACTATTGCCTTCAAAACTTTTTCTCCACATTTGATATTAACGTATTTCAAATCATCAATTCCATCTTTAATCGGCATAGAGGTTGACACAGGAATTGACACCTTAGCAGTTACAACTTCGTTCGTTGTCTTTGGCTTAACGTCTTTGGTTTCAACCACAATACTTATGGCAATACGAGTTGATGTTTTCTTGGAATTCTTGGGCCAAACTCTAGATAAATGCCCCACAGATCCACACGTAAAACAAGTAGGTTTAAAACTTGTATTTTGATCAGTTCTTGGAGGAAATGATGTCCTAAATTTCCGAGATGGCTGTTCGTCTTTTTGTTTGTTGCTAAAATCTTTAAGATCAGGTTTGTAATACCTAGTTTTTCTATGTTTCATATCACCCAAAACGGATCCTTTAGCATTCAATCGTACACTTTCGTACTCATCCAACTTATCAGCTAAAATACCCGGAACAAGTAACTTAGCCCAGTCATCGACGAAATGTTCCCGGGTATCACCTGGAACGCGTCTTTTTAACTGATCCGTAATCATAAGATTCTTCAATCCTTCCAAATCATTTACTGCAACTCCTTCAAGCCATTCCTTAAAGTAGCTTGTTATTTCGAAAACAAAGTCTCTCCAAGATCAAGTAGGGTTTCGCTCATGTTTCACAAATTTTAGTCTGAAATGTTCAGGGCCTAATTTAAATCGTTTTAATAATAAACGTTTGATATAGTCATAATCGTCAAATTTTTCTTCTGATTCACGAGCTATTAATTGAGTGATTTCTTTTGGCATAAGAGCTAAAAGAGCTGATACCCAGTTACATTTATCTAGATTAATTCTCTTGGCTTGACGCTCAAACAAAGTCAAGAACAGCACTATATCTCCATCGCTCATTTCGAATTTTGGAACGATTTTAGTTAAATCTTGCGTACTACTCTTAGCTTCAAAAATCGGTGCTACTTTAAACTTTTCAGCTTCTAAACGGATTTTTTCTAACTCAAATTCATATTCGTGTTTTTGTTTTTCTTGCTGTTCACGTAATTTTTCAATCTCTAGCTCTTGGAATTGCTTTTCAGCATCTTGTTTCTCACGGAGCTTCCTATCTTCGATAATAATCTCGAGCTGATTCTTAGTAAATTCTTCGTCATATTCTTTATCTTTGGTAATTAATTTGCGTAAATCGCTTACAGTCATTTCATTCGTGACCTGAAGATTCAACTCCACAGCCAACAATTTCAAATCCTCTTTCTTTGCCGGACCCAAATATGCCATCTTATACACCTAAAATTTTCTGAACGAGAAACTTAGCAAAATTCCTCAAGGTGGTGCTGATTAAAACACTTTGTTAAATATTAATGGAAATAAAATTATATACCATACGCAAAACCCATAATTTATACCTAAATCAATTGATATCTATATAAATTTCTTTACTTAGCTTATGAATCAAATTGACTTTAAAAATACATGAATGATATTTTCACACATTAGAAATAATTTAAAACACACTGTCGTGCATATTTACACTTCCTTACGCAATGAAATATAAAATAAAATTCTTTTCTTATTTATCCGATTTATTTTTTATTGAAACCAACACTTTTATTTCATATGAAATAAACAAACAAACATTTCTATCATAAGCTTACTTCAACGTTTGTAAAAAAAATAAACAATTAAAAAAAATGTAATCTTTAACACTTTTTATATAATTACCATCTGTCATAAGCATAAACACAGAAAAGAAAAAAAAATTACTCTTTCTATAAAACAATGAAATGGAACAAAAAAAAAATAATAATAACGCAGACGATATTCGTCAGCAACAGCTATTTCGTTCGAAAACAAACTAATTTTTTATGGCTCGTTATTAAATGAAATAAACAAAACACTATTTGTGTAATTTCAGCTCTTAATAAATAAAATGAATCAACTCTCATATATATTTCATATAAGGTACATTCATTAAAATATGAATATTCTAAAAAAAAATAGATTTTCCAATTTCAGGAACAAAATACGATATTTACTCTTATTTATTTCATCACACAAAATACTTTTGACTCTATATTTCGGAGAGCAAACAAACAAATATATATATATGTATATATATCAAACTGAGGGGGAAAATATCAAGATCTACAGTTGTAGATATTTAACAGATAAACAACTCTATATTTTTTGAAGTAAATAAAAAAAAAAATCACATTGTATTAAAATTAATATTCACTGGCGTGGAATATTAAACCTTTATTCACTGCCGTAAATAAATGTAATTAATACATATACGCTGTATTAAAATTAACAATCACTGGTGTGACATTGTATGCTGTTATTTGCCAGCGTAAAATATAATGCACTTAATACATTCACACAGTATTAAAATTGACATTCACTGGCGTGAACTTTGTTCGAATGTATTTGAGAACAAAAACTTAGAACTGGCGTTCTATTATGTATATAATTTTACGTTATAATACCAACAAAAAAAATTTTTTAACACAGAATTAGCACTGGCGTGTTTCTTATCGAATATTTATTTAGCACTGGCGTGCTTCTTATCGAATATTTATTTAGCACTGGCGTGCTTCTTATCGAATATTTATTTTGCACTGGCGTGCTTCTTATCGAATATTTATTTTGCACTGACGTGCTTCATATCGAACACATTAAAAAATATTAGAACTGACGTTCTATTTTAATTTTATGTTATAAAAAAAAAACATACTTTAAAATGTACACTTAAAATAGTTGGGCATATACACGAAAGCTCTTACCTTCCCCATTTCCTAGGTATCATTTTCGATCCTACTAAAAGGCTGCGCCAGTAAAATTTTGATCCTGGTCTCTGCTTGATTAGAGACACCATCACTTAAATTTAAATGAATTTAGTCATGGCTTTTAAATAAAAGACATCGTACTTGAAGACGAAACATTTAATAACACATTACTAAAACTGCACAAAACATATATAAACCATTTAGAACACAAATAAATGTATTCTTCTCGAACCAACTCTAAACATGTTAATTCTTCTCGTCCATCCAACTCCGTTCTCTCTTCCTTGGTTGTTGCCACTCATCTCCTGTCCAATACCACTTCATGACGTAATGGAGCTTTACTGCCGGAAATTCCACAGCCCGAAAGCCCAGAGCCTATAGTCGAAAGTCCAGAGCTGGAAAGTCTAGAGCCTGAGAGTCCAGAGCCAGAAAGTCCATAACTGAATGCAGCCCAAAATCAGGACTTGGAAGAGATCCTGAATACACCCATGGCCGAAAATCAGGAGCTGGACTACATGATCCATCAACTCATGACGCCTGCGACCTTGAAGTGGTTGGATGAATACGAAGTGTCGCAAGTCGAAGAGTCCCAGGTCGAAGTGCCACAGACCGACCTGTTACAGTATACGGAATTGTAATATTAAAAAAAAATAAATAAAAAAAAATAAAAAATAAAATAAAAAGTGGGTCGAAGGAGACTTCCTCATGTATAGACTTTAGTCTTTACGATGGAAGTCTCGTTCGGCCCATTTTTTTTAAGCCGTCCTGTGACCAATATTGGATCCGTAATAATTTAAACTTATAAATTTAATTATGAAAATATTTTTAATGAGAAGCAAATGACAAAGTCCAACGCTTTATAAAGAAAGGGTCCAGCCAAGCAAATGCTTATATATAGCCAAGACACGTGACAACTCAAAAAAAAAAAAAAAAACTTCTTCCGGCTGAAAATATTTTTTTTTAAAGTGTCCAAAAATAGCTCTAGTTAGAATTTATTTCGATGGATAGGGATCTAGTCAGATGATTTATAATAAAATTTTAATTTTTTACAAAATATTTATTGAAATTGTCTATAAAGGTTCAGAATATTTGACAAATTTAGTCGAATAAGTAGAAATTTAGATGGCGACCCATGTAAAGGTCAAAGGTCAATGAATCCATTCTGGTTTGTCTCCTGGGATGATCGTAACTTTTTACGAACGAATGGG
Source organism: Salticus scenicus (assembly GCA_963930645.1). Lineage (NCBI taxonomy): Eukaryota > Metazoa > Arthropoda > Arachnida > Araneae > Salticidae > Salticus > Salticus scenicus. Next base: position 36,662 of record CAWVNO010001040.1, read on the forward strand.
TCTATCTTGGTCCTGATTTCTTGGTCGTCTAACCAATTTTGGCCATAGCTAAGCCACATCTGTCCATAGATCTTTAACGTTTGTCTTGGATAGCCGATCGAATAGTTTTCGTAGGATGAATAGCTTTTTCTCGTCATTCGGAATAAGTTTGGATCGCCTGACCTTTTTCGCGAGCCACCCATGTCCTATCTTTGTCCAGATGCTAGGTTATGGCATCATCTAACATGACCAAGCCATTGATCGACGATCTTCGCCCAACCCTTTTAAATGAAGATCGCCTAGAAAAAAATGTAAGGACTTTATGGCGTTTTGCGAGCCGACCAACAAAATTTTACTGAACGATAAAAAAATTTCCAGGCAAGTGGCATCCAGATCCGAGCCGAAACATGCATCGTAACAGCCGATGCCGACATGGGCCGTTCGGTTCGATTCGGGCAGCGGCTTCACTCGGCAAGGATGATAGCTATGAGTTTAATTCGGCGTGCCTGAATTTTATCCAGAAGACGGATGAGGTACTAAAGCCAAATATGAGAATGCGAGCTTAAACGATAAAATAATGACAAGGCCATAAAAAAAAATTTTTAATTTCAACAATTAAGATTTAAAGATTGCATGTTCACGCCAATCTATTCAAACTACACCTCCTAGTGACGAACCGACAGATATTAATGTAGAAGCCAACAACTATATGGATTCGTATTTAGATAATTGTTGTCTAAGCTCAAAGATAAGACCTTTAAATTTGTAACTTCTCCTTTTAACCCTATGGCTTCCGTAGCCGCCCAGCCGCCCGGACATTCAGACTACCAGCCGCCCGCCCGAAACTAGCTCAGAATTTTCCCCCTCAGTGGGCGTTAAGTGAAGAGGATTAGTGTCGTTTTCACAATAGAAACTCATCTCCAAACTTTTGGGGTTTAGGAGGCAATATTTCAATCATAAGAAAATTCCCCGCTACACAGTTTGAAGGGATTTTTCTTTCGATGCTATTTAAAATTTAGGTGACTAATATTATTTCATTTTCAGATAGAGTATATCAATACAAAAAACCCTTACTGGGTTAAAAGTTTATGACGCAGCACTGTACTTTATGGCTATAAGAATTAGAAATACGGGTCTTAAAAATAATGATATAAAATTTTCAGTGACGCTTTGATATTAATTAAATTATACATTGATTTTCTTATTTGAATTTGCTTTTTCTTTTATTTATATTTACAGTGTAAACATTATTTACAACATAAAATAATGTATAGCATTTACTCATTGATACCTTTCCATTCTCTTATAATGTGAAAATATGTGTTTTAAAAGAAATGATATGAAATTCCAGCAATGCAGTGGTATTATATTAAAAGATTTGTTTTTAAATGTCACTGCATCATTTTGTTTTGCATATTAAAGTATATGTGCACATTGAAATATTACTTTTAATTTTCAAATACGCTGTCAAATATATCACTTTCATTAAGCTTATATTATGTACTGAAATATATTTATTTCAATGAATTATTCTATCTTTTGCGTCACACCATCCAAAACTGAAAAAAAAAAAAAAAAAAAAAAAAAAAAAATCACAATTTTTTTTTTTTGCAGCACAATATCTATTTGCATGCATTTTCAATTAATTTGGATAAAATGACACAAAGTAAACATTTTCATATATTTTACTTACAGTTTTGGATGGCGTGACGCAAAAGATAGAATAATTCATTGAAATAAATATATTTCAGTACATAATATAAGCTTAATGTAATTGATGTATTTGACAGCGTATTGGAAAATTAAAAGCAATATTTCAATGTGCACATATACTTAAATATGCAAAACAAAATAATTGCAGTGAAATTTAAAAACAAATCTTTTAATATAATACCACTACGTTGCTGGAATTTCATATCATTTCTTTTAAAACACATATTTTCATATTATAAGAGAATGGAAAGGTATCATTGAGTAAATGCTATACATTATTTTATGTTGTAAACAACGTTTACACTGTAAATATAAATAAAAGGAAAAAGCAAATTCAAATAAGAAAATCAATGTATAATTATTTTTAAGACCCGTATTTCTAATTCTTATAGCCATAAAGTACAGAGCTAAGCCATAAACTTTTAATCCAGTAAGGGTTTTTTGTATTGATATACTCTACCTGAAAATGAAATAATATTAGTCACGAAAATTTTAAATAGCATCGAAAGAAAAATCCCTTCATAATGTGTAGCGGGGAATTTTCTTATCATTGCAATATTGCCTCCTAAACCCCAAAAGTTTGGAGATGCGTTTCTATTGTGAAAACGACACTAATCCTCTTCACTTAACGCCCACTGAGGGGGAAAATTCTGAGCTAGTTTCGGGCGGGCGGCTGGTAGTCTGAATGTCCGGGCGGCTGGCCGGCTACGGAAGCCATAGGGTTAAAAGCAGAAGTTACAAATTTAAAGGTAGACATCTTTGAGCTTAGACAACAATTATCTAAATACGAATCCATATAGTTGTTGGCTTCTACATTAATATCTGTCGGTTCGTCACTAGGAGGTGTAGTTTGAATAGATGGGCGTGAACATGTAATCTTTAAATCTTAATTGTTGAAATTAAAAAATTTTTTTTATGGCCTTGTCATTATTTTATCGTTTAAGCTCGCATTCTCATATTTGGCTTCAGTGCATCATCCGTCTTCTGGATAAAATTCAGGCACGCCGAATTAAACTCATAGCTATCATCCATGCCGAGTTAAGCCGCTGCCCGAATTGAACCGAACGGCCCATGTCTGCATCGGCTGTCACGATGCATGTTTCGGCTCGGATCTGGATGCCACTTGCCTGGAAATTTTTTTATCGTTCAGTAAAAATCTGTTGGTCGCTCGCAAAACGCTATAAAGTCCCTACATTTTTTTCTAGGCGATCTTCATTTAAAATGGTTGGGTGAAGATCGTCGATCAATGGTTTGGTCATGTTAGATGATGCCATAACCTAGCATCTGGACAAAGATAGGACATGGGCGGCTCGCGAAAAAGGTCAGGAGATCCAAACACAGTCCGAATGACGAGAAAAAGCTATTCGTCCTTCGAAAAATATTCGATCGGCCATCCAAGACAAACGTTAAAGATCTATGGACAGATGTGGCTCGGCTATGACCAAAATTGGTTAGGCGACCCAGAAATCAGGACCAAGATAGACCCATCCGTTCGTAAAAAGTTACGATCATCCCAGGAGACAAACCAGAATGGATTCACTGACCTTTGACCTTTACATGGGTCGCCATCTAAATTTCTACTTATTCGACTAAATTTGTCAAATATTCTGAACCTTTATAGACAATTTCAATAAATATTTTGTAAAAAATTAAAATTTTATTAAAAATCATCTGACTAGATCCCTATCCATCGAAATAAATTCTAACTAGAGCTATTTTTGGACACTTTAAAAAAAAAATATTTTCAGCCGGAAGAAGTTTTTTTTTTTTTGAGTTGTCACGTGTCTTGGCTATATATAAGCATTTGCTTGGCTGGACCCTTTCTTTATAAAGCGTTGGACTTTGTCATTTGCTTCTCATTAAAAATATTTTCATAATTAAATTTATAAGTTTAAATTTTTACGGATCCAATATTGGTCACAGGACGGCTTAAAAAAAATGGGCCGAACGAGATTTCCATCGTAAAGAATAAAGTCTATACATGAGGAAGTCTCGTTTGACCCACTTTATTTTTATTTTTATTTATTTATTTATTTATTTTTTTTAATATTACATTTCTGTATACTGTAACAGGTCGGTCTGTGGCGCTTCGACCTGGGACTCTTCGACTTGCGACACTTCGTACTCATCCAACCACTTCAAGGTCGCAGGCGTCATGACTGGATGGATCATGTAGTCCAGTTCCATATTTTCGGCCATGGGTGTATTCAGGATCTCGTCCAAGTCCAGATTTTGGGCTGCATTCAGTTCTGGACTTTCTGGCTCTGGACTTTCAGGCTCTAGACGTTCCAGCTCTGAACTTTCGACTATAGGCTCTGGGCTTTCGGGCTCAGGAGTTTCCGGCTCTGGGCTTTCGGGCTCTAAATATTCCACCACAGGGTCTGTATTGACGGCCGAGTCCTTGAATCTGGGCTCCGACCTCTTGATGCGCTTGGCGTTTATTTCGGACTCAGACTTGTGTTTCACGGCCTCGCATCTGAAGTCGAGGGGTTGCTGATCCGTTCCCTTAAAGCGCTCGTCGTCTATGCTGGGGTCAGCCAGTATTTTGTACCGCAGAGCCTCGACGTGTTTTGTAAGGTCTGGATGCACGATCATCACGTTTCTATCCAAAACGGGGGGTTGGTAGAGAAGAGCCAATAAGTCACATGCTGGGACGGCTCTGAGGCTGGCTCTGAAGTGAGTTCTTGAGACGATTGTGGCTCTGAGGCTGGCTCTGGCTATGTTTGAAAATATCTGGATACAATTCTGGTTGTTGTTGTTGCTGCTGCTATGGCTACTGTTGTTGTTGTTGCCTCTTCATCTTCCTCGTCGTCGATGGACCGTATGAAAGGCGTTTTGACAGGCACGTCGTACATGCCGTCGATCTTCATGACCCGTTCTGCCAGGGGGTTTCTGACCTCGAAACTGAGATTCAGGCCGTCTTCGACCACGTCCAGGCTGAAAAAATTCTTTTGGGTCGAAAACAGCAGGTAGGTTGTGTCTACGGGGAATTACCTGGGCTCAACCTTCAGCTTCTTCATGATCCCGGGCTTCAGGTAGAACAGCAAAGGCATGTTCAGCGTCTGGATGATGTGAGTTGTACCCTTCTTGACGGTCCTCTGGCCGAAGGTGAAGTGAGCCTTGATCAGGTATCTTTTGCCTGGACACTTGAAGCCCGTCCTCAGGTCGGCGTTGACTCTGTTGGCCTCGTTCGGGGGGTTTTTGAACCTATTGATGACGGTCGTATACTTAATATTTTGGGGTCTCAAGCGGTTATCTGTCTTGGCCTCTCTCCCAAGCACGGAAAAGTTATTGATAATCTTGTCGGTCATCAAACGTCTCTGGTATATGATTTTGTGTTCCTGGGTCATGTAGAGACAGAAGACCCTGATGTCGCCTTCTCCAGGCAAGGCTGCGAAGTTGGGATATTCGTACAGCCTCTCGACCGAAGCCGAAAGATTTCTGGGAAAGGCGTCTATGACACTGAAACGATTTTTGAGCATGGCTAGAGAGCTCCGAAGAGAGAATGGCTTGAAGGACGAAAGGCCGGGCTTATATTGCCGGACTGAACCAGGATGTAGGAAATAAAAGGAAAAAGCAAATTCAAATAAGAAAATCAATGTATAATTTAATTAATATGAAACCATCACTGAAAGTTTTATATCAGTATTTTTAAGACCCGTATTTCTAATTCTTATAGCCTTAAAGTACAGAGCTGCGTCACAAACATTTAACCCGTTAAGGGTTTTTTGTATTGATATCATTACTTTTTAGGGGTTATGATCAAAACGTAAAATTAAAGGAGCATGGTAATGAGTTATAACACTGTATAAAAAGTGTTGTTTTATAGGTCATACTCGAACAAAATAACAAACTAAATGAAATTTCAAAATTTTATAAAAAGTGATTAAAAAGAAAAACTTTAAGAAAGAATATTTTTGAGGGATGGAAACATGCAACATTACGAAGGCAAAATATAGTACATTTTAAAAATGACAAAAATTTCTTCAAATAAGAAAATAAATAAAAAAGATTTTTTATTTTATCAATATTCAATTTCTTATATAACTCATTGTTTCAACTATTTCTTAGATAGTTCAACAGAAAATTCAAAATAAATATTTAAAAATATAATTTGTGTACGAAAGTTTTTGTAAAAAAGTGTTACGAATAAGTTTCGAAAGAGTTTCACCACGTAGATCTTGGTTAGATAAGAAAAATTTAACAAAAAATTTTAAATGGTCAGTCGACTGAACAAAAGATAAATATTTTGTTATTTTTAAATTGTAGATGCATAAAGTAAAACTGTTTAAGGATATGACAGTAATTTTCCAAAATACCTAGCACGATTGGGGTGAGGTTCAGATCATCCCTTGGAAACTCTGATAATTCTAAAAAAGATGCTTAACCAATTTGAGGGAGATTTTGTTTGGTTTAAAATTAATTCAGCTAGGGAAAATAGGTGGGGGGTGACCATTAGATCACTTTGAAATTTTACTCGGGAAATCTCTTTTTAGAAAATTTTTTCTAAAAAACATGCATTAAAATGTTGTACATCTAGTTTTATTCTATCTGATTAAACATACTGTACATAGTCGCCACATTCTTCCTAGTATTTCGGAATCACTTTAGAATTCCTAAAAATTTTCTAAAACGTAGTGTAGGGATTTTGGACTTTGCCTCATTTTCGAAAATTGGGTTATGGGGGTATAAAGTGTATATGAGAGATCTAACTTTAAAATTTTAAATGATAAGGATTTTTTAGCTCTTTGAGAAATCTTCTAAATATAATCACTTAAAATGTTTCCAGCGATACTTTTTTAAGGTTGGTTGGTTGTAGGTTTTAAGGCCAATTGACTGCGCTAGGGTCTTAGGACTATAAGTACAATGCTCCCCGTTAGGTCTTTGTAAGGGGTCGTAGCCCGTATTTACGCAAGTTTCGGAGAAAAAATACTGAAGGAACGGCTAGGTCGAAGAGTGCGGGATGAGATCGAATCCGGCACTTCCCATCCACCAGCTTTTGAGCGCAGAACCGCTCGTGGGGCATTTTTTAAGAAGCTTATATATATATATATATATATATATATATATATATATTTTTTTTTTTTTTTTTTTCTAAAAGTCCCATTTTCCTTCCCAAATCTATAGGACACGCCTTGAAAGTTTTGAAAACGTAAAAAGCGTGCATATTAAATATGAGTCTAAGTAGAACTTTAAATGAGCTCCTAATCCCCCTCCTATTCGAAATTTTAATGTTTGCCTCCTAAGGTTTCTCCTATCTCAATTCAGCTTCAATTTTTTTTCTTTTGCTTTCTTTTCTCTCTCTCTCTCTCTCTTTATTTATTTTTTTAAACCAAACGAGATCAAACGACGTGATCCTGAAAAACATAATGGAGACTATTTTCAATATATTTAATTTAAAAAAAAGGGGGGGGGGGCAAACAAAATATATTAAAAAAATTTTTTGTTTGTTGAAGACATTTCCGACAAACTACAAAAAGATCTTCATTTGTTTAAAATTTCAAAGATGTGTCTTTCGGCCCCCTGTTTTTACAGTTCGAATTTCCAAACAAAACAAAGATCCTTCAAACGGATTAAGCACCCCCCCCCCCCTCCTTTTTTTTTTTTTTTTTTTTTTTTTTTGACAGTTTTTAAAATTTCCAAGGTGTTTTCGAGACACGGGGGACGACTTTAAAAGAAAAATTTTCTTTCTTATTTTCCTAACAAATAATTACAGAGAAAAACATTTTGTGTTAAAATGTTGTTTTGAAAAGGTCTTTCCATCAAACTAACAGAGATTCCTCCTCCCTCCACCCAAATTTCACATTTATAAAATTCAAATTTGCCCATCACTCAGTCCTTGTTCCCCCCTCCCTTCCCCTACCATACACATTTGTTTTCTTCTTAACTAAACAAAATTCCGTAAAAATTCTTGTAGACGTGTTTTACAGTTTTTAGAAATTCCGAAAATTACTAGATAAAATCAAATTGAATAATTCGTATTCGACACTGTTTGGCGAGATTTTGTATGAACTTTTAAAAAACACTTTTCTAAAATCGATGAAATTAAATTAGTATAAAAATTCTACAGAACAACTTGATTAGTTTTTTATATAATACAAAATGAGTTTAAATCAGTTTAATTTAAAGTTGTTTTCGTAAAGAATTTGCCTTTACGATTTTTATAATATCATGCAAACTCAAGTTACTCTAAAAATGTTTGTGTTAACAGTAATTATTAAGCCAAGGAAAAATCATTTAATTTAGTATAAGTATTAATCGTTATTATTGTTGGTTTGGCCACGACTTTTAAGTTTTTAATCTGATTAATAGATTAGTTTTTCAAAGTGAAAACAATTACTTATTATAATTTTACTTAATTTTTTGCGTTTAATTAAAAGCTTAAAATTGCCCTCGTAACACTTTTAAGATTTTATGGATATTGTATACGAAAGCTATATTAAAAAATAAACAAGTACTTACACAACTTTCAGAACAGTATGTTGTACTAAATAATGAATAACAGCGGTTTAAAAAAAAATATGTGATAGTAAAAAAAAAAAAAAAAAAACAATCCTTTGTACTGGAAATAAACATCCTTGAATCCTATTTGAACCTCTATGTCATTTAATCATTTGAATAATATCATTCACCGAAAAAAACATTCCTCAAAGTTTTATGCCATATTTTTTAGAATAGTATGTACGATATTTACGATGTTATTATTAATTTCTAATTTAAAAGTTGCAGATGCATAGTAATTTCAATTTCATTTTATATCACTATTATATCTAAGAGATAAGTATATACGAGTTAAGGAGGATATTTTTATATATTTATTTATTTATGTTTTTTTCTGGAGTAGCTTTTATTGTTATATTCATGTCACCTCCCAACTTTTAAATTTAAGAAAGAAAGAAACGCAAATATTTTTTTAGGTATAGATTTGATTTAAAAGAGAAAAATAAATAATAATACAAAAATCTTTAAAAAGTGAAATTTTTATACTGGTAATATTTAAATAGTATTGTTTGTTATGAATTTAATTAAAAAAAAAAAAAAAAAAAATCTTAATCTATTCAAAATTTTATTATAGCTTAACATTTTGTAATTTATATATTTATATATATATACTAGAAACTTAACGAGCAAATTAATTATTTTCAAATTCTGTTTTAATAATTTTTTCAATCCGTAGTTTAAGTGATTTATCACCTAATTTTGAAAAATTACAAATATTTGCATATAATTATGCTATTATTTATGCTATTATTTATTAATTATATAAAGAAAAAATTTTTTGTTGTTGCAACCACTTTTTAAAATAAAACCAATTTTGAAAGTTAACAACGTATCAACATGAAAACAATGTAAATGCAATGAATATTTTTGATAAACAAATATCATATAAAATACAAGTACCTAAATAAATGATTCATTTAATATATATATATTAAGGAAAGAAAAATATTTTTTTTATATTTTTGTGTTTATTTTTGACGCCTATTCCCAATAGAGGGAGGCAAAACGATTATTTGAGATTGGATATTTCAGATGGAAGAGAAGTCTATATTTGTCCGCGAACCTGCCGCATCAGGGCATTTTCGGAGTAAAAAATAGTTCGATTTTCAAACTGAGTTAGAAAAAAAACAAGAGTTTTCCTAAGGAAAAGGGAGATGTCAGGCACATCAGATAAAAGCGATTAATATCATATATCAAATAAACGACATTCGCCCGAGCCATATTCGAGAAAAATTTGTACTACACATAGACCGCCCATTTACAACTTAAATAAGCCAATTCATATCTCAAAATATATTGCACGCAGAAATGTAGCGATTTCAGGGTAGGATCAGACAGAAGGTAAAAGACTATTTTGAAAATATCAGAACATAACCTCCCATATTTCCTGAGATATTAAGTGTCGGCTTCTAGCGTTTTCTTTGATCTCAAACTAGCTGTATATATAAGTGTCGCAGTTTTCGTTCGTATTTTCCGCTGAGTATTGCCGCGTTCCTTTGTTTTTCCGCTTGCGTCACTGAGACTCTAGCGCGTCTCATGATCTTAGATTTTTTTCATCTTGAGTGCATTTTTTTCTTTTTCTTTGGCAAATTCACATACATAAGACTTTACAATAAATAAATGTTAATATGACAAATAAGAATAATAATAATACAATTATGTATCTAATGTAATACAGTACATTCTGCTATAAAAGCGCATTAGATAGCACTTAAATAAAACAAAAATATTTTCAAGAAACAATGTGAGATAAAAAAGGTTGTAGAACAATACGATTTCATTATTATTATTATTATTATTATTATTTGTGTGTGCAATTTGAAAATAATGTGGCATGTTATAGTGTTAAAATGCCTTTCATTTCAGTTTCAGTAACTGTAATATAATCGTTTGAAATTAATAAGCATGCACTTCGACATAATAACGAAATATTTGTTAAACATTAGCACTGAAAACTTAAATATTCGTACGAAAATTTTAATTTTGATGTAACGTAAAGCATTTCGTAAGAAATGTTTCAAATTCTGATATTTCAAGATTACTTTTGGAACAGTATAATTACATTTATAATACTCTGAAAAAATTTACTCCGCTTATGCATATCCTGAATTATATAATAATAATAATAATAAAAGAGGTCTTCTTTTGTTTTCTAAGTAACAGATATAAAGTTCTTTACGAGGCAGAATTTAATTTGGGACGATAGGAGTTTTTTAAACTTTTGTATAAAAAGATGTGAAGTAACGGTGTTGCGTTCCTTAGCAACAATTATTATATTATTTATTAAATTATCTTTCGCACATTTTCTTACACTTTTATTTTTAATATAATTTAAAAAATTTTATTTTTTAATCTTTATTATTATTTTTTTTATTCGAACTTGCCCTCTAATTCCAATCCTCAAAGAAAGAAGAAAAAAACACTTTCATGTGTTCGTTTATGTCTGAAAGCAAGAGAACTGTTGTCCTAATAATATATAAAGATTACCTCAATTTATTAAATAAAGAAATTAATAAATAAATAAAAGATATTATAAAGATATTAAACTCTTACCTGTAATTACATTTTATGAAAAACTAATTGTAAGTTTCAAGAAAATAAAACTATATAGATATATCTTACTGCTAAGTCATGGAAGGAGGTGGGATATCTGTAGACATTGATTAAATATAAACAACTCCTGCTGCCAGGGATCACTCTAGAGCGTTTTAGCGGTACGAGCTGCCACAGGATTGGCATAATACTTACTGTGTAATGGTGAAACGGGTTTTATCAGTTTTTACGGTCTTCATTTAATCTCAAACACTTTAAGGATATATTTTAAAGTTTTTAGTTCTGAATTTCCCAATGTATTACTTAATATTTACTATGAAATTCCTACTTCTGCAATTTCTAAAAAAAAAAAAAAAAAAAAGAACTAATGCTATAAATAGTTGGCCGAATACCGAGTAATTGTAAGAAAGAATAATTGATACATATGTGAAGAATTTTTCACATCTTGAAAAAAAAAAAAAAAAAAAAAAAAAAAAAAAGTCTTTCAAATTCAAAATTTAGTTAATTGACAAACAGCATATATTCATGTTGAACTTTATTAGTGTATATACATAATTAGATTCATTGCTATATTTGATACTTTCAGTGTAGTGGATTAACTAAAACCATAACTGACAACTTTATTCTTAAAATCTTTCTCAGATGCAAGATTATTCTTAGTTAATATAAAAGTTCCTATGCACTGAGACTTAATTTAAGATGCATGAAATTTACATATGAAATGAGAACATTAAAATAAATATTTTATAATTTCAAATATGATAGGCTTCATTAATCTTCAGATGTAGAAATGTTTTTGGGTCATAATTGGCAAAACAACAGGTTTGATTTTTAAAATATGCATATTAAATAACGTTTTAGTGTATTTACTTTTATATACAATATATATATATATATATATATATCGTAAAAGTGCCTTTACTCTATATTTAATTGCCCCCCTCCCTTTCTGCTTTTCACATTAATTTTATTTGTTCTTAAAATACCAAATAAACACCTTTTATTTTCAGTGGTAGACTGTATCCGAATAAGTGATAGTTTTTTAACATTATTTATTCCTTTTTGTATATATAAACATTGATTTGTATTATATAAAATCGGACACTGGTTATATGAAAATGGAAACCGTAAGCTTCCTAAAATAGCATGAAATCACACTCGGGCATCATTTTTTATGCCTAACTTTTGACCAGATTTTAAAAAATCTATTTTGTCATAATAAACATTTTCTTTGTGATTTACAAAATGCTAGTTTTTTATCATTTAAAAAAAATTCTTACATTGTCAGTTACATGGTATTTGATTTATTTCAAAAATCAGTTTGCCAGCAGATAATTAAAAACTTTCTTCTACTGTTGGCTCTGTTTTAAGTAAGTTTTCATTTTTTGATTAATTTATTATTATTATTTTTTTTTTTAAGTATTAAATGCATTCATAAGCTCAGGAAAAAAAAAAAAAAAAAAAAAAAAAAAAAAAACAGCATGTATAAAAATACATTTTTCAAAGGCTTAAGTTTTTTATACACGGAAGTTAAAAAATAAATATGCTTATACTTAAAAAATAAATTAATGAAAAATTAAAAACTTAAAGCAAAACAAATGATAGAAGAAATTTTAATTATCTGCTGGTCAATTGATTTTTAAAATAAGTCAAATAAATACCATGTGTGAGATGCTAGGTGAAGATTTTTATATTGCTCATTGAGTATTCAATCAATTTTTTAGCTAGTATTGTATTAATTGCTTTGAAGCCTGTGGTTATCCTTTTTTAACTTCTTTAGAATTTCTTGAAAAAAGAAAAAAAAAAAAAAAAAAAAAAAATGGGTGGTGGTGGGGGGGTGGGGGTATGTAATTATTTCAAAATACTCCTTAATTGTAAATGTTTAAGAGGATTTATGAACTGTTTATTTTAACAAGAAATAACTACGAAGTGTAAAGGCTAAAAATTGCAATAATATTATTACAGGGCTGGTTTTTGACGAGATGTGTTAAAAACTGGTTTAAACCGTCAAAAACCATATGTGAGAAATGAAAAGTATAATGTTAAATGATTTTATGCATATTTTTAAGTTGCAATGTACTATATGAACTAACATTCATTATACATATACTATTATATATCATTATATATGTACTATTATATATCATTATATATATACTATTTTTTTTTCTTTCTTCCCAGAAAAAAGTTTTATGTTAGGAAACATATCAATGTATCGTCTTATGGTGAGAGTGAACATTATAAATCTTTTTTGTAAATTGTCTTATAACTATAAACATTTGTATATATAGGTGGTAAATTATAGTAATACAATTAAATATAATAAAAATTCTTTAAAACTAACTAAATAATAATAATAATAATAATAAATCGAAATTTTATATTTATTGAAAATTTTTAAATTTTTCCTGCCAATTATTTTTTCCTATTCACTTTATACATTATTATGGTTTAAAAATATATTAAATGTATTAGGTTATTACTTTGTGAATTAAATGATAGGTTAATTACCATGTTTTTATTAACTTCTATTCTTGTTTGTTTGTCCGGAACAAATCTTGAAATCTATTTTTAACTAACTTCCCTACTAGCTAGACATTTGAAACTTTCTCAGTAGCTCAGAACCTGGTGACAACACAATACTTTGAAGTCAGATTTTCGAATAGTGTGCAACGATGTTAAAATTTATATTTCCAACGAATACACAATTTTGACTTCTAGATTCTAGAGAAAATTTTACAAACGGATACTAAATTTGAAGTAATTAGTCAATATGCTTAGCAATTATACTTATTGGGACTTTTGAGTTTTTTAATGTTTTTTTTTTTTTTTTTTTTTTTTCAATCTTAAATCTCTTGGTGATATTAATTTTTTAAGTGTAACTCAAAATCTACTTGACCAAAAGAACTGTCTATACATTATTGTAAAAAAAAAAAAAAAAAAAAAAAAAAAAAGAAAAAAACTGCACAGCATATGCAAAATAAATGGGAAATTAACAATATTTATACATATAGTCACAACCACTTGTTAAAATATGCTATAATTTCACCAGTTATCGATAAAATTCACATCTTTATTCAAGACTGATTTCCAAAATTCGCGATAATTTTACGAATGATCGCCGAAATGCATAATTTTTTTCATCGCTAATTAATAAAATTTCTGCTTTTTTTAAGTTAAATTCCCAAATACTCAATTATTTCGTCGATAATAGACGTAATTTGCACTTTTTTCTCAAAGCTGAATGCTGAAATACACAATTTTGCAGCTGATTTCGAAAATACAGGATTATTTTCACCGCTAACTAAGGTGTCAATTTTTATAGTTAAAATTTACATTTGATCACATTTAATTCCCAAATACCGCTATTATATCTCTGCTAAGCAATAAAATTCATAATTTTTTTTTCCCCTGTAGCTGTTCCTGAAATTCACGATATTTTTGTGGTCGATTGCTGAAACCTTGTATTATTTTGTGCCTAATCGATGAAATTCGTATTCTTTATAAAGTTTAATCTCCAAATAGTCAATTATTTCGCCGTTAATCTATGAAATTTATGTTTTTTTCAAAGCTGAATCCCGAAATATTCAATAATTTTGCGGCCTAATTCGGAAATACGGGATCATTTTACTATTAACTGTCACAAATTTATGCTTAAGCGCAACTAATTGCTAAAATACGATATTATTTCGGCGTTAATCGATAAAATTTTAAATCTTTTCAAGGGTGATTTCCGAAATTCACGATGTTTTGTGGCTGATTATTGAAACACGCAATCATTTCGCCGTTGCTTAATAAGGTTATTTTAATCCTAATTGTTTGCTGAAATATGGAATCAATCATTTTACTGCTAATTTTTTAAAATTATGCAAGAGCAACTAATTGCTAATCTATATATTAATACGTGAAGCAAAAACTTTGTACCCCTTTTTACGAAAATTGCGCGGACGGAGGATTATGAAATTTCGCACACTTATAGTTTATATAGAGAAGAAGTGCAGAATGCTAATATTTTTTAAAAATACAACGACAAAGACGAGAAATTGGAACATTTGTGAAACGACAAAGGTGCAATTCAAAGCCTATATTATCGGGTTTTATTTCCAGATTAAAATTAGCATTTTCATTTTTTTATACTGTTGCCAATATTTCTATATATTAATACGTGAAGCAAAAACTTTGTACCCCTTTTTACGAAAATTGCGCGGACGGAGGATTATGAAATTTCGCACACTTATAGTTTATATAGAGAAGAAGTGCAGAATGCTAATATTTTTTAAAAATACAACGACAAAGACGAGAAATTGGAACATTTGTGAAACGACAAAGGTGCAATTCAAAGCCTATATTATCGGGTTTTATTTCCAGATTAAAATTAGCATTTTCATTTTTTTATACTGTTGCCAAAATTTTGAAATTTCAATTAATAATAAAAAGTTAATATGTTAATAACAATAATAAAAGTTAATAACAATGAGTTATTTTTTAAATAGCCAGTTTCATCTGAAAGAGTTATCGCAGAATGCTAATATTTTTTAAAAACACACAAGTTTTGCATTATATATATACTAATTAATCAACTCAACTCAACTCAACTCATTCAATTTGTATAGATCAGTTTCTAAAGAAATCAACCTAAAATAAAAAAAAAATAACGATTTTTTCTACTGACGATGAAAGTTTTTTTCTACTTTTATTATGCCTCGACATAGAACATTCGGACATAGAACGGGTCGGATTGAGAGACAAAGAAGAAGGAATCTATATTTGCGGACACATAATAATAATAGTAATGAAAATACAAATAGTGTTAATATTATACAGAATGAAGAAGTGAATTTGACAGATAAATTTAAATGTGCACGAAATGTCATTCCAAAAGTTTTTTATAGTTATGATTGTGGATTAATGGATTTGGAATGCAGGTTTTGCAATGCGAAACATTTTGAATCTGAAGTCACTTTAGGTGACAGAACTGCATTCACTTCATGTTGTCATAAGGGTAAAGCAATATTACCGCCCTTAAGTCAAAATGAATATTTTAAATCATTGTATGATGGACTTATTTCAAATGAACCTTCAATAAAAAGTAAGTCAAAAAATTATTTTGAAAATATTCGCAAATACAATTCATCATTTGCTATGGTTAGCTCTTAGTCTTTGACAATAGAACCTTAATAATGTTTAAACTTATAATTTTAATTAATTATGGTCGAATTTCGACCACTGGGCGACCAATAGTATAGATTATTATTTCACCGCAGTGGCAGAAACACGGTGACATAGTCGCGGACACAGAATGAATGCTTGCAGACAGTTTTTGTCTGCACAAATAAAACAATTAGTCCGCAACTTTCGAACACTCTTTGTCTGTACTAATAAAAAAAATTGCCCACAACTCTCAGAGAGTCTTTGTCTGCAATTTACGAACATTTTTTGCCTGCGACAATGCGCTACCGATGTATGATGTCTTAGATGCTCTCTGGTAGGAACTCTAGAGCCTCTATATAGGTGCCTTGGTAGGAACACACAAAACAGTACTTAACAACGGCGACCTAGGGAGCCTACTAAATAAAAGGATACTACTACTAGGGAGCCTACTACTAGGATTAGTATATCTTCCTTGATAGACAGCATATGCGTGTATGCTTTTCCCCTCCTGTTACCTGTTACTGAGATTCTACGGGGACATAGAAAAGTGCTAATTTCTTTTAAAACTACTCCAAAACTTCTCCCCCACTTCAAAATTCACTTATAAAAATTTCTGTATCAAAACTAAAACTAATACTTTTGTTATTTATATTGTGTTGTGTCAAACATTGCTATAAATATTTAAGTAAATGAGTTCAACTTATTATTTTATAATTGTTTATTACTATAGTTCTGTAGTAAAATTATATTTGTGTATTGTTGTATGAGATCACCACTATTGTTAAGCTCCCCCCCCCCCAAAAAAAAAAAAAAAAATAAAAAATAAAAATAAAAATTGCCGCTATCAGCTTCAAGCTTTTTGAATGTAAGCCATTCTCATCCCTGATTACAAGCAAATTTCGCAGACAAATTTTGAAATTTTAAAAGTCTGTCGCGGACAGCTACAAAACTTTCTGCAACTGGAATTTCACCGCTAATTGTTAAATTTTCTATGTTTTTAAAAAAATGAATGCCGAAATACGACATTATTTTACAAAAAATAATAAAATTGCTTTTTTTATTATTTATACATTGCAGAAATACGCAATACGAAAGTCTATCTACAATACGGGATCGTTTCACCAATAACATTTACTTTTAATGGTTCAAAGTACGTGCTGAAATAAGCTGTTAATTCATTACAAAACAAGATAATAATCTTGCAGTGAATTATCGAAATCCCCAGCGGCAGAAAGTTTTGTAGCTGTCTATGACAGGCTTTTAAAATTTCATAATCTGTCTGCAAAATTTGTGTTAATCAGTGGTGAAAATGGCTTACACTCAAAAAGCCTGAAAGCTGATTGGGTGTGTGTGTGTGTGGGGGGGGGGGGGGGGCTTAACATCAGTGGTGATCTCGTGCAACA
The DNA here is from genome assembly GCA_963930645.1 of Salticus scenicus. Classification (NCBI taxonomy): domain Eukaryota; kingdom Metazoa; phylum Arthropoda; class Arachnida; order Araneae; family Salticidae; genus Salticus; species Salticus scenicus. Next base: position 53,962 of record CAWVNO010001040.1, read on the forward strand.
ATACACGAATACAATTTTACTGCAGAACAATATAGTATAAACAATTGTGTGTACTCATTCAATTAAATATTTTATAGCAATGTTTGACACAACACAATATAAATAATTATAAATAATAAAATTATTAGTTTTAGTTTTGATACAGAAGTTTTTTTTAAGTGAATTGTTATTCGAAAGTTGCAGACCAAAACTGTCCGCAAGCCGCTTTTCTGTGTCCGCAACTATGTTGTGGTGTTTCTGCCACTGGGTCGAAATCCATCGTTTCATGTCTTATTAACGAAATTTACCTTTATCATGGCTAATTGCTCAAATAAGAGATTGTTTCTCTTTTTCACTAAATAAAGATAGGCAAATATTTTCGCTGCTATAATGGATGAAATTCGTTATATTTCTGAAAAGTGATATCACAGATGTTAAATACATATATTGAGTAAAAAATTAGCGAGATTTCGTCTTTTTTTGGCGTATGTTTTCTGATTACATAATTTTTGCATCTGATTACCGAAATATATGCAGTTTTCTCATCTTTTGAAATACTGAATCAGTTCAAGTTGGACATTGAACTTATCACACAAAAATCTTGGATGAATTTTGTTCCTACATTTACCTAGTTTCCAAGTTGCAGCCACTTGAAATCAGGCTGCTACTTGAAAATGTGCCACCATGATAACTTTTAGAATACTAAACTGGTTCAGAGCAAAGTTGGGGAGTGAACGTAATACAATTCAAATATCTTGGATAAGTTTGCTAGGCAACTTGCTCCACCATTTTGTTTCCAAGTGGCGGCCACTTAAAATTTTTTTATTACAATAACTTTTGTAATACGGAATCAGTTCGAATCGTATTTGCACAGTTGAAATAGCATTCAAATATCTTTGATAAGTTCACTGGGCGTCTCAGTCACTCTGTCCTATGTTTCTAAATGGTGGCCACTTGAAAATTATCACAATAAATTTTGATCCGATTTGCTTAAAACTCCATATATAAATAGCCCTCTTTAATAAATCCACCAAGTTCATTAATAAATTGTAGCTGCCATTTTGAAAAAAAAAATGGTGGCAACTTCATAAGAAAAGATAAATCAACCTAAACTTCCCATGAGCCGGAACGACTTGTTTTAATTTTTTGATCAATAACCTCTAAAAAGTAATGATATCAGTACAAAAATTCTTAACGGGTTAAAAGTTTGTGACGCAGCTACTTTATCACTATAAGAATTTGAAATATGGGTCTTAAAAATAATGATATCAAATTTTAAGTGACGCTTTTCTATTAGTTAAAATATACATAGATTTTCTTATTTAATCATTTGCTTTTGTCTTTTATTTATATTTACAATGCAAACATAATATTTGTAACTTCAAGATAAAACAAATATATAAAATATACTCAGTGATGCTTTTAGTTCCCCATCATACTACAGAGCAGGCGCACGTGACGTCACTGAGACAGGTGATTCCGCGCGTACTTTAGAATGTAGGCAAAAGGTGGGATAAAGCACCAATGGAAAGGCAGATATTTTGCCTACATGCACAAAAGTTGCAGAATAGCGTCGCTTGTTTATAAACATGCGCCTGCTCTATAGGTATGGGGAACTTAGGTAATCGTGAAAAATTTCGACCTCGGTTTTTTGAGTTTTTTATACGTTTTCAGGTGTGAGGAATCCGAAAATGAAGAAATTTGTATGGTGTCTGTCTGTAGGGTGTCTGTTAGTGTGTCAGTGTGTCAGTCCGTTAGTGTGTCAGTCCGTTAGTGTGTCAGTCCGTTAGTGTGTTAGTCCGTTAGTATGTTAGTCTGTTAACACGATATCTCACGAACAAATGATCGCAGAGAGGTCAGATCAGTTTTAAAATATTACTTTCGATACTGGCAAGAACCCTATTCATTTGCTACATTCGAATTTAAAAACTTCGTAAGTTATGAGAAATTTACGATTTTTTTAACATGGGAGAATAGGACAAAATTTCACTTAAACGCGCATTAAATGGAAACCTTTTACTGTAAAAATGTCGGACCAGTTTTAAAATATCAGTTTTGATGCCGTAATGAACATCAGTAACTATAAATATGCTACTTTGAAAATTTCGCAAGTTATTGGAAATTTACGAATTTCCTAACATGGCAGTATATAGAGCAAAATTTCACATAAACGTTAATTTTGAGAGATATTTTCATCGTAAAGATGTCAGACTACTTGTGAAATACTATTTAGGACACTGGCATGAATATTAATGACTATGAATTTTCAAATATAAAAATTTCGTAAGTTATTGGAAAATTACGAATTTCTTAACATGGGAGAAAAGAGCAAAATTTCACATAAACGTCAATCTTAAGGGATATTTTCATCGTAAAGATGTCAAACCACTTTTTAAATATTATTTTGGATACTGGCATGAATATCATAGACTATGATTTTCCAATTAAAAAAATTCGTAAGTTATTTGGAATTTACGATTTACTTAAAATGGCTATGAATAAGGCAAAATTGAGCATAAACTTCCATTTTGAGGATCATAAATACATTAGACAACTTCAAAATTATATTTATGATATTTGTTTGAACATGATTGAATACAAATATTCTAATAGGAGAATTTCGTAAATTATTCGTAATTTACGATTTTATCAACATAGCGAAATTGTAAATTTTTCATATAAATATGAATTTTGAGGATTATTGCATTGGAAATAGTAACCTGAAAACTAAACAACAGAATTGATCCTGATAAAATAAATTAATAGATTAGATTAAGATAAATATATCCAAGTGTACGGTGGATAGCCTATTAGGCGGGGATTTTATTCTGTCACTGTATCAAGCTTTGGTCAAATTCATTTCTTTTAACATGATTATAATATGTCTCCCACTAGAAGTTTATGAGAACATAAATATGATGGGGAACTGAGCAGAGTCCACCTATGCCAACTAGTTTCATTTGCATTTCAATTTCAAAATAACAGTTTTAAAAGGAATGATATAAAAATTCCAGTCATGCCTCGGAGTCATTTTAAAAGATTTGTTTTTAGATTCCATTAAAATTACCTTTGTTTTGTCTAATGAAGTATATTTACACATTGAAACAGTGCTTTTAATTTTCAAATATACTGTCAAATAATCACACTTTTACTGAGTTTGCATTATAAATTAAAATTATTTATTTCAATAAATCGATTTGTCTTTTGCGTCACGCTATCCAAAACTTCAAGTAAAATTTGTGGAAATGTTTTCTTTGCATCACACTGTCTCTTTGCACAAATTCTCACTTAGTTGGATACTATGATACAAACTAACATTTACATATATTTTACTCACAGTTTTGGAGAGCGTGACACAAAAGACAAATCGATTTATTAAAATAAATAATTTTAATTTATAATGCAAACTCAGTGAAAGTGTGATTATTTGACAGTATATTTGAAAATTAAAAGCACTGTTTCAATGTGTAAATATACTTCATTAGACAAAACAAAGGTAAATTTTAATGGAATCTAAAAACAAATCTTTTAAAATGACACCGAGGCATGACTGGAATTTTTATATCATTCTCTTTAAAACTGTTATTTTGAAATTGAAATGCAAATGAAAAAGCATCAGTAAGTATATTTTATATATTTGTCTTATCTTGAAGTTAAAAATATTATGTTTGCATTGTAAATATAAATAAAAGAAAAAAGCAAATGATTAAATAAGAAAATCTATGTGAAAAAATATATACTGCGTCATGAAAAAAATTCGTACCATGAAAATTTGCAGAATCATGTAATCACAAACTCTTTATAATCTATAAATCTATAGTTCTAGTGTTCATTTCAGTCATAAAGTCAGGTTGGGAGAGCATAAATACTTTATTTAGCGATTAAACACAAAAGAGAAATTATTTGCAGAATATTAAAGACTGATTCACAATTTATAATTATTCATTAATTATTCGGGTGGTAATATTGTTTCTCCATAAAGGAGCCAAGATCATAAACTTTTCATGTTCAAGAGAAAAAGATGCTTCCTGTTTTAGACAGGCCGCGAAAACTAGAAAAAAGTAACATTCTCAAAGAGAGAAAAAAAAACCACCTCTCATTTGGCAAAGAGCCAAGTCGGGCGGGATGGAGCAAATCGAAACCAAAATCTACGTTCAAACATGCTCCGCCCCCATGAACGAAGGTTCATAAAAATATCCTAAAAAGTACAATAACAACATTAGTGTTGTCACAGGTTTTTCATGTTCTATCTTCAAAACTGCAAATAGATAAGAAAAAGAGAGATTAATATACATAATGAAACATTGTAACTAGCTGATTAATAAGTGGATAAATACAGGAACAAAAAAAAAAAAATAAAATAAAATAAAATAAAATAAAAAAAAATAAAAAAAAATAAAAAAAAATAAATAAATAAAAAATAAAAATTGAGCTAAATGTTAAAAGTTCTGTTCAAAGTTTAAAATGGCAGAGGAGATAGTTTGGCGATCGGACGCTTCAACTCTCCATAAATAGTTTTCAACAGAACTACACGAATCTTGCCATCTGCTCCAGGAAATAATTTGATTATGCGACCCAGTTTCCACTTCAAAGGGGGCTGATTATCATCTTTTATTAAAACCAAATCGTCTTTCTTGAAATTTGGTTTATTTATTAACCATTTTAATCGCCTTTGCAAGTCTGATAGGTAATCTGAAGACCATCTGTTCCAGAAACTTTGAAAAATTTTTTGTAGAAGTTTCCATCTTTCTAGCGGGGTTAGGTTAACTGAAGAATAGTCAGGTTCTGGTATTGAAGTCAAGGCAGTGCCTATGATAAAATGTCCTGGAGTTAGAGCATTTAAGTCACTTGGATCATTCGAGAGCGCAACAAGAGGTCTGGAGTTCAAGCACGATTCAATTTGAGTAATTAAAGTAAGGAACTGTTCATAAGTTAATATTTGTTCGCCAATAGTTCTTTTTAAATGACCCTTCATCTGTTTTATTCCAGCCTCCCAAAGTCCTCCAAAATGGGGGGCCGATGGGGGATTGAAATTCCATTTGATTGTTTCTTCGGACAAATATCTGTGGATCTTTTCGTCAGAAGAGATCAAGGACATCATTTTTTTCATTTCGTTGTCGGCACCTACAAAGTTCGTTCCTCTGTCTGAAAACAATTCTTCAGGTTTTCCTCGTCGAGCAACAAACCTCTTCAAGGATGCGAGGAATGTTTCAGAGGTGAGATCACTGAGTATTTCCAAATGAATTGCTTTTGTGGAAAAACAGATATATAAACAAATATAACTTTTATAAGATCTAACACCTCGGCCCTTACGAGGTTTGATGAGAAAGGGGCCTGCAAGATCAACCCCGACTTTCGAAAACACTCGCGATGGCCCTACACGAGCAGCTGGAAGATCACCCATCAGTTGAGAGGCTAAGTTCGATGTGGTTCTAAAACACTTCATACAGTTCCGCAGATTCCTTTTCACGGCGTCTCTTGCATTAATTATCCAATATTGTTGTCGCAGGACTGAAATTGTTAACTGAGTTCCACTGTGAAGATGTTTTTCATGAAAGTACTTTATAATTAAGTCTGTAATGTGGTGCGTTTTAGGAAGTATCATTTGGTGCTTTTGACTCTCAGGTAGGTTTGCGTGTCTTAATCTTCCACCAACACGAAGAATTTCATTTTTGTCTAGAAAAGGATTTAAAGAAAGGAGTTTGTTACTAGCATTCAGGTTTCTTCCAGATTTTAAAGTCTTTATTTCCCCTCCAAATTCATGTCTTTGAACCAACTTCACAATAATTTTAGTTGCCTCATCAAGTTCTTGTATAGTTAAAAAGCCAGTATTTCGCGCAGATCGACATTTAGTATTTTTTATAAATCTAAGACACCAGGCTGTAACACGTCTTAATTTAGACCAAGATGAAAACTTATATAATAATTCAAATTCATTATTGCCATGAGTTAAAGAGCAAACAGTAGTTTTCCGTTGTTCTCTCAAAATCTCTTCTTCAGGTATTTCGACTTCATTTTCCGGTAGTGGTGTCGGTAAGTGCTCTTCTTTCAACCAGATTGGTCCCTTTAACCATTCTTCATTCTTCAACAATTCAGTTGCTGTGCAACCACGAGATAGCACATCAGCGGGATTTTTAACCCCTGGACAAAATCTCCACTGAGATGGGGCTACTAATCGTTGAATTTCACGCACTCTGTTCTCTACAAAGGGCTTCCAGTTACTAGCACTTCCTTTGACCCAATAAAGGGTAATTTGGGAATCACAGAAGCATAGTATGTTTTTGACGGGAATTGAGAATAGCTGCCCAAGATAATGAGCTAATCGAGCAGCTGTTAAGGCTCCCATCAATTCAAGTCGAGGCAAAGTAAGTTTTTTAAGAGGAGCTACTCTTGTCTTTGACATAATAAATGAAGTTTCACGGGAACAAGGATCACGAAAATAAGCTACTGTACCATATCCCTTCAAACTGGCATCGCAGAAAACACAAATTTGAATAGCTTCAGGAGTTAATTTTTCAAAATTCGTAAAATATTTTCTAGGCACTTCAAAATTTTCTAAATCCTGTATTTCACTATGCCATTTCTTAAATTTTTGTGTTAAAGCATCAGGTAAAGCAGAATCCCAATCAACACCCTGCTCCCATAGTTCTTGCATTAGAAATTTAACTCTTATTATAAAAGGGGAAATAAACCCTACAGGGTCATACACCTTTGCTACAGTTTGTAAAACAATTCTCTTAGTGATAATTTCATTATCAAACCCTTCTAACAGAGATTGAAAGTCTATTCTTAACGTGTCATTATTAGTTGACCACATTATTCCCAATATCTTAGAGATATTTCCCTCATTTATTTCTTCATCAACGTTTATTCCATGTTTTTCCCACAATTTGCTTAATTCGTAAGAATTGCTTTTAAATTTTCTTAATGTCATATTGGCATCTTTAAGTATTTTCACAGCACCAGACGATAAAATAAATGCTTCATTTACAGAATTAGCGCCATGAAAGAGATCATCAACATATAAGGAAGTATCAAGCATATTTACGACTTTCTCAAACAAGTTCTTATATCCTTTTATGTGATGTTTAATGGTAGCTGAGAGCAAAAAGGGTGATGTTGTAACACCAAAAGTTACACGAGTCATGCGGAAAACCTTTAATAGAGGATTTTTACTATTTATATCCTCAAACCATAGAAATCTCAAAAAGTTTCTATCATTTTCTGCAACCTGTATTTGCAGAAAAGCTTTTTCAATGTCACAAACAAAGGCAATTTTATGAAGGCGGAATTTTAAAATAATATCCAAAATATTAGGATTTAAATTGGGGCCTGCAAATAAACATTCATTTAAAGATTTTGCTTCCTTTTCTTTGGAAGAAGCATCAAACACTATTCTGACCTTTGTAGTGGACTTATCTGTTCTTATCACCGGTCTGTGGGGCATATAATATACACCAGTTTCATTTTTGTTTATTTCACACTCCTCTATTATACCCATTTTCTTTTGTTCCTCAAGAATTTTTTCATATTCATTTTTAAGCCATTCATTTTTAGACAGTTTTGTTCTCAAACCCCAAAGTCTATTTTTGGCTATTTCTATATTCGATTTTAATTCATTTTTATTTTCCTTCCACAAAAATTGAATTTCATATCTTCCCTTAACAAAATTTAAATTTTCATTAAAAGAATTAATAATTTCTATATCTCTCTGTGACATAGAATCATTCTTACTGTCACATATTCCAAGTGATTCTAAATCCCAAAAACGCTGCAAATCAAAACTGTCAAATTTATTTACAGCTACAAAATGCGAATTAATTACTTCTGTACTATTATTATTCAATTTCCCCACTACAGTATATCCGAAAATAGTATTAGCAACATATAAATTATCACCGATTTCTTCAATGATACCTCTCTGTATTTTCCAAAAATAATCAGCTCCTAGCAAAATATTAATTTTGGAATCACTTAATGAATTGTCTGCCAATTTCCAGTTTTTATTTTTAATATAACTTTCAATTTCTGGTTCGCCCCTTGGGCTTTTCAAGGGAGTCGCGGTTATTAAGTCTGTAGCTAATACTTCAACATGGATGAGCCGACGAGGATTTATTTTGCTACGCAGTTCAATATTAAAAACCTCGAATTCCTCTTTTTTACCTTTATTTATACCAAAGGCAAAAACAGTTAGCTTTTCTGTTCTTACACGGGTTAATTTTAATTCGTGGGCAATTCTTTAGTAATAAAACTTTTTTGACTTCCGGAATCCAATAAGAGTCTGACAGTTTTTTGATCTAGAATTAGATTGTGCTATTACGCAACACGTTTGCAATAACGCTGCCTGATTACTATTTTTCAAATGTGAATTCGATACTATAGTGTTCTCTACTACTTCTGGTTTCAAGTTTTTTGAAAAACAAAATAATTTGTTATGATCTGTTGCTTTACATTTTTCGCAAGGCTGCGATTTCACCCTGCACTGTGATGACAGATGAGATTTTAGAAAACATTTATAACACCTGCCATCCTTCTTTAATTTTAACCTTTTCTCAACATCAGTTAAATTAGTACATTCAAGAGAATGATGATCATACTTCTTGCAAAATATGCATATATTTTTTACACCTACATTCAATGAATTCATTTTATATTTGAAAATTTTCTGTCATTAATTTCGGCTTTATTTTTATTTACAATTACCGAAGCATTTTTATAATTAATCATACTAAGTGATTTTTCACGCGATTCAAGTTCTACTTTAAGAAAATTAATTAAGTCTGTCACATCAGACTCATCCTTCCTTTTATCACTTTGCCTATAATATTCAACTACTAGATCGTTTGGCAATAATTTTGATAAAATTGGATTCAGTAAATGACCATATTGGCCTTTTGTCACCCCTAAATTAGATAAACTGCGAATATTTACTTCACAAGCGTCATATAGCTTTCGCAAAGCAGTTATATTTGATGAACTCCTTACACCTTCTAAATTGAGTAATTTATTCATGTGAGCATTAATAATAATATCATTTTGCCCAAAACGTGACTTCAACATCTCTATGCAATTATCATAATTTTGCTCCGTAAGTGAAAACCCTTCAATAACATTGTACGCTTTGTCAGTTAAAAGCGTTTTCAAGTAAGTGAATTTTTCAATCTTTGTAAGATTTTCATTTAAATGGATTGAATTTTCGAAACAATCGAAAAATTCGTTCCATTTTTCTATTTGTCCACCAAATTTTGGTAAGGACATTTTCGGCAATCTCACTGCCGAACCAGTTTTTGTTTGGGTTTCACTGACAGAACAATTTGAATTATTTTCATCTTTGTTATTGCATCTTTTTAATCTCAATCTTATTTTGCATTTGGCAGAAATTATTTGCTCGCCGTATTTATCGCTGGTCGCGATATCTTTTTCATACTCTTTAATATCTACTATTAAATTTTCAATTTCATTATTTAAATTTTTTAATGCAATTTCTCTTTCACCTATCATTTCCTGAATTTCTATAATTTCGTCTGATTTTGTATTTTCTATATCATCTAATAATAAATTCTCTAATTTATTGATTAATTTGGTTACGTTTGAGCGTTCCGTAGAACGCTTAGCTTTTAACTTCTCTATGTTCATAGCGAGCAAATAATCAAACAAAATAATTAAAATAATTAAAATTTCTAATTTCATTTAATCAATGTTATAAATAGTAGTTAAATTTTGCTTACCTGGTTCCATATCCAGGCAGCTATCCAATAACGAATCCGGAATTCCAGTCATTATTATTTTTCAGTTTCGTTTTCACAATAAATTATCCAAGCTTTCAAATCCAAATCCAGATAAATTAATATCTAAAGGTAATTTCACTTTCAAGGGATTTCACTTATCCCGAGTTTCGTTCACCATGAAAAAAATTATACCATGAAAAAATTCGTACCATGAAAATTTGCAGAATCATGTAATCACAAACTCTTTATAATCTATAAAGCTATAGTTCTAGTGTTCATTTCAGTCATAAAGTCAGGTTGGGAGAGCATAAATACTTTATTTAGCGATTAAACACAAAAGAGAAATTATTTGCAGAATATTAAAGACTGATTCACAATTTATAATTATTCATTAATTATTCGGGTGGTAATATTGTTTCTCCATAAAGGAGCCAAGATCATAAACTTTTCATGTTCAAGAGAAAAAGATGCTTCCTGTTTTAGACAGGCCGCGAAAACTAGAAAAAAGTAACATTCTCAAAGAGAGAAAAAAAACCACCTCTCATTTGGCAAAGAGCCAAGTCGGGCGGGATGGAGCAAATCGAAAACAAAATCTACGTTCAAACACTATGTATATTTTAACTAATAGAAAAGCGTCACTTAAAATTTGATATCATTATTTTTAAGACCCATATTTCAAATTCTTATAGTGATAAAGTAGCTGCGTCACAAACTTTTAACCCGTTAAGGGTTTTTGTACTGATATTATATTTAGTTAAATTTCAATTCAAGAGAGCATGGAACTACACCATAAACGACCTTTTGAAATACATTTATTTGCTCAATCTTCCTCGTAAAATTATAGATACTAAATACTTTTACTAGCTAGCAAGAATGTAACTTAACTATCATAACATAAATCAATAAACGATACTATATTACCACTCTTGAAAAAAACTTGACTACTAGCTCGATGATCTCTCGAATAGCTAGATGTCCTAGGCGCACTCGTGGCCAGTCTTATACTTCCAAGCAGAAGCCACTTCACTGCCTACTTCACACCTAAACCACCTCCATCTCCCCGAGCACGATACCTTCATTCTTTTTATACGTTTAGCTAATTTGCATCTTTCCCTTTAATTGCGCTTGTACTAAAACTCCCTTGGCAAATCTCGTAAAATACGCAAGTTCTTTTTTAAATCCTAACTCCTTATTAGAATACTTTTGTAGGGAAAGTAAAACCCTGAAAAAAGTTTCGCGACTCGTCCTGTGCGAAACTGCCTCCTACCTTACAGCTCCCCTCTTTGAAAAATAAAATTTTGTTAGAAGGTTTTTAAGGGAACCTTTGAAAAAAAATTTCTAACTGAAAATAATAGTTTTAAATCAACTAATAGCTTCTAGCTTCTTAAAATTTAAATACAAAATACCTAATAAACTTATTTATTCCCTCCAAAATAATGCTGAACTAAAAACCTTTAAGAGAAAAAAAAAATCGTCTCTGTACTTAAGCTTAAACTTGCAAGTAGCAAAAACATTCTTAAACGCTAACATAATTAAATTTCTTAACGCAAACTTTTTTAATACCGAATACCTGGTTTAAACATTTAAACTAAGTTTTTAAACCTATAAATTTCCGATAATTTTAAATTTGTAATCCTTTTCTACAGCAATTCGTTTAAATTTCATATATATGATACGAGGAACGAAAAACAAATTTCGTAGATAAAAAAAAAAAATTACCGAAGTTCTTAAACACGCACTTTTAGAAATTTAAATTGTGATGCAAAAGTGCGTCATTTCGAAAATTAAACACTCTTTTAAACTACTCGATAACGTTTTAAAGTTACTTTCTAATGTATTCCCATATTACAGAGGTAATTTACAATCGTCCAGCTATATCTGGAAATTTAGTTTGATTAATATATATATATATATATATTGAACATTAGAATGTGTAGTACAGATGCTTACAATTGCATCTTGATCCATCCTATAAGACATTTGACTTCAATGATATGAGAAACTTGTCTTTTTAAATAAAACATTTTTGCATCTGTAGAAGTTGTGTTTTAGATGACATTTTATAACATCTTATCTGAAATACGAGAAAGAATATAGTGAATGTCTTCAACTTGAGGGTGTAATCTGATACCTTCATCCTTTGCGGTGAGCTCCGCGTGTCACGTGACATAGACTTGAGGGAGATTCTTCTATAAGAAAGCACTTATTCTCCCCTTCAAAATGGTTCAAAAAAACAAAACAAAAAATTCTCCCCTTCAGAATGGTTTTTCACAAAAGAAACTTTTTTTATAATTAATCTATGACATTTTAACTTTCCAACGATGCGTAAATCTAGAGGCTTAAATGAAAATTATGTGTACAATACAGAAATTTAAAAAACTCAAAACTACTTTCTTCCCTAAGGAAAAATCACATAATATTCATTCTCGTCTGTCTCTTCAGGTCCGCATCACCTGATAATTTAGCTGGGGAAGCTAGCTCATCTCGCGGACAGATAATGAGGCAGATGCGTGGTCTGTCTTAAAAGGTCTATGTACCAGACAGTCAGGGGGGCTTTTCTTTTCTGTTCAAGTATGTTCTAGCACTGGCAACATAAGGAGGGGTAGCCACATCTGTCCATACTCTTGCTTTAAAACTCTTGCTCAGTCGCTTCCTGGTTCTGTAGTTACAGTCATCATTTGGAGGAGGGGGGCGCTTCAAATTTCGTTTGCTGGAAGGTTGCAGTACAGGATGACTAGGTGGAAGAAAAATAAAGTTATCATGCAATAGTGGTGCTGTTGAATTTACGATGAGTGATCCTCTTTTAGGGAATGTTTCTATAGGTAGATTAGTATCAGAAATTTTAACTGAAGGTGTGAAATTACTATCAAGAATTTCGTCAAATATTGCATCGAAATTTCTGTTTCTCGACAACTCATTTTGTTCAGTAAATTTCAGTGGGCATATTTCATTTGAAGAATTTGTTTTTGAACTTTTGCACGCTTTAGTTATTTTGTACCGAGTGATTTTTAAATCATTAGTTACTTCGAAACCATCAAAATTAACGGTATCGCCAACGTTTGAAATATTTAAAAAATCGTGTAGACCAAGGTTTAATGCAGACCTTCCATTTACATAAAAATCATGTAAAGAAAATGAAATTGGTTTGTCACAAATATCATTACACTTAACATCCGCAAATTTAGAATATACTTTCACAATTTCTCCATCCATGCAATTAAACTGTTTAATATTGTTGAAACATTTTAGTTTATCTTTTTTAACTTCAGAAAGTTTAGAGTTTTCAACGTTATTAATCAAAGCATTTTCATCAAACATATCTATAGAATTTAAGAAAGTTTTATTTTTGCTATCGCATTGAAAACTATCAACAGTTTTAGGATCATTTTTACACTTTACAATATTTAAATGAGGATCAATTATATCAAATGCATCATGTAAATAAACTTTTGTTTCACATTTTAAATTTTCCGAAATTTTATCTGCATGTACACACTGAATATTAGAATTTTCTTTGAAAATATCAATGGCTTCCTCAAAATATATTTCACTTTCACATTTAAAATTTTTAAAAATGCTTGCATCACTTCTCGAAGAAATATAAATATCATTATGCAAATAACTTTCAATTTCACCATCCTATTTAAGCTTTCTAGATAATTTAACATTATTTATGCACTTAATATCCAGATTTTCTTCAAAATTATCAATTGAGTCATGAAGGTAATTTTCGCTTTCATTAGTTACATTATCACATTTTAAATCTTCATGTAGTTTTAAACCCGGATTATATACAGGGTGTACACTTTTAGAACAATTTTTGGTCTGTCCATTTGGTTTAAGAGCGGATTCATTCGATGAGGACTGCTTAACTTGATCAGTTTCTGTAAAATGGACAGTCCATGAAGATGCAAAATTCACAGGACTAACTGACATACTATGCAGATTTTCAGAAGAATTTCTAACTGTGTATTGGTACTCTAGCTACGCTGTATGTATTTCTAGGCCAATTACGCTGGTATTTATCATTACGCCTAAAATCACTTCTAGAAAAGTTACGTTGAAAATTTCTGGGATGTTGTGCGGATTCATTTTCATGATCATTATAGTTATGAGAAAAATTTTGTGGATGGAAAATGTTCCGTTCGTGCTCAAAGTTTCCTTCGTTTTCTTTACTAGTTGTAAAAAAATGACGGTTTTCGTATTTTCTTAGTATTTGAAAAAGTGAATCATGCGAATTTACAACCTGCAGATCTAAAAAATCTTGCAGAGTTATAGTGAAAAGTGGGATAATTATATCGAGCACAGCAGCAAAAGTTAACTGCAAATTTAGCTCCTTAATAATTTCCAATTTACGCAACAAAAATTTCGTGGGTTTATCAAAAAATGACATGCTCCGGCTATACAATTCTTGATTTAGTTTTGTTTTATCAATCGTAATGAGAAAATGAATTTCTTAAACTATGCTCTAAATCCATAAAAGTAGGGTTTTCACCTAAAGTCCTTGAAGCCACAGTATTATACCAACTCTTGTCATCTCCTTTTAGACTATATCTGTATATATATATAAATTACGTGTCACGATGTTTGTCCGGGGTAAACTCCTAAACTAAGGAACCGATTTTAATGAAATTTTGCACACTGTGTGCAGTTTGGTCCAACTTGAGAGATAGGATAGTTTCTATCTCAATTTATTGTCACAATATTGTTTTATTACAATTATTTGTTAATTATAGACCTTTATTAAAGTTGCTCCAAAATATCTGTGAGTTCCATTAATTTAATTGTTGCCAAAAAAAAAAAAAAAATACGAGTTCATTTTCTTTCGACATAAAAATAAATACATTTAATCAAACGTGAACGTTGAAAAATTATAAAAAGTTAAATTATGCATCTCACGAAAATTGACGTCATAATCAATTTAAAGATTTTATACACATTGATAAAGTGCTAATGTAGTTCTATCATAGATATAGTAATATATATAGATCTCTCATCCCCATGTTATCGTACAAAGATTTTTGATGCCGAAAAAAATAAAATAAATAAAAGCTTTGGAAACAGCCATTAAGTGGTATTGAAAAAAAAAAAAAAAAAAAGAAAGAAAAGAAAGAAAGAAATATGAATTTGAAACTGTATCTGGAGTCTTCCATTCCCCTTTAGCAAATAAATTATTCATAAATTTTATTTGCTAAAATATTAGTATGTATTCCCGTGTGTATTCACTCGGGGAAAGACAGCCATATTTTGGTAAAAACGTCGTCTTTTCCCAAATGAAAAGGAATAACTTTTTTCTCCCCAATGATCACTCTATTCTATATATGCTATACTATATCTATGAGTTCTATACGCAAGCGAAGTGTGACTCACTGACCGTCAAGGCAGCCAAGAAAAAGATTTCCTATGTTAATTGCCTACTGGATTTTTTGTAAGAAATTATTAAAAATCGAGGAAATTTATTTCCCGATTTTAATCCTTATATTTGGGTATAGATATGTATTAGTTATCGCGGGTGTTAGATTGAATTATTTTGCTGTCAAATTGACAAAATTTTAATTTTAAATTTCAAAACTCTGTCGCCCTTGGCTTTTTTTATTATTATTATTATTATTTGGCGATCAAAAGCGTAACACGAAAATATACATGCCAGATGTATGCATTGTACGAAATGTAATATGTATTATTCATTGTACGTATGTATGACATGTAATATGTATTGTACGAAATATTGTTTCGTATTATTCATTACTCTTTTAATATAAGTTGTTAAAATAACCATGATTTTTGAAAGGAATTAAATATTTTCGCCAGATAATTTGGCGATATTCTTTTTTTTTCGCCAAGGATGACAGAAATGACATCTATTCCGCTGCAAAATATTAGTATCTTACATCAGATATTTTATTTAGACATTTGAAAACAAATTTGACTTCAAACTATGATAGAATATTTATCATTTTCCTTTTAATTAGTATATTATTAGTATATTAAAATTTAAAAGCATGGTATATAAAAAGTTTTTTTTTTTTTTTTTTTTTTTAAATCTTATAATTATTCTTATCTTAATCCTCAATGTTTCCCATCTTTATTAACTTGAATTTACTATTAAAATTTTAACATACTCAAAAACTTCTCATCACTTCGTTAAAATACACTAAACATTTCCAAAATCTTTTTCTATTTAAAATGATACATGTATTTACTTTAAATGTCCAATATTTCATAAGATTTCCAATTTTAAAGTTTTAAAATATTTATCAAATTTACTTATTTTTCTGGTTTAGCCTTATTGTTTTCCTTTTTATAACTACAGCTGTTGCCCTCTTTAAAATATTTAAAATGATGAGGTCATTTTATAGTAAAATTATCCATTATAGCATATATTATATTTCACTCCTCCATAAAAATTGATTTTAAAATCGTCTGTTTCTTTTATACTTTTATTTTAACAGAATTTTAATAGAATTTAATTTATATATTAGTCATTTTAGCAATTTTATCCAAAGTAGCATTAGAAATAATATATATCACTTCTCCATTAAAATTTATAGGACCCTACAATTAAATTAATTTGTGCTTAATATCAACACTACAAAAATTTTTATCAATCGCTTCCAAATTTTGACCTAAGTTTCAAATCTCAACCCTGTGGGTTTTTACATCGGCTACAACGTTTTCGTCTTTGTTCGTAAATAATAATTTGACTGTACTAAATAGTTTACAGCCGTATAATTCAACGTATAACTTAGTCACAGCAACGCGTGGCCGGGTCTGCTAGTTCTAATATATAAATTTATCCGCATCTTCAATTTTATTTAGATCAAAATATTCGTTTAGTTCATCAAAAAAGTTACTGACATTGCTGGAGCCGATAAAATACACTCTTGAAGGAGGGTTATCATGAGTGTTGTGCAAGTTCACGAAAAAAACGAACTAGTTCAAACTCAAGTTCATCGTGTAAAAAACGAGCTAGTTCGCGTTCAAACTTTTGTCTGAAAGAAATGAACGCGCTCAGTTCAAGTTCATTTTTAAAAACGAGCGAAACTCATTAAACGTTCATTTTGACTTTTTTTTTTTTTTTTTTAAATCCCTTTTCTAAATAGATCTTATTCTTTATGAGCACTTTCATAGGTAATTTACATTTTAAAAATTATCAAATACCATGAACATTCTTAATTTAATGCTTAATTAAACTTATAACTCTTAATTATAACTTATTAATTTAATTGTAAATAAAAATTTATTTAACGGACACTTCTGAATAGTGGACCCACTGTTTTTGGGTGGTTTTTTATTCTCAAATTTCCAATACGTTTGCTTATGCACGTAGGAGACAAATTCCATCATTTAGAGGTTCCTTTGTTTTGAAATATATATATTTTTTAAATAGTGTAAATGGTTTTACTTAATTAGTCTTTATTTGATTGTACCACAGACAATGTCAGTTTTGAGTTCTTGGATAAATCATTAGAAAAATTCGCTTACTATTTAGCGTACTATAAAGGAATAAACATTATTTTATATAAAGTGTTCAAAAATAAAATAAAAGTCCAAAATCAAGTAGATTTTGGCATTTTTTTTATTTGAGGACCGCTATTTGACGATTTATCATATTTCCTCCACGGTCCCTAAGACAAACCACTAAATTGTGTTCAAAAATATTTAGCTAAATCAAAAGGAGACTCAAGACATAATTAAAATATTAATAATAAATTTAAATAATATATAATTTACTAATAAATAACTTATTAAATAGAAAATAACTGTTAAATAAACAAAGGGTGCATAAACTGCTCATGGGAAGAAAAATCTCAGTGTTTAGTCGTCTGTTTATACGAGTGTAAAATAAGAAAGTACAGCACTTTTTTTTTTTTTTTTTTTTTTTTTTTTTTTAATAAGTTCTTTTTTTTTTTTTTTTTTTTTAAATAAAATTCCCTCAAAGTATGCAAATAAAAGGCCTACATGAATTATAAGTGTTAGAATTTTTAAAATAATAATGTCTAATAAAAATGAAAAATGTTTAAAAATGCACTTCATCTGTTTATCAAGGCTCTCATTTCCGTAAATATATGTATTATTATTATTATTATTATTTTAGTACCTTAAAAGATGTATTATATAGCATATTTTCTCTTCAAAATATAATGAACAGAACCCTTGTTTTGTGTTTTGAATTAACAAAAGAATTTGTATATAAAACGGTCTGTAAAAGACATTAATTAAAGCATATAACTTTATATTGCACAAAGTATAATTAAATTGCCGTACATTATTCAGATGCACAAGAATGAGCAGTGCATCCATAAAATCTGATATGATGATTAATAATAGTGATTAAAAAATTTGGAATACAAGGCCATTTAAAAATGGTATAAGCCACGTAAGTTGAAATTGGTACAACTGTACAGAAGTACATTTTTAATTGTGCTATAAATATTTTTATTATTATTATTTTTTAGTAGAAAATATAATGTAATTATTCTTCTTTTATTATTATTATTCATTTTAAAGCAAAGCTATAAGGGTAATTCTTTTCTTTCTTAATTAAAATATATCCCTTCCGTGGAGGATCAAAATTGCGATGGCATGTCTCCGGACAACCCCTAGGGGTGAGTCCCAGACCGTCGCCTATTGCCCATCTGCGCAGCACTAGTGCGACGTAAAACCAAACCAACAAACCAACCTTAATTAAAATAAGATCAATTTCAAGATGTCATCATAAAGCAAAATGCAAATGCATTGAAGGTTAAACAGTGTAAAATATAAGTTTAAAAAACTATATGCATGATTTTCTTACGTTAAGTAGTTTTACTTGATAATAAATTCATTTAATAGAATGTAATAGAATTATGAATTTATGATAGGCAAGGCATAAAGGATTAATTTCTACTTAAAGCTTACAGATAAAATATCCAATAAGTAAATATATAAAATTAAACAAACTTAATTGTATATTGGAAATTAAACATGTGAGAATATTCCTTATATCGATTTGATGTAATTTGATCACTTGACAGTAAATAAGGCATATTTGAGATTGTTACTAATTTAATAATGAAAAGACATAACTGTCTGTAAATACCATTGGGATATTTTTATTTTGTTGTTATACAGAGAGAAGAACATATTTATAATTTATATAGTAGAATCAGTACAGTATTACAACAATAATGAACTGAAATGAGATAAGCATGGCATATACACAAGATTTATAATTATAATATAAACACGTTACATGTGCACACATGTTACATGTGGACAGATTCACAATTATTGATTAATGAAACAAATTTTCTATTATAATAAAATCAATAAAAATAAATGAATTTATTTTTTAAAATACTATAAAAATGGATAAATAAAAATTAGCCCATTCGCATTATTTCTTAAATTTCTGTTTCAGTGTATAAGCAATTTAATATCTGTGAAATTAAACTCAGCGTTCTGTTTAAATGCAATAAAATGGGTAATTTTAATTTGTTATCAATGCTTTATTTTTCATTTGTAGCATGGTTTAGAAAAGCTAGACTCTTATTAAAACGAAACTGTCTAATTTTTTCTTCTTTCCCTTTCACGTAGATTTTGATTGAACATCCATATTTTAAAAAGAGAAAATAAGCAAGGCACTTGAAATTACAGAAGAATAAGATTAAGAGTGTGAAACATTTTTATTTAAGGCACAAATACGGACAGAATAAATGTAGATATTTCCTTGTGCAAGTGTCACACTGTGGTGAATAATAGAGAGAATTTACATTTAACCGGATGAAAATTATTCAAACCATTTTATTGTTGTGTTAAGTGCACGAATTTAACTAGGATCTAGTCCAGAATAATATGTATATATCTCATATGTAACCAAAAAAGTTAAATGTAAATTTCAGCACGAATTTTTTTATGTTAAAATAATAAAAATAATAATAATAATAATAATAATAATAGCTTAAAAATAAAATAAAATGTCAGTATTATTACAGATATTCGTAATAATAACAGATCTGGAAATTTCAATGTAACCCTATAAAAATTTTACTTTTTATTTCTCATAGCATTTTATTTATTTCTTTATTTTGCGTTAATAAATGAGAACAAAAATAATAGTAAAACGTAACAAAAACAGTATCTTCTTACACAAAATATCTATCTATTTATCTATCTATATATATATATATATAAATATTATTTTATTTTATTTATTTATTTTTTTTTTCTTTTGCAAGACAAGTTTAACTATCTTTCAATTGTTTTACACAAGAAAGAACAAATTTCTAGCATAGAAAAGACAGATTTTATTATATATTGAATTTAAAATTTATTTTTATTCATAATATTTTGAAATAATGTCAAATTTAAAATACAAATAATTAAATAAATTAGACACTAGTCATTTACTATTATAAAAAATTTTAAATAAATTTTAAAAACAGTTTGTTATTAAATATAAAATTATATTTCAGATACAATAATTCAAAATGTTAAATTTTACTTAATCTTAATAATGCATTATTTCAAGGATTCAAACTAAGTAATAAATGAGTTGAATCAAAGAAAAAAAAAAGTAGATGATATTTTAAATAATATTTATTTATTATTTTAAAAGTAATAATAACAATAAATATTTGCTTCAAACTTAGTTATATAAATAAATTATCAATTTTTGTAGGTATTTTTAAATTTTTAACACAATTTTGAAAATTTTTATTCAAAATTTTTATTTTCTTACAGTATACCGAAAATTATCTAGTATGATAGTAAACACCTCCTGAAGTCCCAACGTCCAATATAATAGACATTATGAAAATCTCATCCCCCCCCCCCCAAGTAAATTATGCATTGTTAAAACACTTAAAATTAATGATAGGTTGCAGTACAGTTGAAGCTTCTAAGTTAAAATGTATATGCTAAAATGTTTGACCTGAATTTTGTCATTGTCAGTAGAAGAATATGCACTGCAAGTTTTTTACGAAATATGTTATGTCAAAAAACTCATCAGTTTAAGCACAAAAATTTTGAATAAACGTAGTCTAATAAACATGAACCAATAATACTTAAATAAAGTATATTTCAGTATAAAGTAATATTTGATATTAAACACAGCAGCGTTATAATTAATGAATAAATTAATGTAATTAAGAACTATTAATCTTGTGAGAAAGCACCCTAAATTGCAAATCCACATAATGAGTTTTTTGAGTCAAATGATTAAACACTACCTATCATTAAAAAGAAACAAAAAAAAAAAAAGGTAGGCACGAGTGCAACGTGAAAGAATTGCTGCTTTCCAGATGATGAAAGGTCGTGCTTAATCACTTCGATCCGAATCAATAATTGTGCAAGTTTGCACTTTCTGTTGTTTGATAGCAATGTTTCTATTGATCACCATTCAACACCACAATTTCTGTGAATTTTTCTGCAGATATGTGATTTTATACATGATTATATGTGATCATTTTACCATTCTTAAGATAATTTTAAAGAAAAATATACATATGTCAGATTTCGAAATTTAAATTGATTTTAAAATTTTCCAGAATTTTGAGTTCTCAACCGAAAGTCCTTATTTTAAAAAATGGAACATAAGGAAATAAAACAATGTCATAAACTTAAAATTGTTCTCTCTCTAACATAAATTTCTTACTACGGCAGCAAAATTTTAAATTTTGAGAAAAGAATTTTCTCTATTTTAATTCACATTGATAACTCAACAGTTTTAATTTATTAAAATATTTTCAAAACAAATTTATAGCCACATATAATTCTAAATATTGTGGGGGGGGGGGGGGGGGAATCGATATTCATTTATGTTGATTAACTCAATAATTTCGGTTCTCAAATCTTCAAAATAGAAAACAACATACTTAAATAATATTTTCAAAATACTTTAACCAAATTTTCAAAATACTTTTTTTTTCCCCTAAATATAATAATAATAACAATAAAATCAACAATAATGATTAATAATTAATAAGAGTATAGGTAATTCAAAATAAACTTCCTTAATATATATCCTGCTGATAATAATGCACTACTTTTTTTTTTTTATGTATATTTAAAAAAAAAAAAAAAAAACATTTTGTCTTCTTTTTTTTTTTTTTTTTTCTTAAATAATTTTTGTAGTTTTGAATTTTCAAAAAATTAAACGATGCACATAAACGATGCACCATGATTGCCTCTAGAATTCCCCAAATTTCAAAATAAACATTGAAATATCTTACCTTGTTTTTCAGCTGTATTTCAACACTCCAGTTTTTCTTTGAAAGGTCCCTTTTTAACTATGGAAGCAAAGCAGTAGGAACTAGGAAGGCACTTGCAACACCAGTATGACCTAAAAATTTCGATGAGCTAAAATCTATAAAAATTACCGAGCCTCAGCAGTAAAAATTTCTCAACTGAATTCTTCTTTTCTCATACTTTCCGAGTAAAGTTTAATGGGGAAGGGAGGGGGGGGGACGTTTTGTTTATTTTCTCACCTCCAATGGTGTTATTTGTAGGAGGAGTTCATGAATGTTTTTTATCTATCATTTGTTTAGGCTCATGGCGCCTAGAAGATGCTGACCGTTTTTCTAATTTTAGTAGACATTTTCTCCTGATATACGCAATCGCTCATCAGGGTGTTTCTGTCATTGTATCTAACTGTCTAAAACTTAGACATACAGGCCATACTGTTATTGTAATCTTCTTTTTTGATCTACTGAATTTATTCCGATTTCGAAGGACCTTAATGTGTTGTGTTTAACAAACACTTTAGTTAATCCTCATCCTAACGATCAAGGAGATCATAGTATAGTCCGGCCTGTCTTAGTTAAAGATATGAAAATTGAAAACTATTCCACCTTCCACCCATTCTTTTGTGTTGTGGGGTTTACGATAAAAACTTGTACTCCACAAATAATAACCCATAGTTACAGAAATTCAAAGTTAACAAAAAGAAAGATAGCTGGCTGGCGCCGATCGGAGATATTTTTCAGGGCATCAAATCACATATGTTATTATTTACTTTTGTTATAAGTTGAACTTGAACAAACTGTAGCAGACTCATTTTTAAAAGCCTGTCGGTCTCAGTGTCGCCTGCTCTATTTTGCGGTGAGATCAAGCCTTGAATTTGAAAAAGGCTTAAATTCTCAACTCGTTGTGTCCGAGAAAAGATAAGCCCTTTACAAAATCCCAAGTTTAGCGTTGCTTTTCAAATTTCTAACAGGCACATTGCGCATTCCAAAAAGGTCAATGGATCATGGATGCATCCTTTGAGAAAAGGAATGCCCTACTTCCTCTTTTTCTTTTCTCAGTTTTTGCCGAAACGTCAGTGGAGGCCCTCTGTTGAGACTCAAAACGGTTTTGGGCTGTGTCTGTCTGTCTGTCGCGCGATAGCGGCCGCAAAAATAGCGCTATTGACTTGAAATTTGGTACACATGTTCATGAGCCCCACGAAATCAGCTGTATAGTTTTTGGAATGTACTCCATTTGTAGTTCGTATACAGGGACACGCCAAAGTTTTTCTTATCATTACGGCCTATGGGAGGAATTTGTATGCATCGCGATAGCGGCCGCAAAAATAACGCTATTGACTTAAAATTTGGTACACGTGTTCGTGAGCCCCACGAAATCAGCTGTATAGTTTTTGGTATGCACTCCATTTGTAGTTCGTATACAGGGACACGCCAAAGTTTTTCTTATCATTACGGCCTATGGTAGGAATTTGTATGTATCGCGATAGCGGCCGCACAAATAGCGCTATTGACTTGAAATTTGGTACACGTGTTCATGAGCCCCACGAAATCAGCTGTATAGTTTTGGGTGTGTATTCCATTTGTAATTCGTGTACAGGGATAACGCCAAAGTTTTTCTTATCATTACGGCCTATGGGAGGAATTTGTATGTACCGCGATAGCAGCCACAAAAATCACGCTTTCGACTTGCAATTTGGTACACATGTTCATAAGCCCAACGGAATCAGCTGTATAGTTTTAGGTGTGTATTCCATTTGTAGCTCGTGTACAGGGACACGCCAAAGATTTTCTATCATTACGGCCTATGGGAAGAATCTGTATGTACCGCGATAGCCGCCGCAAAAATCAAGCTATTGACTTCAATTTTTGCCGAAACGTCAGTGGAGGCCCTCTGTTGAGACTCAAAAGGATTTTGGGTTCCGTCGGTCCGTCCGTCTGTCTGTCTGTCTGTCGTGCGATAGCGGCCGTAAAAACCACGCTATTGACTTGAAACTTTGTACACATGTTCATGATCCCCACGAAATTAGCTGTATAGTTTTGGGTGTGCATTCCATTTGTAGTTCATGTACAGGGACACGCCAAAGTTTTTTTTATCATTACGGCCTATGTGAAGAATTTGTATGTACCGCGATAGCGGCCCCAAAAATAACGCTATAGACTTGCAATTTGGTACACATATTCACGAGCCCAACGGAATTAGCTGTATAGTGTTAGGTGTGTATTCCCTTTGTTGTTCGTGTACAGGGACACGCCAAAATTTTTCTTATCCTTACGGCCTATGGGAAGAATTTGTATGTACCGCAATAGCGGCCGCAAAAATCCTTCGATTGACTTGCAAATTGGCGCACACATTCCAGCTTTCCATATAAGTAGCTGTATAATTTTCATTGCTATATTTTTTATAAACTGTGTACAGGGACACACCAAAATTCTTAACATTACGGCGTATGGGGTGAATTTCGTTTAAACGCATTTTAATATCATTACTTTGCAATGAAGAAAATGAAACTAGAGTACGTAAGATGCTTAAACTTATGTTGCTTGAAGAAAATATGTGCTCTTAAGCTTTCTAATTAATGTACAGGACCTTACAAAAGTGTTCTGACAATGTCACTTAGTCATCCAAACGATGTTAAATTTGGAACAATTATTAATTTTAAACGCAAAATAAGCTGAATAGTTTTTACTGGTGTATACAATGTTTATGGTTCGTTTACAAAGACACACGAAAGAATTTCGTAACATTAGAGCCTATGGACGAATTTTTAATTTAAGCGCGCACTTTAATGCGTTTATGCTGAATTGAACTTAATAAAGTTAACATACATTATAAAGATGCTTAAAATCATGTTTACTCTAAAAAAAAGGTTATGTATAGACTAAATAATTTATGGGACCACACAAAATAATTCCGAGTATGTACTGTAATCATCCAAATGATGTCAAATTTGTTTGAAATGTTAATGAGTTATGATTAATTAGATTTATTCTTATTATTGGCGTTTATAATGACTGTGGCTACTTTCCGGGATACATAAAGGAATTTCGTACTTTTATGGTGTATAGTCGGTATTTCTTAAAAGTGTATTTTAACATGGTTACACCCCATCAAATATAATGAAATTTTATTAGAATTTTAAAAGCCAGTTTTCATGTTGAAAATTGTGGGCATAGAATTGATAATTAGTTTAAAGGTTACGCAAAATATTTCCGATATGCTATGTAATTTTTTTTTTTTTTTTTTTTTTTTTTGTATGAAATTCGGTATTTTTGAATTTCCGGGAAATAATACAAGACCGTCGTTTAATAAGAATGCATATTGTTGCGTACTTGGGGGTTTGTAAGTTGTCCGAGAATGAAAGGCGAAACTTGCAAAAATTCAGTGATTTATTCACAGAAAGTTCCAGAAGAATACAGGTCTATAAACCAAGTATCAGCTTCAATTCAACCAGTAAACATAGCTTAAACAACAGCCGTTAACAGTAAAACAACAGTACAAACTGTTTAGCAATAACGCATAAAGCAAGTCTCATTCAAAGAGGCTCAAAGCAAAGCAAGCATTTGACGAAACCGACAAATGCTCCAAAAAATGCTCCTTTTATACTATTCTATCGAACACAGACTGTTCTGGAAAATTATCGTATCTCATCAGCCAATGAGATTAGAGCTTCCATATTTGGTATATCCCTAATAAAGATTTTCTCGCCAAGGTCGCCAAAAAAATCACCAAGGAGGGAAACAGTCGCCAAATTTGGCGCCAAATCCATTTCTTCTCTTATTGGAGCTTTTCAATTCGTTTTTAAAGGAAAATTAGGCTATTTTATCGCTAAAACGACTAGAAATGCACAAAATTAGCATTTTATCGACTTACTAAGCCTCTTTGAAAAAATTTATACAAAAATAATTATCATGATATGCTTTGTCTCTCGAGGGAGGGGTATCGAAAAATATTGGATGCCAATGTAAACACATCGGCTTGTCTACCAACGTCATACTTAATAAAGTAGTGAGAGAAAGTAATTCACAGAGACAAATGTAAAACTAAGTTAAATATTTAGTTAAATTTCAATTCAAGGGATCATGGGACTACATCATAAACTACCTTTGAAATACATTTATTTGCTCAAACTTCCTCGTAAAATTATAAATACTAAATACTTTTACTAGCTAGCAAGAATGTAATTTAACTATTATAACATAAATCAATAAACGATACTATATTACCACTCTTGAAAAAAACTTTACTACTAGCTCGATGATCTCTCGAACAGCTAGATATAACTAGGCGCACTCGTGGCCAGACTTATGCATCCCGGCAGAAGCCACTTCACTACCTACTTCACACCTAAACCACCTCCATCTCCCCGAGCACGATACCTTCATTCTTTTTATACATTTAGCTAATTTGCATCTTTCCCTTTAACCGCGCTTGTACTAAAACTCCCTTGGCGAATCTCGTAAAATACGCAAGTTCTTTTTTTAATCCTAACTCCTTATTAGAATACTTTTGTAAGGAAAGTAAAACCTTGAAAACAGTTTCGCGACTCGTACTTTGCGAAACTGCCTCCTACCTTACAAGTTTACTTAGCCCGCATTTCTGAGTGAAGAAGTGAATAATGGACAATATTCCTGTGACGTCACAGTAGGTAAAATTGCCGAACACGTGGCCGAAGTGTTGTAAACGAATTAGATTCAAGATGCTGTTTTAGTGTTACGCATAACATTTTCCAGTCTAAATATTTCTCCAGTGAAATTTAATAATCAGATATCTGTTCAAACAAGAACAAAAGAGAAATGTAAACAACTGAATCGAATGATAAAGTTAAGACTATTCCATATCATAAAATGGCAGAAAATTTTATATACAGGCACACACACACACACATATATATTTACTAGTAGACCCGGCCACACGTTGCTGAGGCTAAGTTATACGTTGAATTATATTGTAGTAAACTATTCAGTACAATCAAATTATTACTTACGAATAAAGAAGAAAACGTTGTAGCTGATGTAAAAATCCACGGGAATAGATTTGAACATTAGGTCGAAATTTGGAAGCGATTGATAAAAACTTTCATAGAGTTGATATAAGGCACAAAAAAACATAATATTTTAAATTTTATGTTTTATTCGTCTCATATATTCAAGTACAGTTTGTAATAAATATGTAATTTACAAACTTCTTAGTTGATAACATATAACAATTAATTTATAAATGAGGTAGGTAGCGTAGATTATTCATTATTTATAATAATTATATTCATTATTTTGAATTATAAAATTTTTAATTTTTAATTTAATTAAGAGCTAATCGATGCACAATATTCTTGGTTAACTTGTCTCTTGCTAACACAAATAGATAAGATGGTTTTCCCCACGTGAGCATGCAACATATAATTGCTCATGGGAAAAGCATGGATTTTCCAAGTCTAAGCCGCAAATGGACATCGTTTGGCCTTGAGGCTTATTTATGGTCATAAGCTATTTTTGATTAAAATGCTGAAATAACTAATATGTAATTTAATTTTTATTAAAATTCTATTAAAATAAAAGTATAAAAGAAGTTAAAATTTTAATAGTAAATTCAAGTTAATCAAGATGGGAAACATTGAAGATTAAGATAAGAAAATAGCAAGATTTTAAGATCATTTTTAGCAGGAAATATGAGTCAAAATTTTAAATTAAATACATGTATAAATCACAAACTTAATATTGAACAGTTAACTGATAAGTTATTAAAGAAAAGTGAAAGAAGATTAAGAGAAATAATTATTTAAAGTTTCGAGCATCTATCATATAGATTAGCGTTACAAAACAAATAAACAGACTTCAAATCTTCCAGACTTTTAAATAAGTTTTAAATTAAGTTTTAAAATTTAATCTATAATAGTAAAAAAAGATGTCTGTCTGTCTGTCTGTCTGTCTGTCTGTCTGAGCATCTATACGCTCAGCCCCTACTGAATGCAGAACTACAAAATTTGACATACGGGTGCTCAGAAGCCTGACCGAGTGCGTAGTGAAAAAAGAATTTAAAAATTTTAATTAGTTCCGGAGATATTAATTAAAACGTCGACCAATGTCTAATTAAAAAGCCAGCGGATCGTAATTTCCACCCTTCAAGTAGAATTCAGCGTATTCCTCAAAATAGGAAGCAGAGAGAGAAAAATTTCGTGGGTTTTTCTAAAGCAATCGCTGCAGAACTTTTGGAGATATTGAAAATACACCTATACCACGAGAAAGAGCATTTATTACCGATTCTTACAGTACAATTTTTTTTGAAAAATACAGATTTTTATATTTTTAAAAAAGTCTTAAAAAGGGTCCAAAATTTCTATTTTTCTCGATCGTCCTTTTTGAAACGCCCTGTACGAAAGCGAAATTGTTCCATTTCTTAACAAGTGGTATATTTGGAAAGGTCCTTTAATCCTCTTTCGAACCATATAAGCATTTTTTCAAAATACGGATTAGCGATCCACATTTTTAGATTTTACGAAACATCGATTTTTTCACAAAACATTTTATAACTCAAAAGCGTTTAGAGATAAATCATTTCTTTCTTTTTTTTTTTTTTTTTGTATATAGATCTCAATTGGTATATAGATTTTGTATATAGATCTCAATTGTATCCATAGTATATTTCATTGTAAAAATATGAATAAAAGGTATATTCTTAAGAAATAAATAACACACAAATTGCGAAAGAAACACCCACTGGTGGAGTTACAGATTTTCAAATGTCGTGAATCAACGCCAACTGTCGCGAAAGTGTTAATATGATGATTTCAATTTCGACTAATAAATAGCATCACCATCATCTTGCAGAATAGTCAGTTTCAGTTTTTTTTTTTTTTTTTTTTTTTTTTTTTTTAGGACTGAGGACTATTAGTCTCAATCTACGGATTTTTACGATACCAGTTGTACGGTAGTTGAACATTTATCGAAATCGAAAATTTATCGAAAATATAATTGAATAATTTGAAAGCGATGTTATTATTTGAAAATAATAATAATAGTCCCCCGCACTAAATTCTGCTTTTGCTAAAATTTCATCAGTATTTTTTTTTTTTTTTTAAGAAAAAGAAAAGAAAATTGGTAACAATCAGTTTCGAAACGGTCAACATCGATAAAGTTTTTTTTAATAATTTTGAATCGGGAAATAAAAAGTGCGCGTGCAAAATGAAATAAAAAATAAAATAAGATTTATAAGTGGACAATATTTAAGCTCGTGGACTCAGTTCAATGATATGACTAGTATGTTGTGGCCACCACGAGACTTTCTTCTATATTTTCCTATACAAATTCGCTCAGTAACAATAATTAAAAAAAAAAAAAAAAAAAAAAGTGGGACTTTGACAAAATTTTGGGTAAAATGCAAAAATTTGTTTAAGTTTGTCAGAACACGGAAACCGTGGGAGTTTAATAGAATTAAGGGGAGAGAAAAAAAAAAAAAAAAAAAAAAAAAAAAGTGGGACTTTGACAAAATTTTGGGTAAAATGTGAAAACTTGTTAAAGTTTGTCAAAACACGGAAACCGTGGGACTTTGACAAAATTAGGGGAAAAATGCAAAAATATGTTAAAGTTTGTCAAGACACGGAAACCGTAGGACTTTGACAAAATTAAGGGAAAAAAGATTTTTTTTTCTAATTTTTTTTCGTAAAAAGTAAAAAAAAATCGATAACTTTGTTTTAAATTATCACAGATTTATAGTTCAACCATTCGTTTTAAAGGTACTGACGAGACCTGTCGAAAGATACCCATCTTGAAAATTTTCCCCCTATATCACCCTGTTAAAAATTTAGAAAAAGCGGGATGGCAACGCAACCTGTAAGACGATTTTTACCAAAAATTGATAGGCACTAATTTATGTCAAGGTGCAACTACATACCAATTTGTATGAAATTCTGTGCAATAGTTCCAGAGATGCAGTTGCCACAAAATTTTGTCACACACACAGAGACAGACAGACAGACATTTTCTAAAAATGGTAAAATCGTGTTCTACAGCTCTCAAAACGTGTAAATCCATCAAAAACCCGAAATCGAAAATTTTTACGAATCCAATACTTTCTTCTATTGAAGATAGAAGAAAGTAATTAGAAAAAGTGACGACATTAGTCTAATGAGATTACTTTTTTTTTTTTTTACTTTCTTCTATATGTAATATAGAGAAAGTATTGGATTCGCGAAAATTTTCGAAGTCCACTTTTTGATGGATTTACATGTTTTGGGATATGGAGAACACGAATTAATAGTTTTTAGAAAATGTCTGTCTGTCTGTCTGTCTGTTGTATCATTTTTTTGTGGACGCTGTATCTCACGAACCAATGAATGAAATTTAACCAAACTTGGTATTTAGTTGCACCCTGACATAAACTGGTGCTGATTAGATTTTGGGAACAATCGCTCAATAGGTGGCGTTGTGATCGCATTTTATGCAAATTTTTAACATGGCAGCATAGGACAAAATTCCGTATAAATGGGCATAAAGAGAGTTATTTTACACTTATGATTGTAAAATTAATATGAATTATTGATAATAGTAGTAGTTAGCTAGGAAAAAAATTTTGTGCATGGGGGGGCATCGGTTCCCCCCCCGGGGAAGTAAATTTTCAAGATGGGTATCTTTCGAAAGGTCTCG
Source organism: Salticus scenicus (assembly GCA_963930645.1). Taxonomy (NCBI): domain Eukaryota; kingdom Metazoa; phylum Arthropoda; class Arachnida; order Araneae; family Salticidae; genus Salticus; species Salticus scenicus. Next base: position 84,536 of record CAWVNO010001040.1, read on the forward strand.
TTGATAATAGTAATAGTTAACTTGGAAAAAATTTTTGTGCATGTGGGGGCATCGTTTGCCCCCCCACCGGGGGGGGAAGTTCCCACCCGGGGGGGCAAAGTTTCAAGATGGGTATCTTTCGAAAGATCTCGTCAATACCTTTAAAACGAATGGTTGAACGATAAATCTGTGATAATTTAAACCAAAGTTATCGATTTTTTTAACTTTTAACAAAAAAAAACAAAAATATCGCAATTTTTTTTTTTTTTTTTTTTTTTAACGAAATTTAACCAAACTTGGTATTTAGTTGGTCCCCGACATAAACTGGTGCTGATTATGTTTGGGGATCAATAGCTCAACAGGTGGCGCTGTGATAGCATTTTATCTAAATTTTTAACATGGCAGCATAGGACAAAAATTCGTATAAATGTGCAGAATTAGAGTTGTTTTAAACTTGTGATTGTAAAATTTATATGAGTTATTGATAATAGTAGTATGTAACTAGAAAAAAAATTTTTTGCATGGGGGGGCATCGCTTCCCCCCCCTAGGGGGGAAATACCCCCCCAGGGGGGGTAAATTTTCACATTGGTATCTTTCGAAAGATCAGGTTGATAATAGTAGTAGTTAACTAGGAAAAAATTTTTGTGCATGTGGGGGCATCGGTTGCCCACCCACCGGGGGGGCAAAGTTTCAAGATGGGTATCTTTCGAAAGATCTCGTCAATACCTTTAAAACGAATGGTTGAACGATAAATCTGTGATAATTTAAACCAAAGTTATCGATTTTTTTAACTTTTAACAAAAAAAAACAAAAATATCGCAATTTTTTTTTTTTTTTTTTTTTTTTAACGAAATTTAACCAAACTTGGTATTTAGTTGGTCCCCGACATAAACTGGTGCTGATTATGTTTGGGGATCAATAGCTCAACAGGTGGCGCTGTGATAGCATTTTATCTAAATTTTTAACATGGCAGCATAGGACAAAAATTCGTATAAATGTGCAGAATTAGAGTTGTTTTAAACTTGTGATTGTAAAATTTATATGAGTTATTGATAATAGTAGTATGTAACTAGAAAAAAATTTTTTTGCATGGGGGGGCATCGCTTCCCCCCCCTAGGGGGGAAATACCCCCCCAGGGGGGGTAAATTTTCACATTGGGTATCTTTCGAAAGATCAGGTTGATAATAGTAGTAGTTAACTAGGAAAAAATTTTTGTGCATGTGGGGGCATCGGTTGCCCACCCACCGGGGGGGGGGGGAAGTTCCCACCCGGGGGGGCAAAGTTTCAAGATGGGTATCTTTCGAAAGATCTCGTCAATACCTTTAAAACGAGTGGTTGAACGATAAATCTGTGATAATTTAAACCAAAGTTATCGATTTTTTTAACTTTTAACAAAAAAAAACTTAGAAAAATATCGCAATTTTTTTTTTTTTTTTTTTTTTTTTATTTAACGAAATTTAACCAAACTTGGTATTTAGTTGGTCCCCGACATAAACTGGTGCTGATTATGTTTGGGGATCAATAGCTCAACAGGTGGCGCTGTGATAGCATTTTATCTAAATTTTTAACATGGCAGCATAGGACAAAAATTCGTATAAATGTGCATAATTAGAGTTGTTTTAAACTTGTAATTGTAAAATTTATATGAATTATTGATAATAGTAGTATGTAACTAGGAAAAAAAATTTCTGCATGGGGGGGAAGTACCCCCCCGGGGGGGGGATAAATTTTCAAGATGGGTATCTTTCGAAAGGTCTCATCAATACCTTTAAAACGAATGGTTGAACTATAAATCTGTGATAATTTAAAACAAAGTTATCGATTTTTTTCACTTTTAACAAAAAAAAAAAAAAAAAACTTAGAAAAAAAAAACTTAGAAAAAAAAAATCGTACTTTTTTTTTTTTTTTTTTCTTTAATATTGTTACTGATTGAATATGTATAGGTAAATATAGAAGAAAGTCCTGTGGTGGCCACAACATACTAGTTTTTTTGTCATTTTGACGATGAATTAAAATAGCTGTCGGAATTGCATAAGTAAATGTCTTGACGAGAAACGTGCGAGCTTGCTTCGGCGCCAAATTTAAAATTTTGCCAAGGGATTCTGTACTGAAGCTGTCCCATTTCTTTAGAACGATTTTTTTCAGTTTTGCTTTAATTATTTAAAAAAAATAATAATAATGTTTGCGCATCCATTTTTTTTTTTTTTAACATAAAAAGAAAGGTATTATTTTTCCTCCCTCCCAATAAAAGAGATTTAAATCTTTGATATTTGTATTATAATTCCAATTTTAGAAAATACTTTTTTCCGCTGATAAATAAATAAAAAGAGATAACGTCCATACTGTTTATAATGAACGAAAAATCTAAGTATATATATATAATTTTAGCTTTCAGAAATTTATTTAGAATAGCATTTTAAAATTGTATCTTAATATGATGATTTCTATTTCAATCAATAAATGGCACCACCACCATCCTACAGAATAGTCGGTTTCAGTTTTTTTTTTTTTTTTTTTTTTCAATAAAAGAGATTTAAAGCTTTGATATTTGCATTATACATAATTTCATTTTTAGAAAATAACTTTTTTCCGCTGCTAAGTAACAAATTCTTAGAATTAAATTAAATTACTGTTATATAAAACATCAAATTGACGGAATTAAATTACCATATAACCATGCATAACAGAAATTCTATAGTTAATAAATGTATCTACGAAATAAATAAAAAAAATTATTTAAAAAAAAAATAATTTAGAAAAAAAAACCTGTCAAACACAAAATTTAATTTAGTACGACGGGATTAATTTGCTTATCACAATCCTAAAAAAAAAAAAAAAAAAAAAAAAAAAAAAAAATCGTTTTTGAATTTATTGTCTATATTCAGAAGAAATAGCCAACAAATAATCAGAAACCATAATCAATATATATTCTGAAGATATCGCAAACAAACATTCAGAAGCCATCCTTAGCATAACTAGGTAGGGTCCAAGGGGGGCCTGCTCCCCGCTAGAGTTTCGGCTGGCAACTCAGAATTTTAAGATTCAAAATTATTGTTTCCTTCCTTTTTCAATTTTTAAAATTAAAGAACATGGAATATGCGGTGTAAATACATGCAAACAAAACACACACAGACACAAAAATGAACAAAAAATTTTGTAACACATCAAATGGCTAGTGTTCTATTTATTATGGGAGCGGTGGGTAAGCAGTAGCTAACACCTTTCATACATGGTATCAAATAATACATTTTCACGAGATTTCGAAAAACTGGATAAGAAAGTTCAATTTAGATTTTTTTTTAACAACCTTGAAAATTCATTTTCGATAGAATAGAGTGGAAGGCTGATTTTTTTCCAATTACGTGAAAAAAAACAGTGCCGGAAATCGAGCCTGGGCCTTCCGCTTAACGCGCGGATGCTCTAACCACTGAGCTACCCTGGCTGATAACCAGCTCGGCACTTCTCACATAATATGCTTTGGCAAGGTCACCGAGTCTGCTTTAGAGCAGCTATATCAAGCAAGTGACAAATTTGAACATGGCACAACTCCAATAGGTCACGAAATTTCAATTTAGATTTTTTTTTTTTTTTTAACAACCTTGAAAAATTCATTTTTGATAGAGTAGAGTGGAAGGCCGATTTTTTTTAAAAAATCTATATTAAAATACTTTTAATATTAAACATATACCAGTTAACGTGGCTTAAAATGGATGTCCATGGTGTCGGGTAAAATGATTCAGTTTGTGAATAGTTTTGGATCTATAGTTTTAATATGTCAGTTTCTGAAACTGGTAGAGCAGGTGAAATTAGATTAAAGGAACATAAACGCTCATATAAAACAGGAGATTTAAGATCGAAACTCGTAATCCATTCTCTCAAAAGTGATCATATTCCTGATTTTAAAAACTTTAAAATTTTAGCTTCTAATGTAAATATATATGAATCCCGTATTTTTCTAGAGGGCGCTTTTACAAAAATGCAACATTCTGCCTTGAACAAGGCTAAAGCTATTCCTGAATATTTAATCTTGTTATGATGTATTATGAATTTTTGTAAATGTTATGCTTGTATGTTTGACACCGAGGAGGGCTAGTATTCTAGTCGAAACGTCTGTCGTGTATTTCAATGTTTTTAATTAAAATATATTTTTAAAGTTTTTAATTTTTGTATTCTTTATCTCATTTTAAATGTTAAATTGGTTTTAGATTTTTCATTTTAAAGCTTAAACAATAGTATTAAGCAATCTCAAATAATTTAATTAGAACGTATTATTAAATGATTTTTTAATTAATATTTTTTATATATAACCATTTATATATATATATATATATATATGAAAGGATAAAGAGAGGAAGTTTTTAAATTAATTATGTTTTTATTTTAAATTAATAGTGGGTAAAACTTAAAGAAAATCCCATTAGAAAATCTTAACTTAAAATTAATTCTAAAGTTTCCCCTGTAAAGTAAGTTTTAGTACAAGGCGCGAGCATAACGCAAAAGTCATAAAAGTGAACAAATTTTAGGATAATAAAGTGCTGAATAAACGCAACTCGCAGTTTCTTGTGGTTAGATGTTGCATAATAATTAATCCCGGCAATCTGGACCTCAGCTAAGTTGTCAATAATTGTTAATAGCCAATAATGAGACGAAGGAGTGGTGTGATTTCCCGCTAAAAATACCGGTATTTAAGAGAAAACGCGCATAGAGGAGCTCTCTTCTTCTTGTGTGCTTTTGCTTAGTAAACCCACGTCAAAATAAAGGCCCCGAGGGGTCACGGGAGATCGCGGGCTACCGGTGTCGACTTCACTGCACTGCACTGCACTGCTTTCCACATACTCAGACTTCAATCATGGTCCGTACCCTGTAATATGTTCCAGATGGCTCAATAAATGCCTGTCTCTCATCTTTGGATTCATTACTGACTGAAAGCCTCTCTTCTTTATAGCTATTATGTGACCCAAAGTAAGAGGATGCGTCACATAAAAAAGTCGACAGGAATGTGACACCCGGCAGTCAAAAAACCAAAAAACTGTGTTCCATACGTTATGGCTGCAAGGGCCCTAATTAATTATGTGTCTCCGTGCGCCTCTCGGGGTCCACAGAAAGAAAAACAATAAATTAAATAGAGGTCCGCAGAAGAAAAACAATAAATTAAATCGATAGAAATAAAGGCAGCCCTTGTCAAAAGAAAAATTATAAATTTAAATAGAATGACTTTAGCACAGAAAAAAAAAAAAAAAAAAAAAAAAAAAAATCAGACATAGAGGATTAAGAAACGGTATATATTTTCTTCCATATATGTAATATAAATCACGAGTACTTAAGAAGATCTCACCCCCCCCCCTTTCTCTCTCATATATAATAAATAAACATAAAATATCCTTTAATTTAATGAAAATTTTCTTGGGTCACATCATAGAAATTTCAGAGACACAAAGTGTAAAAATTACTGTGGAAAACAACACAATTCAATTAAAATAATTTTTTGTTTAATAAGAAAATAACTTCACACATTGATGAGGTAAAATTGCAAAATTTTAACTTTTAATAATTGTGATTTTAAAGGTTTGCGAAATTCAAGGCTTTTTGAAAATAAATAAATATTTTTTTTTAACTTAATTGCGATTTCGAACGAAATTTTTAATTTTAAACAATACATAAAATATTTTATTGGAAAATATTTAAACTTTACTTTTTGAAATATTACAGCAGAAGTTATAGTCCTCTTTGTGTCAAAAATTGACACGATTATACATATTCTGTATTTCTTGAAAAATAGTAATGCATATTCTTTAAAGGTATGTGAAACCATCTTTACTTTTTTATAAACTACACTTCATTTTAAAAAACTTAACTTATCGATTTTTAGATAATTCAAATAAAATTTTACCAATTAAAAGAGTAAATAGATATTGTGATGACCCCCCTTCCTTTACGGCATGGAGTTCTCACGGTTCTTGCATGGAGTTCTCATGAACGTGATTGACGGCCGAGACGGAAAGTCTGGACTTTTGAAAAGAGTGTTGGCTAGCGTGGCTTTTTGAATTCTTCCGACACCATTCATCCTGATTTCACGCTTTCCTTTGACTTTCCGACGACTCTAGCACATCCCATGGGTGTGGTAGACAGGACGGCGCCACGCTAACGGTCAAGCGACTGGCCGGCGAGTGTTCATAGGAGTGGTCTAGAGTCCGGAGGAGCCTATCGGGAGCCGGATTGCATCAGGGGGCTGACCCCCTCTCTCAAGTCCCGGAGAGACGGCAGACGAGGAAAGAGGATAGAGAGGAGCTTGAAAATTAAGAAGAGTAAGATTTTATCTTGGAGATCTGAGAGGAGGCAGGAGCCTAATATGGACTATTAACGTTTTAATCAGGCATGAGGCCTATCAATACTAGATTTTCTTCAATTGTAAATATTGTAAATCTTTGTAAATTTTTTCTTTATTTAGAAGTGTCCAAATGGCTTTTTATTCCTGCCCAAATGTTTATTTTTTTAATGTTTCTTAGCTGTTTTTACTACGCTACCACAGCTAAGATAATTTGGTGGCAGTGACTTGGGATACATTTGAACTACTGTTAAAGTTCATGATCCAATGCCACTCTTCAACATTGACAGTAAAATATTTGATACGTGTGTGCAGTTTGGATGACACATCGCTCCTGTTGATGACATACAGCCGAGAAGGACAAGTGACGACTCATTGTTCCAGTTCTCCGAGATGTCAACAAAAACAGGTGAGTCCCATTCTCTTTCCTACGGAGAGGTCATTTAATTAATCGTTGTATTTTAATTTAAAAGTGTCGTAGGTTTTAAAAGTTGGGAAATTTTTTAGCCATGTCAAATTTTATGAAGTATTTAGATACGTCAATGTTGTAGAGTAGGGTAACATTTATTTAAATTGCATTGATTTTTTGTATTTTTTTAATTATGTTTAAATTGTTTTAAAATATATTTTGAAATCAACTTACTAGTTTCGATGTATAAGAATTAATCGCGATAAACTCAGTTGTAAACAGAAAAATTATATTCTGATCTTAGAGACAATATTAGTTGTTATTTTGTTTTTAAAATTGACTTAAAAATAGAGTTTAATGCTATAGAAATTTTTTAATAAATTCTGAATTTTTAACTTATGTGTCAAAAGGAAACTAGGTAAATTGATATCGAGGAAAAGTCTGAGAATTTTATTTAACTTTAGCGGAAATTGCCAAAGTTGGAAAATATCTGCACTTTTAAAATTATCTGATATAAAAATAAATTAAAATTAGCACTGAAATTAACGGGATTTGTTAATTGGGAAATCAGTCATAATTTATTTTTCGTACTATTAATGTGAGTGGGTTTTATTATATCTGGTGATAATTGAAAAAAATTGTGCTGAAAGTTGATATTTCTCTTTTCTATTTATTTATTGTATTGCATGATATTTGGTGTGTAATTTTAAATTCAAGTACAGAATTAGAAAATTTTTAAATTTAGGAGCTAGTTTAATTTTATTATTTCGGGCAAAATGTCTAATTTTGAAGATGTCCTTTGCGGTCAAAATCGCACTGTTTTATTAGCGTAAGCCAGGGAATTTGACACAGATGTGTCAGAAAAAGATCGGATCAAGGTGATAAGACAAGCTATATTAAAAGCGCCGGATTACACCGAGAAAGAAGCTAAAATCTTCTTAGAACATATTCTTCAACAGGAAGAAGAACGCGTAGAACGAGAGAAACAAGGGCGATTAGACCGGAAAGAACGGGAAAACCGGGAATTTGAGCTAGAAAAATTACGATTACAGGGCGCTGTAGAAAACGTTAGTATAAATTCGGGAGGCTCCGGTTTAGATTGCGCGCCTGTAAATAAAGTGAATTTAAAAGATGTTGTACCTAAATTTGATCCAAAAGTTATGGATATAACTCTTTTCCTAATGATTTTCGAGCGTCAGGCTCAGAGAGAAAATTTAGATGAAAGCAAATGGGTTTCTCAGTTGTTCACTTTGGTTCCAACTGAAATCGCAGAGTTATTAATAAAAGAACCAGCTGTAAAAGCCGATGATTTCCAACATATAAAAAAATTATTGTTCAAAAGATATAGGCTAGGTGCAAATGCATTAAAGAAAAAATTCGAAGAACATACCCGTAAGCCCTTTGCTTTGTGGTCGGACCTTGTTTACGAATTAAGGGGTTATATGGAAAACTGGTTAGAGACCGTAGCCGTAAAAGACTACGATTCGCTTAAAGAACTTATTCTTACAGAACAGTTGAAAAAAAGGGTTCCCTTAGAAATCCGCGATAAATACCTAGATGAATGGGATAATTTTAAATCAGCGAGTGAACTAGCCGAAAAATGTGATATGTACGAAAGTATACGTTCTGAACACATTAGAAGTGGATCAAAAATTCATGAGAGACGTCAGTTCGGAATTAATAAATTCGCGGGAGGCAAATCATATAGGGAGCAGAAGGCACCTGAGGGGAATTCAAAAAAAAGAAAACCTATCTAAAAATTATGGGAAAAAGGAGATTGATCGTGAGAGAAATCGCGATCCAAATTTTGATAAGAAAAGAGAAGTTATTTGCTATTACTGTAAACAGAGCGGTCACATAAGACCTCAGTGTTTAGAACTAAAAAAGAAAAACGCTAGCGAAATTATAAATCATGTAGGTGCAAGTGTAGAATTAGCTGAGTGTTTTAGGCCCTATATGGATAAAGCTATAATTAATGGGGTCGAACGCACTTTCCTCAGAGACACAGGTGCCGGAATAGATGTCTGCGATCGAAGCTGGGTAAAAAACGAGGACTTTTTAGACGAAGTGACGTGGCTGCGGTCACCAATCGACGAAGCTTGTAAATGTTTCCCCTTGGCTCGCGTGACTCTGGAAGGAAAATCTGGTCGAATAGTGACGAAAGCAGCCGTTAGACCCAAAGATCTAGCGCAAAACTATTATTTATTGGGAAATAAAACTGCAGAGCTTTTAAATCAACCCCAAGAAAATCTAGAAGTTGTAAATGCTGTTATTACGCGAAGTCAGGCTGAACAAAGCAGAGTACGATAAGTCGAGATTGAAAAGCGCTCAGATTTACCCCCTCCCAATGAAAGAGAAATGGGGAGTTCGATGATTGACACACCGATAAAGGAATTGGAGGAGGACTTAATAATACCTCCCCTTCCTGCAGGCGAAAGTTTTGAGTTAGAAAAAGTAACAGCTGACCAGTTCTGCGAAGAGCAAAAGAAATGTGAGTCGCTTAAATCTATTTGGGAAAGGGCAAGGAGTCCGAATGATAAAGAATTTGAAATCAGAAAAGGCAGACTAGTAAGGATTTCGGCATCGAAACGCGGAGATGTTAGAACTCAGCTGTGTGTTCCAAAAGTGTTTAGAGAAAGGATTATGACATTATGTCACGACGAAGTGTCGGGTCATCTGGGGACTACAAAAACAAAAAATCGGGTTCTGAAATGTTATTTTTGGCCTAACTGTTATCAAGATATTGAGAAGTATGTACAGAGTTGCGATACTTGACAGCGGGTAGGAAACAATCGTGATAAAAAAAAACATCCGATGCAATGTGTTCCTATTATTTCAGAAGTTTTCTCAAAATTAAATATAGATGCGGTGGGTCCTTTACCTGTGAGTGTTAAAAATAATAGATATTTAATTACGGCGATATGTGTAGCTTCTAAATACCCGGATGCGATACCCGTTGAAAATATTACATCGACATCCGTGATTGATGCGTTATTACACATTTTTGCTAAGACAGGATACCCAAAGGAAATTCAAAGCGATTTAGGAAAATCTTTCACGAGCGAGTTAACCACGGAATTTTTTAATCGGTTCGGGATTAAAGTTAGGCACAGTTCTATTTGCCATCCGGAAAGCAATGTCGTTGAACGACTTCATTCGACGTTGAAAAGAGTTCTAAAGGCGTTATGCTTAGAGAACGGAAGGGATTGGGAGGCAAATTTGCCGATGGCTTTATTCGCGTTGAGAACGGTGCAACACGAAAGTACGGGATTTAGTCCTGCGGAACTAGTGTTTGGAAAGGATCTGAGGATGCCGTTAAATATAGTTTATGATAATTGGCTAGATCCTGGGGGCACGGATCAAAACGTAGTGGCTTACATCTTAAATTTAGTAAACCGTTTGAAACATTGTCAAGAATTGGCTGTGAAAAGAATGGGCGAACAACAATCGAAAAGAAAAGTATGGTATGACAAAAATGCAGTTTCGAGAAAGTTCAGAGTGGGAGATAAGGTGCTAGTGTTAGCTACATCTAAACCCAATAAAATGGCGGTGAATTGGATAGACCCGGGTACAATAACAGGCGTAATATCGGAAACAAATTATACTGTTGACCTACCAGATAGGAGAGACAAGTCCACAATTTATCATGTAAATCTCATTAAACCTTATTTCAGTAGACCCGAATTTGTTAAAGTTATAATCCAAGAATCGGAGGAACTAGTGGAAAACGAGTCCGAAATTCCTTATCCGTTAGCAGAACCGACTCAGATAGACTTTGATGAAATTGTTAATGGAAATGAAATACAGTGTCGGGCGAGTCCGGCTCAAATAGAAAAATTTCAAGGGTGATTGAGAAACATAAAAGAGTGTTTTCTACTGACCCAGGGAAAACGCATTTAATAGAAATGGATATTGTGCTGAACGATGACATTTCGGTAAGAGCTAAGCCCTATCGCATGTCTCCAAGACAAACGGCTATTTTAAAAGAAGAAATTCAAAGACTGCTTGAGTTGGGAGTGATTGAAGTCGGGCAATCTGATTATACGTCCCCTATGATTCTCGTAGAGGTCCCAGGAAAGGATGTGCGTCCGTGCGTCGATTATAGAAGATTAAATTGTAAGACTAGAACAGAGTTTTTTCCACTCCCAAATGTTGAGGAAACGGTCGAGAAAGTATGTGCGGCAAATTTCATCACCGTGATGGATTTAACGAAGGGCTATTTTCAAATACCGTTAACTGAGAGAGCGCGACGATACGCCGCGTTTGTCACACCATTTGGCGTGTATATCCCTAAAGTAATGATGTTTGGGCTTGTGAATGCCCCTTTTTATTTTTGCAAACTAATATCGCAAGTTTTGGGAGGGCTGGAAACTTTCGTGAGGCCGTATATTGATGATATAGCGATATTTTCACCGGATTGGGAAACACATATGACGAATTTAGATGAGGTATTACAGAGACTAAGTGACGCTAATCTTACAGTGAAGCCCTCTAAATGTCATTTCGCTCAAAAACACGTTAAATTTCTTGGACACGAGGTGGGGTCTCAAAAACGATCGCCCAGTGAAGTGAAAATAAAAGCGGTCAGAGAGTTTCCTACTCCGAGTACGAAAACGCAGATAAGGGCGTTTTTAGGAACAGCGGGGTATTATGCCCGTTACATAAAAGATTACGCGGTGAAGGCTGCCCCTTTGACAAATGCTCTGAAAGGAAGGGTCAGAAAAGAAAAGGTGGAGTGGACAGCTGAGTGTCAAACGGCATTTGACGAGCTGAAATCTGACTTGACACGGAGTCCCGTTCTTTATTCCCCAGATTTTACTAAGCCGTTCCCAAGTAGCACGGGAACGTTCTGTGAACGTCTAATAACGGTTACAATCGTTCAAACACGGTGTTTCGTGCCAAAAGAACGTTCTATTAGACGTTCAGAAATAGTAATATTTAGAACGTTTTGAAAAGGTTTGCTTTGTACCATCTATAAAACGTACAATTCTAGTTCTAAGAAAAACGTTCTAGTGTATCACCGTCGTAACACGTTCTGTCTAAGTGTGGTTATAACGAATGTGACAAAATGCCTTTTTCTCTGTTTATGTTGCCTAATTTTTAATTTTACATTTTGTTAACATGTTAAAAAAAAATAAAGTTTAAGTATCTGTATTTATAATTTTATTTTTTAAATTTAATAAAACATATTACTCCGTTTTTTTTTTTTTAGAAATTCAATATTATATGTTTCATAAAATTTTAGCAGATGTATATTAAGTTAAAGAAATATGTATTTCTACTTTCTTCTGAGAAAAATGTATTTTATAATTGAAAATTTCTGACTTCTGGTTTTCCAACAGTTTATACAGTATTGAGATATCCAGGACACAATTCGACCATTTTCAGAAAATTTCAATCTGCGTGTCCGTCTTTTTGTGTGTGTATTGTAAAAATTTGGTGGACTCTGTATCTCACAAACCAATGAACGGAATTTCACAAAATTTGATATATAGTTAGATCTTGACCTATATTGTTGATGATTTGTCTTTGGATCTATCGAATGAAAGGTGGCGATGCTATTTTGTAAATCGGGGAAGTTATATCTCAGATTCTACGGTGTATACATGCACCAAACTTAACATGTAAGCCAGATATTATGTAAAATTACACTGATCTAATTTAGAAGCGTATATTGGCCAGCTGGTGGCGCTGCTGTTCTGCAATTTAATCCCGCCAACATAAAGCAAGCAATTTTTCAGATTTTGTGATATAAATTATTATAAATACAATAATACTTATAAATGCACTTGATTATAAATACACACACTTGATATGGAATATTGATATCATATAAAACTCTGCTGATTCATTTGGGTGCATATCGATCGACAGATGGCGCTGGTATGTTGCAATTTAATTTCGTTAACGGAAAAGCAATAGCTTAATTTCTATTACTTATAAATGCTCTAAACTAAAATAGTATAAAAATGTGATATTGAAATTATGTAATATATATATATATATATATATGTGTGTGTGTGTGTGTGTGTGTGTGTTTAATAGTAATAGTCAACTAGAAAAAAAAATCTAGGGTTGATTTGTGTAGGGCATCTCCTTTTCCTATGGGTTAAAATTTCAACATGTGTGTTTTACAAAGAAAGTCATCCACACCTTTAAAACGAATGCTTGAATCCTAAAAATCTGTGAAAATTTAAAACAATATTATAAATTTTTTACATTTTTTATTTATAAAACACATTTCCTAAGATATCTTCTGTATACCATAGATTTTTTTTTTTTTTTTTTTTTTTTTGCATGCTTAATGTTTTACTTCTTTCAAATGAAAATCGCCTGTATTCATTACAGAAAAATAATTTTGGTAAATAATAATTTTAATAAATATCATGTACTTGTACAGAAAAGCATAAAAGAAAGATTTGTAATGGCCGCAATATACTAGTTTAGAAAAAGATTACTTTTAAATAGTATAAAAATTCCGAATCAAAAGCGGATGTAAATGTATGAAGTGTATTTTGCCTAATCAGCAGATTATACCGCCACATGTGTTAAAAATCTGCGGCCATCTGCAAAACTACAGGAAGCAGGAATGGATATCATTTTGGCATATTTATTGCGATTTGGCAAAATAAAACGTATAGTATATGTTATGACTAATATTAATGATTGTTTTAAAGGGTCTCACAAATATTTTTCGAAAAAAATATGACATATAATTCGAAATTGCTCCTTGTAAATATTCAATAGTATGAAATTTTTTTCTTTCTATGCTTTTTTGTTACACAGCATATAATGTGCACGAAATTTTTATACGATATAAGAGCTATTGAAAAAATAACCTATTTTAAACTTTTATTTTCCATATAAAGCTCTAAAGATAGATTTCGGGAGATTTCTTCTTCTTCATTTGAAATGAAGCATATTTTAAGGCATTATCTCTAGGGTTTATCACTAAATTAAACAATATAGTGAAGTAGAGATGGAAAATTTCTTATAAACTATGAGGTCCGAATTATTTTTCTCTTTTGTTTATTACGAAATTTATTACTAAAAAATAAATAATTTCTGTATTATACTCGTATCAATAAAAATATAACTATTTTTTCGTTGAGTGACTCAGTTATAATACAAAATTAGTTATTCTGGGACCATCACAAAACTTTCTTTTATATCATTCTATATGAACAGCGTTACCTACGATTAGCATATACAGAATTTTAATCAATTTACTTTCATATAATAAACTTTTTATATATGTAATTTCGTGTAATTTTCAGCAATAGATGCTTAAATGTAGACATCTAGAAATCGTAAAAAGTAATAGTAGCACAACTTGTTTGCCAATTTATATCCGAATTGAATCAGAATAAATTTTAATAATATATTTTTCACATACTAAGTTTGGTGCATTTAAATGACAGAAGTTGAAATAAAATTTTAACTAAACGGGTAAAACTTCAACGTAGTAGCGCTACCTAACATAGACGATATGGAAAATTAATTTATTTAACTTTACAATAGTCATCTCACAAACGAAATGCGATGACTTTAAATATCATAGAAACTGATATACTGCCTTCCCGTTAGCAAGATTAAATTGCAACATAGCAGAGGCACCTGTCGACCGATAAGCACCCAAATTGAATCAGCAGAGATATAAATAATGCTGATCTCATATATAACTTTAGTGCATTTATGTATCAAACAAGCTGTGATACAATCTTTCCTTAAATGGGTTCACATTATATCAGCCCCACATGATGGACGATAATATCTTAAATGCTAATAAGCACTAATTTAATTCCCGGTCCATTCAAATGTTATGTTACTTTCCGTCAATTGCTTTGTGAAAAACTGCGTCCACGTTTATTTTTATTTATTTATTTTTTAACGAACTCACAGTCATTTTCAAGTACTAAAATAGCCAAATCATACTCAGAAGTCACAAAACGTGTATATTTATCGAAAACCGGAAGTTGAACATTTTCACAAATCTAGTGCTTTTTTCTTATGTAAGTAACAAACTTAATAATAAACAGTGATCATACGTTGTAAATGATCTTTATGATATTGTAAATTTAGAAGTTGAAACAATAAAATAAGTAGCTAAAAATTTTGCTTTCCTTATTTATTTATTACATTCTTCTATAATAAATAGAAGAAAGGTTTGATTCGGAAATATTTTTGACTTTCGCGTTCCGATAGATTTTTCCCTTTTTAAGATGTTCTAATAAAAAATTGATATTTCTTAGAAAATGCCAGTTTGTCTGTGTGTCTGGATATGTGTGATAAGAATCTTGTGTCAACTCTAGGTCAAAAACTAATGAACAGAATTTCCTGCAAACTTATATTTAGCTCCCCCTTGATATCAGTAAGTGATTATTACCAACCCCCCCCCCCTAGCCTTTTTTTTTTTTTTTTTTTTTTTTTTTTACACATATAACAACGCTCAACAGGTCGCGCTGTCATTTATTTATTTTTTTTTTTTTTTTCATAATTTTTAATATTACAATAGAGGAAAAAATTTCTTATAAATACACACAATAGGGATTTCTTTAGTTGAACATTGTGAAACTGATTTTTTAAAAATATTAACGGTGAACATGAAGACTTTTAACAGGAAGAATAGCAATCCTTCCCCCCCTCCTCGGGTGTGTAAATTTTTATAATATTTTTTTCAAAATTACTCGTTGATATCTTTTAAAACGAACGGTTGAATCAATTATCTGTGATAATGTAAAACAAAGTTATCGATTTTTTTTTTTTTTTTTTTTTTTTAAAAAAAAGGTTAATATTATATATTTATTTATTTTATTTTATTATGTGTGATTTGATCTAAACTATGTGAATTGTATTAGAAAATAAAGAAAATAATTGTATGATAGTCACAAGACACTAGTTTAACATTTCCTGTAATTTATTGTAATTGATTCATATAAGCAGGCATGCGATTATTTTAGTTACGATCAAATTTTTATATTTTACTTCATAATAAACGTCAATTATTTTGTAAAATATTATAATACGTAATAATAACACGTACAATAACACGTAATATTAAAAAAAAAAAGAAACAAAAATCTGAATAAAAATCTTGAGTTTTGTATTTCTCATAAAAATAATAAATATAACTAAAATTAATTCCTTTTCAATAAATAATATAAAAAAGACATACATTTTGCTGAATCTTGAATCTTAAAAAATAACGAAAAAATTCGCCAAACTGTGAAATTTTTATTGGGTTTGCCAGAACGGCAACTACCGAAGCACGAACACGAACTCTAACGTAAGGTCAAAGATAGATAACGGTAACTTTTCTGCCGTCATTTTCATTGCGTTAGGTTTAAGATTTCTTCCTGACATTTGGATACACAATCACAGATAAGTTTATTCTGCACAGTTTTCATATGTATAGTCTAGGATTTGCATAGTTTTGACCAAATCTGCATTGATATTTAACAAAATTAAATAAATTAAAGTTTTCAAAAACCATAAAAAATAAACAAATAAATAAATAAAGAGTAATAATAATAATAATAATAATAATAATAATTTGAAAACTTTAATTTTTTAAATTTTTCATGCTAACTACCTTTTAATTATTATTTATTATTATTTTTTTCCGTATTCGATTTTGTATTATTACAGTTTAATGTTAGATATATTTAAGTATATTTGTTTAAATTTTATTGTTACACTGTAGTATTGTAAAATCAAGGGAAAAAATAGTTAGCAGCCGGCTCTCTAAAAATTTTAAAAATATTTTAAATTTATTTATTTTATATTTAAAAGATTTTCAAGAAATTTTATCATATTTTATATTGTTATATTTCAATGCATGTGTAAGTAAAACTCATAAACTCTAAATCAATACTTTAAAATTAAAACTTCACAAATTCGATTTAAATTAAAAATAAATAAATAGATTAATTAATTTTTTTTTTAATACTTCTCTTAAATATTTTTATTTTCTCCCATCATTTGTACATTATTACTCTTTATCAATAGAATATATAACATATCTAGGTATTAATTTGTGAATTCATTGTTAAGTTAAAGTTTTAAAAATAGTTCTATGTTTGAATGCCAAAAGTTTGCAATAAGTTTCAGTATTTAAACATATATATATATATATATATATAACTTAACAAGAAATTCGCAAATTAATTACCCAAATATGGTTAGGTTCTATTGTTAAAATATATTAATGTAAAATCAAAGGGAAAAATAATAATTAGTCAGTAAGAAGCATCTTAAAACTTTTCAGTTTTCTTTAATTATAGTTTAAAAAAAAAAAAAAAAAAAAAAAAAAAAAAAATTGAAAATACTGTATGTTATTATATTTGAAGACATGTACGTAAAATTTTATAACACATAGTCACACGTACATACAAATGAATCACAAAATCCAAAAGTAAGAAAAATGAAAGAAAGAAAAAAAAAAAAAAAAAAAAAACACAGACAAACAATATGAAGGAGATTCTTAATATTTCTAAAATATTAAGAATTTAAGAATATTAAGAAATATTAAGAATTTATAAAGAAAGAATAGAAAGAATAAAAGAATAGAAAGAAATATTAAGAATTTATATTTCTAAAATATTAAGAAAAAAAAAAAAAAAACACAGACAAACAATATGAAGGAGATTCTTAATATTTCTAATGTTTTAAATTATTTTATTTTATTTATTATTATTATTTTATTATTTGTTTTGTTTGCAGAATAAACTTTTAATTAATTATTTATTTATTTTTCAAAAAGTTTTACCACATTTTATACTGTTATATTTCACTGCATGGTATATGTAAAATTTATAAACTCAAAATCAATAATTTAAATAAATTTTGCATACGCATGATTTGAAATATGAAAATATTAAGGAAATTTCACGGAATTTATTTAAATAAAAAAACAAAACAAAATAATAATAATAATTTTTATTTTTTATATTTTTAAACGTATTTAAAATACACCGCTGTTCAGAATTAAAGGAACAAACCTGCTTTCCTATTTTCTTCTTTTGTGTATAACTTTTAAACAAATAAACATATGGACATAAAATTTGGCTGGCATGTTCGTTATCATACAATTAATCGAATTTTACATAACTTTAGCATAAACAACAATTTTAAAGTAATAATAATTAATTTTTCTCAAAAGTAAGCTTTGGAAAGAATGAAAAATTTCAACAATTTTAGTAAAGAAAACTTAATGAAAAATTGTGTTAATGATGCATTATAGACAGGTGAAGACGCACATGCCCTCAAATGTTAAAAACAAAATCCTGATTTTTCTTTCTGTGTTCATTTTTCTTTTACTTTAATAACGGAATTTTTGAAAAAAAAAAAAAAAAATAATAATAATAATTACTAATTTGTATAAACTGTGACCGTCACTAGAATAATAAAAACGTCGATAAATAATTTAATAATGAACGTTTTATCCAATTTTCATGTTTCTATGTAAAATTAAAAAAAAAAAAATATTCACACGCGAAAAAATAAAGAAGAAAGAAAATAAATGACTACAAGAAAAAATATACGGTTTTAATCTACAAATAAAATATGGATGCACGTACATCTTTAACCTATCTGTAATGCACCTTCATGACCATTTTTCATTAAGTTTTCTTTTCTAAAATTGCTGAAATTTTTCATTTTTTCAAAGTTTACTTTTGAGAAAAATTTACTGATTTTTAGTTTAAAAATTATAACTTATGCTAAAGTTATCTAAAATTCGATTCATGGTATTTTAAAAAACATGCTATCCAAATTTTATACTTCTGTGTTTATTTGTTTAAGAATTATATGAAAAAAAAGAAAACGAGGAAACAGTTTATTGTTTTAATTTTGTACACTTGGGTACTTCTTTTAACTAATTTTTATTTTTTGTTTTCCATTGATTGTGCATTATTATAGTTTAAAAATAGAATATGTAACATATCTGGGCATTAATTTGAGATTCCATTGATAATTTAAAATTTAATAAAAAAATTTTGTGTTTGAATGCTAAAAGTTTGCAGTAAGTTTCAA
Source organism: Salticus scenicus (assembly GCA_963930645.1). NCBI lineage: Eukaryota > Metazoa > Arthropoda > Arachnida > Araneae > Salticidae > Salticus > Salticus scenicus. Next base: position 103,283 of record CAWVNO010001040.1, read on the forward strand.
AATTTAGACATAAAAATATATTTAAGTTTTTTTGCTTAACTTATTAAAATTAATATCCAAATATGGTTATATTCTATTGTTAAATTATAATGATGCAAAATCTAGGGGGGAATAATAATTAGTTAGCAGGGAGCATATATCTTAAAATTTTTCAAAATATTCCAAATCTCGAATTTATTTATTTTGAATTCAAATATTTATCCAGAATATTCAAAATACTTGATCGTTTGTTATACCATATTACAATGTACTACACAAAAAGAAAAGAAAAGATAAATAAGGAAAGGAAGGAAAAAAAGAAAAAAAAAAAAAAAATAAGTAAATAAAACAACAAGTGCAGAACTTTGAATAGACACTATAAAATTCAAGAACTCGAAGAAAATGGAAGAACTCGCAGCAATTGTTCCGGGTCGAGAAAAGACACAACCCTTCATCAACCGAACAAAGTAGGCACGAATGCTGCAAGAAAAACTGAAACGTAGCTCTTGTATTTTCAGCACTCGTGCCTACTATGTTCGTCTGACGAAGGGTCGTGCCTTCTTTCGACCCGGAACAATTGTTGCGAGTTCTTCCATTTTATTATACATGAAAGACATTTTTAGCACGTACAAAGAACGTTCAAAAATTGTTTACATAACGTTGTGAGAACGTGTGTATAGAACGTTTTCAGAACGTTTCTACACTATTTTAGAACGTTTACAGTACGTTTTCTAGAACGTTCTGAAAATGTCTATAACGTTTTGAAAACGTTCTAAAAACGTTTAGAACGTTCTGAGACCGTATACATAGAACGCTCTCAGAACGCTTCTATAACACCGATGGTGATAGTTACACGTTCATTGAACGTTCTCTGAACCGTACTATTGTACGTCTTCAAGATGGACAGATAGACGTCTATAACACGTTCAGAGTGAACGTTCTTAGAACGTGTTTGCAGAACAATTTTTGAACGTTCAGAGAACGTTTCGGTGCTGCTTGGGTTCATTGTGCAGACGGATGCGAGTTTGTTAGGCGCCGGCATAGTCTTATCACAAATTCAAAACGGAGAAGAGCACCCCATTCTCTATCTGAGTAAAAAGTTCTCAAAAGCTGAACAAAATTACAGCACTATCGAAAGAGAACTCGCAGCTATTGTTTATGGCCTAAAAAAACTTAATCATTATTTGGATGGGCAACAATTTGTGATTCAGACAGATCACAATCCGCTCACGTCCTTAAAAAAGATGATGGGATCAAATTCACGTCTTACCCGTTGGGCGTTGTGTTTACAACAATACAATTTCTCGATAGAACACAAGCTTGGGAAAAAACATTCTAATGCAAAGGGGTTGAGCAGACTGCATCTGATTGGAAATGTAAATCAATAAAGAGAAATTCTTTGTAAATAAATTTAAAGATTAATAATACTTTTTTATTTTATTTATTTTTATTTTTTAATATATTTTTTTTTAATTGGAATAAATGTACTTAATAGTTATAAATGGATTCATTGAATATGGTTTAGAGAAAAATAAATTATTTTTTTTCTTATTTTACATGTTTTTATTTTATTTTATTTTAAGTGAATGTAATGTTAATTTGAATCTCGTGAGAATTTTAATAGTGTATTCTGGTTTTGTCTCATAGAGTATAATTTTTCACTTAAAACTGAGTATATGGGTCAAATTTTTGTTTTATTTTTCTCTTAAATGATAATTTTTAAGTTTATGAAAAATTTTGGGGCGTCGACCTCTCCTTGGTAAGTGTGATTGGGGCCCTGTTTCCAGGATGTAATTTCCTTCATATTAAGGAAATTCTTTTAGGGGGAAGGGGCTGTGATGACCCCCCTTCCTTTACGGCATGGAGTTCTCACGGTTCTTGCATGGAGTTCTCATGAACGTGATTGACGGCCGAGACGGAAAGTCTGGACTTTTGAAAAGAGTGTTGGCTAGCGTGGCTTTTTGAATTCTTCCGACACCATTCATCCTGATTTCACGCTTTCCTTTGACTTTCCGACGACTCTAGCACATCCCATGGGTGTGGTAGACAGGACGGCGCCACGCTAACGGTCAAGCGACTGGCCGGCGAGTGTTCATAGGAGTGGTCTAGAGTCCGGAGGAGCCTATCGGGAGCCGGATTGCATCAGGGGGCTGACCCCCTCTCTCAAGTCCCGGAGAGACGGCAGACGAGGAAAGAGGATAGAGAGGAGCTTGAGAATTAAGAAGAGTAAGATTTTATCTTGGAGATCTGAGAGGAGGCAGGAGCCTAATATGGACTATTAACGTTTTAATCAGGCATGAGGCCTATCATTACTAGATTTTCTTCAATTGTAAATATTGTAAATCTTTGTAAATTTTTTCTTTATTAAACCCTAGAAGTGTCCAAATGGCTTTTTATTCCTGCCCAAATTTTTATTTTTTTAATGTTTCTTAGCTGTTTTTACTACGCTACCACAATATTTAAAACAGATTTAATGCCTTAAAATAAAGTAAAGAAAATAAAGAAAACGAAATTTGTACATATAAAGGAATGAAAGAAATTTCAGAATATATATTTTCTTTCTAAACCACGTACGTACTAATGAACATTCCCCTCTTAGAATTTGTGAAGCATTATAAAATATTTAACTGTTTAGCTCTGTGCCTAATATACTGTAAAGGACAGATAATCCGCTAAAGATTCTGTAACTTTTCTAACCCCCTCCCCTCTCGTTTTCCTACGCTGAATAATTGAAGAAAAAAAAGAGGTATAAAAATTTCCCAAGCTTAAAAATCAAAATTTCTTATCCTGGGCATTTTTTTTTTTTTTTTTTTTTTTTTTTGTTCTCTGCGTGTGTTTATGACCGCCTTCTATAAATCTGCCCCTTCACTTCATATTAAAAAATTTTCATAAAAAAAAAAAAAAAAAAAAAAAAAAAAATTAGTTTTATCTATTACAAGTTCTTCAAAATAAAAGTATCTAATTTTTTTCTTTCCTTTTATTTTTAATCCTTGTAAAAGATCATAAAAAATATTATCTGCTTTTACTTTTTCTTATCTTAAACATGCCTCTCACCCTACCCCTGTACCAGAAAAAGCTAACAATTCTATTTATTGAATAATTACCAACTATTCCAATTTAAATAAGATATTTTTATTTATGCATAAAGCAGCAAACTATTCAAATTTGTCTGGAAAATTACATACTACAGCAAATGCGTTCTCTGATATAGAGAAACGGTTTTATTCGAAAATATTTTTTAGCTTTTTTCAATTATTGTCTTTATGTGTGGGCTCAATATTTAAGGTTTATTTCTCCCCTTTTCCCATATGATTTTTATCTCCCCCCCCCCCCCAACCATAAAAAACTTTGTTGTACGGAGGGCTATTAGTCTCAATCTGCGGATAAAATGTTGTCGCCAGTTTTACGGTGGTTGGACATTTATCAAAATCTAAAATTTATGGAAAATGTAACTGAATAATTTGAAAGTAATGTTATAATTTGGAGAAAAAAAAAAAAAACTAATAGTCCTTCGGAATAAACTAAATTTTGCTTTTGCCAGAATTTGTCAAAAGCTTTTTCTTTCTTTCTTTCTTTTTTTTCTTTTCTTTTCTTTTTTCTTTTTTTCTTTTCTTTTCTTTTCTTTTCTTTTTTTTTTTTTTTGAAAGAGAAAAAAAAAAGAAAATTGATAATAATCAGTATCGAAAAAGCTGAAGGAGCCCTTTTTTAGACAAAAATGCATGATTTATTTTAAATTTTAATTGTTGCCAAAAAAGTTTACGAGTTTATTTTATTTTACTATGAAAAGAAATTCACGCGTAAATAGTAAAATTGGTATAAAACTTGACTTCTTCATAGGTTTATTTGTTAATTCAATGATAATTTCTTCCAGGGTATATTTTTTTCGGAATTCTAGTGACCAAATTATTAGTGGACATAAAGAGGGGATCATATAAAACTTTTTGTCAAAATTAATATTTCTGTTCTATGAATATTTGTATACACATGCATTTAAATATAATATTAAATATATTTAATTTTCTAAATATTATTAGAATTAAAATAATAATAATAATATTTGGAAAAAAAATGTCCCTGTTAATTTATTTTAGCATTAGCTCCTTTACATTAGATTATTTTACATTACTTACTTATTGCATGGCATTATTTAGCCTTATTTTAGCTCCGTTACATTACATTGATTTTATAGTAATATAATCTGAACTATTATCATTATTATACTTTATTATTAAACTATTGTTCCTACTTCTTTACATTACAATACTGTGGTATTAATTTAAGAATTTATTGATATTATTATTATTATTATTTTAATGATCTTCTCTCTCAATGCTAGCAATTTCATCAAACTCTTCTCATTGACCTTTAAAAGTATTTTTCATATTTTACTAATTAATGAATGCCCGAAGTAATACCTAAAATATACGTTGATTATCTTGTTAAAACATAATATTAAAAATTGCTGGTAAAAAAAAAAAAAAAAAAAAAAAAAAAATCATGAAAAAACGATATATCTATTTTAGACAAAATTCATCCTTGATAAAATAATAGTTAAATAAATCCTTGATAAATCTATAATAATAAATGGAAAGGTTTGTCTGTCTGTCTGTCTGTCTGTCAGTCTGTTCTTTTATACGTTCAGCCCCTATTGAGCGCAGAAGTACAAGAATTGACATACGGATGCTCTGGAGCATTTCCGAGGTCCTCCTCAAAACAGAATTTATAAATTTTAATTAGTTGTGGAGATATTAATTAAAATGTAGAATCATGCCTAATCAGAAAGCGATCTCAATGACTGAGAATTCACCGCCATTTCATAAAAAAAGATATTTTAACGGAGTTAAAATTAGAAAAAGTGGAAAATAAATTAGAAATATTTGTCCGATCGTTACGATTTCGGTACCAAATGAAAGGGGATTTTTTTCTGAATTTAAGTGTGCAAGCGGCTTATCGGTAGAACAATTAGATTTTTTAAAATTAACTAAAGTATGAATTTTTTGTGGCAACGTCATTTCAAATGCCAGACAACCGTCTGGAAAAAGGAAATGATAGTAACCGATCAAGATGTCACGTGTTTTACAGTGGGGATAAAAATTGCAATTTTAAAACTTTTCAAATTTTCATTCACGTTACCTTTGAATTAATATTCGGCTTAGACAGCATATTATAAAGCTACTGTTCAATTTTCATAAAAATATCCGGATAAACAAAAAAATTAGATTAAATTTTGTTTTATATTTTGCAGTATATATTTTAAATTGAGATATGCCGTTGAAATTTCGTAATATTTGGTTTTAACGCCCTATAATTTGATTCTGAATATTTTTGAAAGTGTAGAATTATTATGAAGGGCTTGAGGGGGAGGGGTGGGGCGAAGTGGGAAAAAAAGAGTTACAGCGTTTAAAATTGGTATTATTATGTTCTAAGGAAAGATACATCGATTGCGAATATTTTCAAGTGTAAAATTATTAGAAGGGACGGAAAGGCGGGGGAGGGGAAGGGGCAAAAAAGGTAGAAAAGGAACGGTTGTTTCGGAGAAAACAACGGAAAACCCAGAACGCCTTTACTCTTTTATATTTTGCAGAGTTTCGAATTCTGATACTCCTTTCACATTTCATACTATTGATTTTTAACAGTATTTAGCCCGAAATTACGCAAGTTTCGGAGAAAACCACGAAAAAGTCAGACGTAAGTCGTTTTATAATAGTGTATATATCATTTTTGTATCTCAGCTTCTAATTAGCATAATTTCAAAAGTCTATGTCATTTTGAAACTTACTTGAATTGAATTTCAACAGTAGACGCCACAAATTTTTGTCACCTTCCATTAACCGACTACCGTAAGTAATGGAATTCGAGATTTCACGTGATTTACACGTTTTGAGGTCTCCTGAATCGGTTTTCATTTGTATCTCAGCTACTAATTAAAATAATTTCACAAGTAATCCATCATTTGAAAGCTTTGTTGATTTGGAATTGAACGGTAGATTACAGAAATTTCTACCACCAGATGGCGCTGTAATATTTTAAAATTTCAATATTTCAAATTCTAATTATGATTACATTATATTTAATACTTCATTCGAAAGATATTTTAAAGTACTTTTATATTATCGAAAGTGGAATTCGAGATTTCACCCGATTTGCACGTTTTGAGGTCTCCTGAATCGGTTTTCATTTGTATCTCAGCTACTAATTAAAATAATTTCACAAGTAATCCATCATTTGAAAGCTTTGTTGATCTGGAATTGAACGGTAGCTTACAGAAATTTCTACCGCCAGATGGCGCTGTAATATTTTTTAATTTTAATATTTCAAATTCTAATTATGATTAATTTATTTCGAATACATCATTCGAAAGATATTTTAAAGTTTTTTTATATTATCGAAAGTGGAATTCAGGATTTCACCCGATTTACAGTTTTAAGGTGTCCTGATTAGGTTTTCTTTTGCATCTCAGCTAATTGAGTTAGACCGTTCAAAATTGGTATATGTAGGTTAATTTGGAGGGGCTGGAAGGGTGGGGAAGGAATAGGTGCGCGCAGCGCGCACGAGACTGCGCTGCCGAAGGCAGTGGGCACCCGGTCCGACTTTTTACCTCATGAGAAATGATTTTTTTAATTTTCTTTTCTTAAGAATAAAAGTCTGTTTCAGAAGAAATGTGTGTGCGCGCAGCGCGCATGGGACCCGGCGCGAGTTTTTACCCGATGATAAAATATTTATTTATTTTTTTTTTTTTCTTAATAATAAAAGTTTGAGTTGGGAAAGAATATGCGTGCACAGCGCACGTATATCCCCACACGTGCGCGCACAGCGCGCATGGGTCTGCGCTGCCGAAGGCAGTGGGGTCCCGGTGCGAGTTTTTATCCGATGCTAAATGATATTTTTCTTTAATTCCTTTTCTTAAGAATGAAAGTTTATGAGTAATAACATGGAATTTTGAGAAATCATAATAATGGTGAAGGAATACGCGCGCACAGCGCATGGGTCTACGCTGCCGAAGGCAGTGGGGACCCGGTGCGACATTTTTCCCGATCAGAATTTGTTTTTTCTTTTTTTATCACATGATAAAAATTAATGCAATTTTGAGAATTCATTAATTATTATGATTCATTTAAAAATAGTGACCAGCGAAGCGGGCGTAGCCTGCTAGTATAGTAATAAAATTAATTATTTCTATCTAGAACACCTAGAAAACAAAGTAATACATTTTCTGATTATTGAATCAAAATTTTACATCCTTTAATATTTTCTGTAGAAAGAAGACAGTAGACTGTAATAGAAAATTATTTAGATTGCGTTTTTCAGACATTTTTAGGAAATATGCAGCATTGTTCATATACTGTGAAAGAAGTGAATAATAATGTGAAAACAGTAAAAGTAAAAATACACTATCCAGGTGAAGTGAAATTGCTCGGCTTATTCTATATCAGCATTGCATTGAAACAAAGTTCAAGACTTAAAAAAAAATAATAATAATAATAATAATAATAATAATACAGGAAAAGGCAAAGATAAAATATCGGGGATTAGTGTAATATTTGAAAAAGGCAATGACAATATGACAATGACGATGACAGAAACTTATTCGTTTTCAACCCGTTCCTCCATACATGTATAAGGGATAAGTGTTCCTGAAATCGTCGTAATTAAAAGTGTAGTGCTCAACTACTGCTCCCCCTTCCCCCATTTCTTTCAAACGAATAGCGGAAAAAAAGTCCCCAGGAAAAAAAGTCCCCGGAAAAAAAGTCCCCAGAATAAATCCGTTAAAAAAAATAAATAAAAATGCGTTTTAAAGCTTCTAAGAATATCTTTAAATGAGTATGGCTTCGTTTTGTCTTTCTGTTTGTCTGTTACCCTCTGTGATAAAGATTTTTTTTTCCCCGATAATATTTATTGAAGGGCTTGGAGCTGGTATACCTAATTCAAGTTTTCTATGGCATATCGATATTCTCTGTTGAAAATTGTATAATTTTCGCAACTAATGTGTGTAGAGGGACATGCAAAAAAAAATTTCTGATGCATTCAAGTTCATGATCGGTATTTTGAAAAGAATTTTATTTTATACTGAACATAACATAGGAAGCGCCTTTGCGTTTTCTGCAGTTGGTAAAAAAGAGAGTGTGTCTTTTTATTCTATGAAAACTCGGCACAAAGATGTTTAAATGCATATAAAAAGGTAATATTTAAAAGATTAAGACAAATAAAAATAAAATAAAATATTTTAAAATGATATACACTGTAAAAAAAAATTGTAAAATCACGGTATTTGACCGTATAATTTTAGGGGAAATGACCGTTTTGCTACCTAAACGGTCATAATCCGTAAATTAATGTTTCGGAAGCATAATTTAGGAAATAACCGTATAATTTTACGGGAAATGACAGTATTTCTAGCTAAACGGTCGTAGCCCGTAAATTGATGCTTCGAAAGTATAATTTTTTTAATTTTTACGAGAAAAAACCGTTAATCTACGCTAATTGCTCTTATCTTTCACCAAACCATTTTCTTATGAGAAAACCTCTTCAAATTTTCATTTCAGTGACATCAAGAGAGAATTCCATTTTTTTCTATCTTCAAACTGAAACTATGATTGTTATTTATACTAATTGAATGTGTGACGCATAGAAACATCCATTGGTTTTAATAAGCTATTGCTTTCTTAATTTAATTCAAAAAATTTCCATCTGACTGAAACTGAGTAATTGATATTGATGAAATTGATTTATTTTTTTGTCTATTAACACGAAAACATTAAAAAAGAAAGCTAAAATGGTCTTTTGATTTAATGAAATACAGTTAAAAAAAAAAAATCTTTTGCTATTCTATAAAGTGCAAATACGCCTAACACTTCATAAACACAGTTTGAAATCAGCCTTATAATGAAAACCTGTTTGGACGAATAAGAATTAGGCTTTAGTTATTTCTTCTTTGCACCCACACTACTGATACCATAAAGATCGAAAACCATGAAAAAAATCGTATTAATTGGAGATACAAATAATCTGTATTTATGTAAAAAGTTTATTATTATTATTCAAAGTTTATTCTGCGTCTCGGTTAATTTTCAGAGATCTCACATAGTTTTCAAAAGTTTCATTTTGTTTTTGAAAAAGGGTGAGAAATTCTCACCCATTATTTATCTCTAATGAGAACCTTGAAATAAGACTACCTCTTTAGTGCTAGTGTTTACGAATAAAAATGGGCCACCAGCGGCAGAGCGGTTCTGAGCTTAAAGCTGGTAGACGTGAGGTGCCGGGCTCGATCACAGGTCACGCTCGTCGGCCTAGCCGTTCGGAGTTTTCCGTAGTTTCCTTCGAAACTTGTGTAAATACGGGCTAGGATCCCTCCGAAATACCACTCGGAGGGCACTCCCCCTCAGGTCTAGGACCTACAGCAGTGTCAATCGGCCTTATTTCCAAATCCAATCCAGTCCGCTTACAAATAAAAATGATTTCGAAAAATAGTTAGATTTTCTTTCACAAAATTCAGTATCGTAGTCTTTATAGGAAAAAAAAAAAAAAGCTTTTGTTTTTTCAATATGAGAATTGACTTACTTCTTAATTTTGTCAAAAATAGCAAATTTAGATTTTAAAATAGTCTGAAAATAAAATAATTTTTATGCATAGTTTGTGTAATTCGCCGCTCTTCTGAACGGCTTAAAGCGAGTCTTCTCGACTCTTTGTAAAGTATGGATTGCAAGGTTCTTTCATTTAATCAAAATAAATATTTAATATTTTCAAATCGTTTTAATTTTCTGGTAATAATCTTCAAAATGATATATTAATATCCTTCTTTCCTGTAGAATTCTTCGACGATGAATTTGGAGACTGATAATATGCAAGTTTCTCTAGAAAAAAACAGCTTCTTCTTTAAGACGAGAAAATATATACAGTTTATTAAATAAAATATTTACATAATGAAAAAAAAACACTATTTACAAAAGGTATTCATTTCGTGGACATCGAACATCCATTTCATTCTATTTTTAGCAATACTGTTTCTGCTATTTATACTTCAATAGAAATGGATTTAAACTAAAACTAATCTAATCTATGAGCCGCTTTTTCTAATTCTTAAACTGTGGCTCCATGAATAATAAAATTAGGCCAAAAAGGCCCCGAGAGCAAACTACTATTTCATGACTTGTTGCTCTCCGTTCTAGAACAAAACTAAAACTAAAACTGTAAGTCCCGGGAGACCAAAAATGTTCTTCGAATCTCATCTCAACGGGACCTCTGGCGCCTTTTAGTGAGGCAAATGTATATCAATACCTAACATCCTCCCACCTTTATTTTTTTAGGTGAGAATTAAAATATTAAACAGTTAATTAATTAAGAAAATTTAAACTTATCAAACTACATACTAAGAAAATTTAAAGCTATAAACTACAAATAGTAAAAATTAAAGTTACAAACTAATGAAAATAAATAAAAATAAAAATAAAATATTTTAAAGTTCAATGCAATCTTAAACAATTGTGATTGCCTTTAGAAAAGTTTATTTTTATAGTTTTTGGCCACTTTCAGTTTATTGTCTCTTTTGCTGCTTGCATCACTGGATCCTCAGCATCTGATATCTCTAAGGGATAGAGTTTTTGAAGTGGTCTGATCAATGTTCCAGAATGCATTTTCACTTCCACAACCCTGGCACGGCCATCTCGGCTGGGAAAAATTTTCACTACTCTTCCTATTGGCCACTGTAGTCTTTTCACACTGTTGATTTCTACTAGCGCAATGTCGCCTTGTTTAACAGGTTTACATATCTCTCTACTTCGTTGTACCAACTGCGCTAGATACTCTTTTCAAAATCTACTTTGTAGTTGCTTTCGAACACTTTGGCAGTGCTTGTAACGTGCTCTCAAATTTTTGGCATCAATGGCATCCACATCTGGCACTCCAATTTCTTGAATGTCTTGCATAAAGCAGGAAGGTGTCAAAGGAATGAACTTGTCTGGTTCTTCTGATAGGTATGTTAAAGGTCGACTGTTGATTAGGGCTTCAACTTCGCACAAGATAGTAGAGAGATCTTCAAAGTTGAGGGAAGATTTCCCAAGCGTTCTCAGTAGGAGGTTTTTTACACTTCTAATGAGACGCTCCCACCATCCGCCCCACCAAGCAGCGGTTGGGTGGATTAACTTCCATTTTGTAGGAGCTATGTCATCCGTCTTTTGAATTTGATTCCAGTCAAGAGATTTAAAGAGATTGTTGGCGCCGCGAAAGTTAGTTCCATTGTCACTGTAGATTGTTGAAATTCTTCCTCTTCGGGCAACAAATCTTCTTAGCGCTTGTATGAATCCCTCTGTTGATAGATTCGTCACTAATTCCAAGTGTATGGCTCGATATACTGCACACGTAAAAATGACTATCCATACTTTGGATTTATTTTTCAGGAAAAGAGGACCACATAAGTCGATGCCAACAACTTCAAAAACTTTTGAGTCTCTGACTCTTTCAAAAGGTAAATGGATGGGAGGAGTAACAAATGGTTTGGAAGAAAAAATTTTACACTTTGTGCATTTTATCAATTCACTTCCGATGTTACGCTTTGCAGAAATAATCCAGTAATGTTCACGTAAGATCGAACCAACTGTCTGAAGTCCAGCATGGCAATTTTTAAGTCACAGTCTCTAATTAAACACCTTACAACAGGATGTTTTGATGGCAAAAATATAGGATACTTCAAAGAAAAAGTGTCTTCTCGATCTAACAACTTTGTTTTGACTCTTAGAGTATTGTCTTGATCTTTCGTAACAACAAGTCCTTTTATTGTTTCTCACACATCCCCAAAACTTTCTAACTGTATGCGTGACCAGAGAAATTTTTCCGCCTCTTTCTTTTCTTCTGCCAAACGTTCAGCTGGGAAAATATGATTTCTATTTCTACATTTTGTTGCAAATCTTCTTATCCAACAAATAATATTTACAAGTTTACTAAATTTCGAAATTCTTTCATAATTCATAAATGGATCTACATTTGGACTCGAAAATAATGACACTGCAGTTTTCTTTCTTTCCGACATAACTAAGACTTCATTAGGGACAATCTTCGGTTGGGGCCAGTTACTTTTTTCATCTTTTAGCCATTTAGGTCTCTCCCACCATCCCGATTCGACAATGTATTTAGGACTACAACCACGGGAAGGCAGGTCTGCCGGATTTTGACTTCCTGGAACTAAGTACCACTGGTGAGGGTTCGTAAGTTGGCATATTTCTCTGATTCTGTTGCCCACAAAGGTACCCCACTGGATATTTATTTTAATCCAGGCCAAAACTGTCGAAGAATCAGTCCAAAAATAGGTTGGTACAGTAGGGATGTCCAAAGCTTCTATGACCTACTTTGATAGTCTGGATCCTAACACACAGGCAAGCAGCTCAAGACGAGGAATCGTTAGAGCCTTTTTTGGAACCAACCGTGATTCTGCTCCCAAAAATTGAATTGAAACTCTTTTTCCTTCTTCGCACCATAGAAAAATTACTGTTGCATAGGCACTTTTACTTGCATCGCAGAAAATGTGTAGGGACCAATCTTCTTTATTTCCGTAACCTATTCTTCTCGGGATCTTTAGTTCTGTTAGCTGTTTTAATTCGCTGTACCATTTCTGAAAGTCTCTTTGAATTTTCTCTGGAAGTGGAGTGTCCCATGCTGATTTGCTGGACCAAGATTCTTGAATTATTATCTTGGCTGGTAACAATGCTGGAGCTAGAAAACCGATGGGATCGAATATTCCTTGAGTTATGGATAGAATTTGACGTTTCGATGGATTTACTGTTTCTAAGTCAAATTTATTGCAGACCATCAAGCTATCATCCGTTCTGTCCCATTTGATTCCTAAAACTCGAATTGGAGTTGAGAAGTCTTCCTTTTCATTTTCTAAAGACAACTTTGCTATTTCTTTTACAGGACCGAATTGCCACAATCTTAAGTTCATTTTAGCTTCAGCCATGATTTCTGTTGCCTTAGATTTAAATTCTTCCAATTCGGACGTGTTGTCTACAGATGTGACACAATTATCCACATAGAAGGACTTCTGAAGTTTCTGAGCAATTGCCTTAAGTTCTTCTGGACACCCATTCAAATGATATCTGATAACTGCGCCAAGTAAAAATGGACTGGAAGTAATACCAAACACCACTCTATTATGCTGATAGACTTTTATTTTATTCGTCTGCTCCCACCATAGGAACCTTAAAAAATGCCGATCTTCCTCTTTTATTTCGATCTGAAAGAAGGCTCTTCTAATGTCGGATACGACAGCGATTGCCTTTTCTCTGAATCTTAACAATATTGCGGGAATCTCTTCTAATAAATTTGGTCCTTTAAAGAGACAATCATTCAGTGACGGTGCTCTTCCTACTTTGCATGTTGCGTCAAAAACTGGTCTGATGGAGGTGGTAGAACTATCAGGCTTGATGACTGGATAATGGCATAAGTAGTGTTCACTAACTTCTTTCAACTCTCTGAGGGACTTCCTGTATGACATTTTCTCTTTGCCATTCCTTGAAAACTAGATCGTAATCCTCAAATTTATTTAAGTTCTTTAATCTTCGGGTAGTACTGAATAATCTTCTTTCTGCTTCATTTCTATTTGAGGGAATATTGATATTGATGCAAATCCATGGAAGACCCACTCGATAACGACCATCATCATTTCTGGTGAGTTGTCTAAGAAACGTATCTTGGGCTTGCTCTTCTTCTTCTCTTTTGGACAAGGTTTGCGCAGGGTTGTTGATTCCTATCGTTTCGAGTCGTCACAAGTCTGGAACATTCCAATCTTTTATGGACAGATTTGTCATTAATACCGCTGTACCGCTATTCAAGCAACCCTGAGATGGAAGCCCTGTTTTTGCACAAACTGTCCACCTAAGTTTGGTTTCTATCGCTGTGAGTCCATTTTCTAATTGCTTGACTCGAACTGTTAACAGTTGACCGTAAAAGTCACTCCCGATCAAGATTTCTATTTCTGTACTACCAGAGTGGATATCGGAAAACCACAGCTTATTTTTCTTGAGTTCTCTGCACAGATTTCCCTTTAGAATTCGAGGAATTTCTCAACAAATTGTTTCTTGGTCTAGAAGATCTAGCTCACGTATGGAACTGGCCAGATTATTCGATGCACCCACTGTAACTCGAAATATATTATGCTGTTTAGCTTCTATCTGTGTACCCCCAAAAACTATGGGCAATTATTTCTGTACCAATGGGTTTGAGCTTGAGCTCTTTTGCAGTTTTCTTTAAGATGTAACTTTTCTGAGAATCACTGTCCATAAGACAACGCACCTTTTTTTGTCCTTTTTCCCCTTTTATATTTATTTCTAACGTCATAAGGGCTATTTCCTGGGAGCATTGTTTGGCGACAGTGTTCTGTATTACTTCGGGAGGTTTGCTTCTACTATTTTCACCCCCTTTCCTTATCTCTGGACAAAATAACTCTGTGTGTGGTTTCGAACAAACGTGGCACTTAATAAAAACCTTGCACGTTTTTGCCCGGTGTCCAAAACGTAAACACTTCCAACAGCAATTTTTTTCTTTTACTTTATTTTTCTTTTCGTCAAGGGAGAGCGATCTGGCTGTTATGCAGTCTTTACTCTCATGCGTTTTCCCGCAAAATATACAGCAAAATTCTTTTGCAGCGAATAAGCCTGCAGCAGTGGAGACCCTGTTATCTCTCTTGTGGAATTTATTTTTAACATTTTCCCTGGGTGAATTTCCCCGTGGACATCGAACATCCATTTCATTCTATTTTTAGCAATACTGTTTCTGCTATTATACTTCAATAGAAATGGATTTAAAATAAAACTAATCTAATCTATGAGCCACTTTTTCTAATTCTTAATCTGTGGCTCCATAAATAATAAAATTAGGCCAAAAAGGCCCCGAGAGCAAACTACTATTTCATAACTTGTTGCTGTCCGTTCTTAACAAAACTAAAACTAAAACTGTAAGTCCCGGGAGACCAAAAATGTTCTTCGAATCTCATCTCAACGGGACCTCTGGCGCCCTCTAGTGAGGCAAATGTATATCTATTGGGCTTAGAAAGCAGAGCACGCAAATAGTAATGCATATTGATGAGTCCATATTAAAACGAAACACTTTTAATTAGACGAACACTCACATCACATAGTTACATATAGAGAAAAAAATATTCAACAAGGTACAGGTAAAAGATGCGCCGTACGAACAGTCCAAGTGGTCGCGCGCCAGTCGTTATTGGAATGATCTATTATACAGTGAAGGAGGGTAAATACAAGAGGCATTGGTAATGGAAAATAAATGTAACCTAACACCCCCCCCCCCCAATGTCGACGTATTTACCCAAATAACAATGTTACATCTTGCAATCCCATAATTTTACAACAGTTGTAATGTTTTGATGATGTTAATGCTTTTGTAAGAATGTCAGCCCCCATATTTTCAGTAGACACAAAATTTAAATCAATAATTCCATTTTTCAGTGTATCCCTTATGAATTGATGCCTAATATTTATATGTTTAGTGCGCTTATGAAAGATCGGATTTTCAGCTAATTTAATAGATCTTAAATTATCTGTAAATATACTCACTTTTTCAATTTTGCCATCAGATAACTCATTTAGTAATTTACATAAATATATCCCTTCCTTAGTGGCATCGGATAAAGCCATATATTCGTCTTCCGTTGATAAGAGAGCTACCGTACACTGTTTACGGCTTTCCCATGTAATTGCACTCCCGCAAAATATGAAACAGTAACCTGTATATGACCTACGGTCATCGAGGCAATTCCCCCAATCCGCGTCAGTGTAGCCGATTAACGGCTCATTACTTTTTCTAAATACAAGTCCAAAATTTATTGTTTTCTTTAAGTATCGTAAAACTCGTTTAGCGGCAGTCCAATGAGTTTTATCAAAGCAGGTTAGAAATTGACTTAAATGACTGACCGAATTTGCAATGTCCGGCCTGGTGGAAGTTGCAAGATACATCAAACTTCCAACTAATTCACGGTAGGGATATTCGTTTTCACAACATTTTTCGGCCTTTTTTAATCGAATGCTTGTATCCATAGGACAAGCTACGGGCTTGGCCTCTGTCGTGCCAAAACGCTCTAACAGCTCTCTAATATAACTATGTTGACTCATTGTTATAAGGCCATTTTCTAACTGAAAATTTATCCCTAGACAATATTTAACTATGCCTGAATATTTAACATCTAGTTTTTCATTAAGATGAATTTTGAAGTTTTCTAACATATCAGGGTCCTGTGACATAAACAATATGTCATCAACGTAAATCATTATAAGAGTCAATCCTTTATCACTTTTAATATAATATAAACATGGATCTGCATTTGTTTGTTTTGCTCCGAAATCATTCAAAATTTTATTTAACTTAGTGTTTCAACATCTCCCGGCCTGCTTGAGACCATAGAGCGATTTTTTTAACAAAAGAACTTTATTACCTACATTTAGATATTTAAGAATCTCGGCTGCTTTATCAGATATGTCCCTATCGCAATTTTCATTTATAATTATTTAAAGTATTTCTTTAAAGTAGTCGGGAACTTACATAAAAATTTCCTCATCTAATTTTCCATTCAAATATGCTGACGTTATGTCAAATTGATGTATTTTTATTCCTAATTTAGCAGCATAACCTGCCAAGACTCTAATAGATCCCATTCTTGCTACCGGAGAAAAAGTTTCACGAAAATCTATACCTAATTTTTGACTAAAACCGCGAGCTACTAATCTCGCTTTATATTTCAAAAGAGATCCATTTTGATCATATTTATTTGTAAGGACAAATCTACCCTTAATGCATTGTTTCTCGGGCCTGTCTGTCACTACGAATGTATCATTTTTTAATATTACTTTTACTTCCTCAGTCATTGCTTTATACCACTTAGAAGCCTCCGAACCCTTCAAAGCATTATTTATTTCTATTTCCGAATTAAAACTATAAACAGCATTTGCAATTGATTCCGGCTGGCGAATTATTTCGCGATTACGCAATGACAATATATTTTTCTCTTCGAGCGCCGATTCTGGGTCACGTGACAGTTCATCTTTTTCATATTTTATTTGAGGAGGAGAAATTTTTTCTGACTGCATGTGTGACTCATTTTGCGATTCGCTTAATTGTATTTCTCTTTCAAAAACATCTGGATACAATTGACCTACTTTTGAAAAACCATTAGATTTCGCTTCAAAAAATTTTACGCTACGGGATATAATTACTGTATTTGATTCAGGAAGATAAATACGAAATGCTTTCGAATTTTCTCAATAACCGACAAATAATCCTTTTTTAGACCTTGGGGAAAATTTATGTTTAGGGTGGTTATTGAAATAATAAGAAGTGCAGCCAAAAGTCTTGAAATAACTAACGTTTGGTATTATATTATTCCATAATTCATATGGGGTTTTTCCATTTAAAGCTTTTGTTGGGCATCTATTTCTTATATAATTAGAAGTGTTAATAGCTTCTGCCCATAAATTTAAGGGTAATTTTGAATGTGATAATAGACAACGGGCCATTTCGACGAGAGTTCTATTTTTCCTTTCAGCAACACCTGATTGCTCCGGGCAATAAGGGGTTGTTAATCTATGCTGAATACCATTTTCTTTCAAGAAATTTTCAAATTCAGTCCCAATAAATTTGCCCCCATTATCACTCATGAATTTTTTAATTTTTATAGATTTTTCATTTTCCCAAAGAAGTTTGATTTCTTTAAAAGCATTCAATGCCTCATCTTTAGTTTTTAAGAATTTTACTGCACAATAACGAGAATAATCATCAATGAATGTAATAAAATAAAGCGACTTACCTATGGAGGGTATCCTAATGGGCTCACAAAAATCCGAATGAACTATTTCTAACATTTTTGTAACACGATCTGAGTGCTTAGGGAAAGGAGCACGGGTCATTTTATTTAACGCGCAAACTTCACAATTGAAGTCGGATACCTTTTTAATATTTAACCCCCTAATATGACCCTTTAAATTTGAATCAATCAAATCTTTTACATTTAGATGACCCATTCTACAATGCCACTTTTCCACATTGGCAAAAATATTTTTAGAACTATCGATTGATTCACTAGAAAAATTAGCTGCATTATTTATATTTGCATTATTATCCCGCAAATAATAAAGTTCATTTTTCCGCAATTAGAGTCACATTTTTTTTTTTTTTTTGTTATTTATAATAGCACATTTGTCTTTAAAAGTTACAGTGAAACCTTTGTCGCACATTTGTGACACGGACAATAAGTTCGTTTTCAATTCTGGAACCAATAGAGCATCATTGATCTCTACATTTTGAAGTTTTTAATTGACTTCTGCTTTAATTAATATTTTACCAACACCGGACACATCAGTTGTTTCATTATTCGCTAAATTTACAGATTTTATATCCGTATCCTTTAAATCGTGAAATTTGGAGTCATTTTTCCCCATATGTCGAGTACAGCCGCTATCAACACACCAAAGATTCTCGGATTGTTCTTTGGATAATATGTACGTATTCGTTGAATTTGTGCTGGCCAGTAGTCCTAAACTGTTTTGTCGATATTTAAATGATTTGTCTTTTTCACACTGACTAGCACGGTGACCGATACGTTTACATTTCCAGCAGGTAATTTTTGAATTATCTCTTTCGTTCTGAGTGTACTGTTCAGTAATCTTAGGATACCTTTTATTTTTATTCCACGGAGCAGGTTTCTTTAGGAAATTCCCAGTCATGAACGCTCCATCGCTCGGTCTGTCATCATGGCGTCTGGCGTCGTTTTCTTCTACTATTTTTATTCGGAGTACTTCTGGTTTAGGTAGCTCCTCCCTGGATTCTATTGCGCACCGGGAATTTTCATAACTGGATGGTAGGCTGTATAACAACATCACAGTTAACAAGTCATCGTCTATTTTAATATCCATTTCAGATAGTTTATCGACTATGTCAAAAAACTTTCGAAGATGATCTCGAATGCTCACAGAAGAGGAATCTGCCATTTTATGTTGAATAAGCGATTTTAACAGTGACGCTTTTCTAGCGGGGCCTTTTGATTGATATATTTCTTCTAATTTTTTCCATATATCCAGGGATGTTTCACAGTTTTTTATTTGTTTCAGTTCAGAAGGCGATATACACAAAATTATGTCGGCTTTGGCCTTTTCATCCATATCAATCCATTTATCGAACGCTTCTTTTGATTTCGCATCACTTGCCACGAGCTCTGGCTCTGGTTTAGAGCCATATACATAAATCCAGGATTCATTTTTTATCAAGAGTGCCTTCATTTGTATTTTCCAGGTTTCGTAATTATCTTTGTTTAGCGTTTCAATACGTAGTGTTCCATAAGACGCCATTTTCAAACGTGGTAGTCTATCTAACAGATAAAAGTCTATTTATCGTAAATAAAAGTTAATTTGCTCTGGGCCCATAACCTATTGGGCTTAGAAAGCAGAGCACGCAAATAGTAATGCATATTGATGAGTCCATATTAAAACGAAACACTTTTAATTAGACGAACACTCACATCACATAGTTACATATATAGAAAAAAATATTCAACAAGGTACAGGTAAAAGATGCGCCGTACGAACAGTCCAAGTGATGGCGCGCCAGTCGTTATTGGAATGATCTATTATACAGTGAAGGAGGGTAAATACAAGAGGCATTGGTAATCGAAAATAAATGTAACCTAACAATATCAATACCTAACAGTTTGAACGTTAACAATTTAATCACTGTAAAAAAATTCTGTGAAAATAAAGCACTTTTTTTAACATAAATACAGTATAGGTTGCTGAAAATTTGTATAGCTAGTTCTGTAAAAATAATTGAAGATTTGTTACTTCACATTGTGCTGTAAATCGGTTTAAAAAATTTTTAGAAGTCTTTTGGTGCGTATGACAATATTTATCAACTAGTCAGTTCTGATGTTGACTTTATCTGTTTTTGTAAAGAAAAGTTTCTGTGATCCCAACGGCGCGGTTGGCAAAGCGTGGGCCTCTGACGCAAGTGATTGTGAGTTCGGATCCGATGGTGCGTTTTCGCTTCGCATGAAAATGTGTGTGTTAAATTTCGCGTGTTAAAAAATAAATAAGTATTTTAGTGTTGTGGATTTCTCTCTGCACGCATGTGTAATAATTGCAAGAAACTTTTTTACAGCATTCGCGAAACTCAAACTTTAACTTTTAATTTTACGGTCAATGCTACTTTTTTTGCAGGTTGGTTGTATGTTTCACCACAACATAAAATTACTGGCGATACATCATTTATCGTCTAAATGTATTTTTACGGACTTTGACTGGAATCTCTGCTGCCGGGCTTTGCCCGTAATTTTACTGCAGCATTTTTTACAGTGTAGGATATTCTTTTGTTTCCATAAAAGAATATTTTGATGAGACGACGTATAATGGAAATTTTAGTAAACAATTTGGAAACTTATAAGTTTTATTTTATACAAATGGAATTATACATAACACTGCTATGCAAAATGAGAATGAAAAATGTAATGTAATAATATTAGTTTTACATTTTTCGAAGGCAGTGTTAGTGTTTAATTTAATAGTAGTATTTAATGAAATAGCATGTGATTACTATTTACTGAAAATAATAAATGCATTTGAAAATAGCACATGGATAGAAAAATGAGTAGAATCACATCTTGATTGCAATATGTTTCTAATTTTCCCTCTTTAGAAATTACACTGACAATATATAAATAAGTAAATATATATATATTATATACATATATAAATTCTGCCTTCATCTAGAACGAATATTCATTTTCTGAATCCCTGAACTGGATGTACAGATTTCTTAGTTATGCGTATAAGAAATAAACTGAATAGACGAAATTATCGAGAATTTCAACTCTTTACTATTTAAGATGGTGAAAGGATACATTATATCGTGAATGCTTTGTATTGCTAGAAATTCTTACTCTGATTGCTAGAATCTAAAAAATTAAAAGAAAGGTTTATCTGTGTGTATGTCTGCCTGTTCTTTTATACGTTAAGCCTTCTCTGAACGTAGAAGTACAAAAATTGACACACGGGTGCTCAGAAGTCTTTCGAAGGCGATAGTGAAAAAATAAAAATAAAAACTTTAATTAGTTGCGGAGATATTAATTACAAAGTCGATCTATGTCTAATCAAAAAGCGATCTCAGTGACTGAGAATTCACTGCGATTGCATAAAAATAGATATTTTAACGCAGTTAAAATCAGTAAAGGTGGAAAATAAACTAGAAATATTAGTCCGATCGATACGAATTCTGTACCAAATAAAAGGAGCGATTTTTCTGAATTTAGGGGGTATAAATGGCTTATCGATACAATTAGATTTTTAGTGCACTGAAGACGGCACGCTAAAGGCTACCGAAACATCTGTCTGCTCTACTACTATTTTTATTTGGCGTTTTAGACATTGTTATTTGCTTTATTTTTATAATCCGACGCCGAGCACCATTAATAATCAATAAACTATTACATACTGAAGGGAAGTTCTATACAAAGCAAAAGATGTTTAAAAGTTAACTAATGTAGAAAAATAAGTTTAAAATTTTCCATAGAACGACTATATCTTTGTCAACAGCAATTATAGCAGTAAGATAATAAAAAATGAGTTGTTGTTGAGACATTGATATATGACATTATATGTAAGAAATCTGAACAAACTATAACAGAAAATATTATAATAGTAATAATTATAAGAAGGAGCAGCTGACATCGTGGTTTAAGATGGGCGAAGCTGGTCAAACAGTTTCGCGGGCATTCAATTTTCCCTACATACTCTGCGAGATCAAAGATCAAGAAAAGATAATTACAGAAAAAATTAAGCAAACAAAAAATTAAACTTTATCAATAAGTCCATCAAAAAAAAAAAAAAAAAAAAAAAAAAGAAAGAAAACAATAACGGAGTAGTTATCTTATGCTATTAAGTGAGTAATATTTGTATATATATTTCACTGTTCTCGAAAACGGTAGCTCGGACAGTCACGAGATTTAACACAAAGGTGCCCCCCGAAGGATCATTGTGCACATCAAAGTCAGATTTTCGAATTTTTGATTAGTTTTTTCTTAATTAATTAAAATGTGCATATAATAACCTTCTCAATTCTGATAAATAAGCCATTTAAATTTTATCCATAATTTAATTGTTGCCAATTTTTTTTCGACATAATAATAATAATAATTATAATAAAACCGCACATTTATTTAAAATGAGGAAAATAAATCAGAAAGATTAGAAAATAAATTAGAAATATCAGTCGTATCGTTACAAATAAGATACCAAATGAAAGGGAAATTTTTTGTGAATCCGATGCATTAAACAGCTTATCAATCGAACAATTAGATTTTTTAAAATTGACTAAGATATAAATTTTAGGTGGCAACAGCAGAAGATTGTATGGAAACCGTTAGGAGAAAAAAAATAAATAAAAAATCTGCTTCACATTAAGTCACATGTTTTTGATGTGGGATTAAAAGTTGCAGTTTTCAAATTCTTTTAAATTTTCTCACACGAACACAAAAATATAATACACAGCCTGTGCCCCACAAGACCAAATTGCATTTCAAATTTCATCAATTTTTAGTTCCCCATCATACTATAGGTATGGGGAACTTAGGTAATCGTGAAAATTTTCGACCTCGGTTTTTTGACTTTTCTACATGTTTTCAGGTGTGAGGAATCCGAAAATGACAAAATTTCTATGGTGTCTGTCTGTAGGGTGTCTGTTAGTGTGTCAGTGTGTCAGTCCGTTAGTATGTCAGTCCGTTAGTGTGTTAGTCCGTTAGTTTGTTAGTCTGTTAACACGATATCTCACGAACAAATGATCGCAGAGAGGTCAGATCAGTTTTAAAGTATTACTTTCGACACTGGCAAGAACCCTATTCATTTGCAACATTCGAATTTAAAAACTTCGTAAGTAATTAGAAATTTACGATTTTCTTAACATGGGAGAATAGGACAAAAATTCACTTAAACGTGCATTTAATGGAAACTTTTTACTGTAAAAATGTCAGACCAGTCTTAAAATATCAGTTTTGATGCCGGAATGAACATCAGTAACTATAAATATGCTACTTTGGAAATTTCGCAAGTTATTGGAAATTTACGAATTTTTTAACATGGCAGTATATAGAGCAAAATTTCACATAAACGTCAATTTTGAGAGATATTTTCATCGTAAAGATGTCAGACTACTTTTGAAATATTATTTAGGACACTGGCATGATTATTAATGACTATGAATTTTCCAATATAAAGATTTCGTAAGATATTGGAAATTTACGAATTTCTTAACATGGCTGAATAGAGCCAAATTTCACGTAAACGTCAATCTTGAGGGATATTTTCATCGTAAAGATGTCAAACCACTTTCGAAATATTATTTAGGATATTGGCATGAATATCATAGACTACGATTTTTCCAATTTAAAAAATTCGTAAGTTATTTGGAATTTACGATTTACTGAACATGTCAGAATAAGGCAAAATTGAGCATAAATTTCCATTTTGAGGATCGTAAATGCATTACAACTTCAAAATTACATTTATGATATTTGTTTGAATATGATTGAATACAAATATTCTAATAGGAAAATTTCGTAAATCATTCGTAATTTACGATTTTATCAACATAGCGAAATTGTAAATTTTTCATATAAATATGAATTTTGAGGATTATTGCATTGGAAATAGTAGGATGAAAACTAAACAACGGAATTGACCCTGATAAAATAAAATAATAGATTAGAATAAGATATATATATCGAAGTGAACGGTGGATAGCCTATTAGCCGGGCATTTCATTCTGTCATAATATCAAGCTTTGGTCAAATTCATTTCTTTTAACATGATTATAATATGCCTCGCACTAGAAATTTATGAGAACATAAATATGATGGGGAACTGAGCAGAGTCCACGTATGCCAACTAGTTTTGGTTAATAAGGAAAGGACATGTTTACAAACAAACGCTCCGTCAATCAATCTTTGCCACTCTCGAGTGGGAAAAGATCGACCAGGATTGGTGGACATACCAGTGTTTTGCCACTTTACCCATGATTTGACTGCGAGTGACGTCACGTGCCCTTTCCTTATAAACAAAGAAGTTACATTTTTTTTTTTTCAAATTAAGTTTTATTTTAACTTCGAAAAGATTTATGTGATCATAGATATAATAATATATATAGATCTATAATCCCCATATTATCGTGCAAAAATTTTTGATGCAGAAAATAAAGCTTTGGAATCAGCCATTAAGTGGTATTGAAAAAAAAGAGGGATAAAAAAAAGAAAAATGAATTTAAAACTATATCTGGAGTTTTTCATTCACCTTTAGTAAATAAATTATTCATGAATTTTATTTGCTAAAGTATTCGTGTGTATTCCTGTGTGTATTCACTCGGGGAAAGACTGCCAGATTTTGGTAAAATCTCCGTCTTTTCCCGAGTGAAAAGGAATCACTTTTTTCTCCCCAATGATTAATCTATATATTAATACTATATCTATGTATGTGATACGATACATTAAGAATTTGGGTTTTAAAAGTGTTTTTTAAATAGATTATTTAAACTCTATGAACCATATTTTTATTTTATCAGTTTCATTAATAGATCCTGCTGGGCGATTTTTTAAATTTTGGTGTTGAAGTACACCAAACGTTTTTCGACAAGAAGTTTTCTATAGCAACAGCAATTTTAATCTAAGTAGCGCATCAAATATATAAAAACATAAATGATTTATTTTTACACAAAATTTACAGAGAAAATGCAGTTTTAAAGATAGGAAATTTATTTCAACAAGCACTACTTTAAACCTAAAAACCATTAAAAATATAAGCAGAATATGAAGGATTCTTATGTATAAACAAAAAAGAATCTCATAAAATTATTAGCAAAATAGTCTTCCCCTTTTCATACAAAAAAAAAAAAAAAAAAAAAAAAAAAAAAAGACAAAAGAAAAATCCATCGCTAATATGGCGACAAAAATTCAAAAGCCGCCAATGGAGCGACATAATAAAGTTGTATAGCACGATAATGTTTACCTATTTTTTTTTTTTTTTTTTTTTTTATAATAATCACTATGCTAATTTATCATACAAACAAATGAGCCTCTGTGTGTTACTGCACTTGCACGTTGTCGAACAGAAATATTTGAATAATTCAAATTAATATTTAAATAAATAAATAAAAATAAAAATATGTTTAATGGGGAATAAATATAAAAATAAAAAGATTAGTTGTCTAAAATACGGCAGAAATAGCGCTCATAGCATATTGTTACAAGGGATTAAGTCTTATTGTTACAATAGATTAAGTCTAAAATGGTGACAAAAATTCAAAAGTCGCCAAAGAGAATATTAAGGCTATACTATCAGGCTTAAAAACCATGAATTATATATAAACACAAAAAATTAATTGTCCCATGCGACAGACATAGCCGGTCACAGCATATTGTAATATTTGGCGTGAAATTGCTGTCATTTTATGGTTGATTGGATAAACAGAATAAACAGAGGAAATAACGTAAAAGCAAATATTATGTGCACCACAAATAGTGTTGTTCACATGTAACTGGGATTCAAATATAAATGGGAAACTCCAATTTTTTCGATAATATCTATTTCGAAACTGTTATATAATAAGCACATAAATGGAAGCTCGTTGGTGAACCATTGTCGCGGGTAATAGGGACAAGCGCCCGAGTTGCAGTGTATGACCAAATCGCTGCCGAAGGCAGTAGGGACCTGAAAAGAGCTTTTGAACAATTTCAGTAATTTATTTTATTTTATTTTTATAAAGCTATATAGAAAAGAGTTTCCTTTAAATTTAGTGACCAGCGAAGCGGGCAAAGCCTGCTAGTATGACTAAAATGTAGAAAACATTTATTTTTATTTTGTTTATTTATTTATTTTTTAAATAAGGTTTCAGGCTATTTTTAGTTACATGAAACAAGAATAATTAGAGAGTAATGAATACAATAGAATATTAATCTAAGAGACAACGGATTAGACTAGGTTAGATTAAGCTTTTTAAACAGTTAATATAGATAAATAAAAAAATAAACAGCATAGGTTGATAATCAATGAATACAATTACAATTAAATCGTGAAAATATATATAACTTTATACAATAAAAGTAGCTAATTATAAATATTTTACCATAACAGCCATGTTCACATGGATATATCGAATATTCCGAAAAGAAGAGACGACTTAAATAATTTTAAAGTTATTAACAATCATATTAAATAATGCAATACAGATATATGTAAAGAAATATCAGTAAAATAAAATCCATAAAAAATAATATGTTTCTACAGTTCAATTAGCAGTATTGCAAAGCAAACAACAGATACTTTTTATAAGAAAGCACCTCAGAACTGGCGTTTAAAAGTAATAAGTACAAAACTTCGAATAAACACCATAAAATGCAACAACATGCAACAACACTCGTGCCTAATTTGTTCGCCTAACGAAGAATCGTGTCTTCTTTCGACCCGAAATAACTGTTGCAAGTTCTTGCATTTTATGGTGTTTATTCAATTTTTTGTACTTATATTTTCAAATACACAGCTTAAAATATAACTAAAATTTCACAAAAAAAAAAAAAAAAAAAAAGATTTTAGTAATTAAAAATAAATTTATCATATAAATTTTGTGCTGCTTCAACTCTTACACTGTCAGACATAGATCTAAAAGACTATACCTTCTCAATTTCTGATTTTTTTTTTTTTTTTTTTAATATGAAATTTTAGTCAAATTTTAGTCAAATTTTAGGTCATATTTGAAATTCATCTCTGTTGTTTGTTTTGCAATACTGGTAGAGAAATGTCGCACGCAGTCAATTATACAGGCATGGCATTATTTCATTATTCACAAAGGAAAAAAAAAAAGATCATACACTGTAAAAAATGCTGCAGTAAAATTACGGGCAAAGCCCGGCAGCAGAGATTCCAGTCAAAGCCCGTAAAAATACATTTAGACGATGAATGACGTATCGCCAGTAATTTTACGTTGTGATGAAACATACAATCAACCTGCAAAAAAAGTAGCATTGACCGTAAAATTAAAAATTAAAGTATGAGTTTCTCGAATGCTTTAAAAAAGTTTCTTGCAATTATTACACATGCGTGCAGGGAGAAATCCACACACTAAAAAATGTATTTATTTTTTTACACGCAAAAGCGAACTCATTAATTTTCATGCTAAGCAAACCGTCTTGGATAGCCCGGGATTCGAACTCACAATCACCAGTGACAGAGGCCAGCGCTTTGCCAACCGCGCCGTTGAGATCACAGAGACTTTTCTTTATAAAAACAGATAAAGTCAACATCAAAACTGACTAGTTGATAAATCATACGCACCAAAAGACTTCTGGAAAATTTTTTAAACCAATTTACAGCACAATATGAAGTAACAAATCTTCAGTTATTTTTACAGAACTAGCTATACAAATTTACAGCAACCTATGCTGTATTTATGTTAATAAAGTGCTTTACTTTTACAGAATTTTTTTTACAGTAATTAAATTGTTAACGTTCAAACTATGCATAAAAAATATTTTATTTTAAGACTATTTTAAAATCTAAATTTGCTATTTTTGACAAAATTAAGAAGTCAGTCAATTCTCATATCGAAAAAACAAAAGCTTTTTTTTTTTTCTTTTTCTTTTCCCCATAAAGACTACGATACTGAGTTTTGTGAAAGAAAATCTAACTGTTTTTCGCAATCATTTTTATTTGTAAACGGACTGGATTGGATTTGGGAATAATGCCGATTGACTGCTGTAGGTCCTAGGCCTGAGGGGGAGTGTCCTCCTAGGAGTCTTTCTGAGGGAGTCCTAGCCCGTATTTACGCAAGTTTCGGAGGAAACCACGGAAATCTCCGAACGGCTAGGCCGACGAGCGCGACCTGTGATCGAGCCCGGCACCTCACGTCTACCAGCTTTGAGCGCAGAACCGCTCGGCCGCTGGTGGGCCTTTCTTATTCGTAAACACTAGCACTAAAGCGGTAGCCTTATTTCAAGGTTCTCATTAGAGGTAAATAATTGGTGAGAATTTCTCACCTTTTTTCAAAAACAAAATGAAGCTTTTGAAAACTATGTGAGATCTCTGAAAATTAACCGAGATGCAGAATAAACTTTGAATAATAATAATAATAAAACTTTTACATAAATACAGAGAATTTCTATCTCCAATTAATACTATGTTTTTCATGGTTTTCGATCTTTATGGTTTCAGTACTGGGGGCAAAGAAGAAATAACTAGAGCCTAATTCATATTCATCCAAACAGGTTTTCATTATAAGGCCGATTTCAAACTGTGTTTATGAAGTGTTAGGCGTATTTGAACTTTTTAGAACAGCAGAAGAGTTTTTTTTTTTTTTTTTTTTTTTTTTTTTAAGTTGTATGCCATTAAAGGGAGCCCACCAGCGGCCGAGCGGTTCTGCGCTCAGAGCTGGTAGACATAAGGTGCCGGGTTCGATCCCAGGTCGCGCTCGTTGGCCTAGCCGTTCGGAGTTTTCCGTGCTTTTCTTCGAAACTTGAGTAAATACGGGCTAGGACCCTTTAGAAAGACCCCCCACGGAGGGCACTCCCCCTCTGGCCTAGGACCTATAGCAGTCAATCGGCCTTATTCCCAAAATCCAAATCCATTGAATAAAGAAAGGACTGAAGTATTTCGAGAGCAGAACCTGCTATATATGATGTAATGTACATACCTGATGGTCATATTCCGATAAAGCTTTGTTTTTTAACAGTGAAGATCATAGTTAATAATCATAAGACTTACCTTCAAATGGTTTATTATACATATTCATTTCTTATTGAAATAAACTTTATTTTAGCATATTGTAAAAAATGCATTGTGGAAAAAACTTTAAATTTTTCCGTTTTCAAAGGCTTAACTAAAGGGTTAAGAGCAATTAGAATGCTGTATGCTTAAAAAAAAAAAAAAAAAAAATATAAAATAAATAAAATAAATGCGTTTAGTGGATAAAACAATTATTAGATTGTAGTTTGTGTTTTAGAAATCTGGCTTCAAATAAAGAAATCATTTTTGCTTTCTTTTTTAATGTTTTCGTGTTAATAGACAAAGAAAATCGAATTCATCAATATCAATTACTCACTTTCAGTCACATGAAAAATTTTTGAATTAAATTAAGAAAACAATAGCTTACTAAAACCAATGGATGTTTCTACAGTATAAATAACAATCATAGTTTCAGTTTGAAAATGGAAGAAAATGGAATTCTCTTTTGATGTCACTGAAATGATAGCATTTGAAGAGATTTTCTCATAAGAAAATGGTTTGGTGAAAGATAAGAGCAATTTGCGTAGATTAACGGCTTTTTCTCGTAAAAATTCAAAAAAATATACTTTCGAAATATCAATTTATGGGCTACGACCGTTTAGCTACACTGTAAAAAAAATCTGTGGGTTTTACAGAATATATCTGTATTTGTTACAGAAAAGAGCTGTTTTAAAGAAAAAACAGATTTTTCCTGTTTTTTATCCCTTTTTCTGTTTGTTTTTTTTCTTTTTTCTGTTTTTTTCCCCTTTTCTGTTTTTGATCATGCTGAAAACAAAAATTCTGTTATTTTTACAGAACAAACTGTATTGTTTACAGAAAAAATCAGTTTTAAAGAAAAAACAGTTTTTTTTTCTGTTTTGCGGGTGCAAAAATTTCTAAACTGTAACCGTAGTATGGAGCCGTGGAATCACAAGGGGGTGTGTCCACAGAGTTAAAAGGAATCCGCCAATTTTCTTTTGTTGTCAGTAAACCAGAAGTCACATTTTGTGTGTTTGGTTTATGTCAGAATAATACAGACATGCACACACTTACATATATATATATATATAGGGTGTTTGATAAGTCTGGGTACACCAAAATTTCTTGAAAGGAAAGTAAATTCGCTGAACACATAGATTTCAAATGTTTCCTGGATTCAAATAATCTGAGGTATCACAAATGGGCCCCTTGGTAACCTGAGGGCCCCACGTGACACTAACTCCATTTTTACTTTCTTCTATATTCAATAAAAGAAAGTATTGGATTCGTAAAAATTTTCGACTTCTGGTTTTCGACGGATTTAGAAGCTTTGAGAGGTCTAGAACACGATTTGACCATTTGTAGGAAATGTCTGTCTGCGTGCGTGTGACAAAAATTTTGTGGCAACTGTATCTCCGGAACTACTGCTCAGAATTACATATCAATTTACATGTAGATGCACCTTGACCTAAATTAGTGCATGCTATAGGTGGCGCTGCTATAACACAATTTCCGCTATATAAGGGGAGGATATATCTCAGGTTCTATTGCGTATAATCTGACAAAACTTTATATGCATAAGAAGGCCATTATAAGGCATTATACTAGTGCAATTTGTATGCTTATTGGCCAACAGGTGGCGATGCTATACAGCAATATCTGTAATTTATGGGAAGGCTATATCTCAGAAACTACTGCACAGAAATGCGTGTAATTTTATATGTAGATGCACCATCACCTAAATTACTGCCTACCAATCTTTGGTGTCAACTGCTTACCAGGAGGCGCTGCTATACAGCGATTTTCGCAATTTAAAGGGGATGCTATATCTCAGGTTCTATTGCGTATAATCTAACAAAACTTTATACGTAAGAAGGCCATTATAAGGCATTATGCTAGTGCAATTTGTATGCTTACGGTCCAAAAGGTGGCGTTGCTATACAGAAATATCTGTAATTTAAGGGAAAACTATATCTCAGAAACTACTGTACAGAATGCATATATTTTTATATGTAGATGCACCTTGACCTATATTACTGCCTACCAATCTTTGGTGTCAACTGCTCAACAGGTGGCGCTGCTGTACAGCGATTTCCACAATTTAAATTGAAGGCTATATCTCAGGTTGGTTGGTTGGTTGTAGGATTTAAGGCCGATTGACTCCTGATGTGTCCTAGGCCTAGGGGGGAATGCCCTCCGTGGCGGTCTTTCTAAGGGGTCCTAGCCCGTATTTACGCGAGTTTCGGAGGAAACCACGGAAAACTCCGAACGGCTAGGTCGATGAGCGCGACCTGGGATCGAACCCGGCACCTCCCATCTACCAGCTTTGAGCGCAGAACCGCTCGGCCGCTGGTGGGCCTGGCTATATCTCAGGTTCTGTTGCTTGCAATCAAACAAAACTTGATATGTAAGAAGGTCATTTTCAGACCTTATACTGATTCAATTTGAATTCTTATTGGCCAACAGGTGGCACTGATATGCAGCGATTTCCGCGATTTAAGGGAAAGTTGTAGCTAACGAGCTACAGCACAGAATTGCATATAAATTACATGTAGATGCACCTTGACCTAAATCAGCGCCTATAAACTTTTCGTATCAACCAATCAACAGATGGCGCTGATACACAGTGATTTCCACAATTTAAGGGAAGGCTATATCTCAGATTCTATTGCGCATCATCAAACAAAGCTTGATATTCGAGAATGCCATTACGAGACATCGAGACGCTGATTCAATCTGAATGCTTATCGGCCAATAGGTGGTGCTGCAATACTGAAAATGTCCTCGAAAACATGAAGGCTATATCTCAATTTCTATTGCATATAACAATACGAAACTTGATATATGAGATAACCGTTATAAAAAGGCTTTTATTATGATGTTATTTACAGACAATAAAATTGTCTTTGTTTGGATATTTAGTATTAGTTTCCTCTAAGATAAAAATCATTTGCATTCATTATGTTAGATAATATTAATAAATAATAGTTTTAATATATTATTTGCTCTTAGTGAATTTGTATAGAAAAATATAGAAGAGAGTCTTGTGGTGGCCACAACATACTAGTTTTTAAAAAGAAACCATATCTTTTTTTTTTTTTTTTTCAGAAACGTGTTGCCAAGCGTAAAAAACCTGTTAAAAAAATCTGATGTGGGTACCACATGACTTCCTTATACACCTTTAGAAATATATACATAATGTTAAAAAGCATTGGCATTGGACCCGAGAAAATTGGCTAAAAATATTTAAAAAATGCATTATCACCGTGTTCTGAGCTTTTCTGAAAGTTTCAAATGTCTAGCTAGTCGGAAGTTAGTTAAAAATCGATTGCAAGATTTGTACTGGTAACGCTGCCGAAGGCAGCAGGAACCCGAGACAGTTGGCTAAAAGTATTAAAAAAGTGCATTTTCATCGTGTTCTGAACTATTCTGAAAGTTTCAAATGTCTAGCTAGTCGGGAAAAAAGTTAAATACATTTTCTGTTGAACCATATAAACGCTGCCGAAGGCAGCTGTGACCCGAAACAATTCATTAAAAATATTTTTAAAATGCATTGTCACCGTCTTCTGTGAACTTTTTTGGAAGTTTCAAATGTCTAGCTAGCCGAGAAGTTAGTTAAAAATCGATTGCAAGATTTGTACTGATAACGCTGTCGAAGGCTGTAGGGACCCGAAGCAGTTGGCTAAAAGTATTTAAAAATGCATTTTCATCGTGGTCTGAACTATTCTGAAAGTTTCAAATGTGTAGCTAGTCGGGAAGTTAGTTAAAGGAATTTTCTGTTGAATCATATAAACGCGGCTGAAGGCAGCAGGTATCCGAAACATTTGGCTAAAAATAATTTAAAAAAATGCATTGTCAACGTGTTCTGAGCTTTTCTAAAAGTTTAAAATGTTTAGCTATTCGGGAAATCAGTTAAAAATCGATTGCAAGAATTGTACTGGTAACGTGCAGAAGGCAGCAGGGATCCGGAACAGTTGGCTAAAAGTATTTAAAAAATGCATTTTCACCGTGTTCTGAACTATTCTGAAAGTTTCAAATGTCTAACTAGTCGGAAAGTTACTTAAATAAATTTTCTGTTGAACCATATAAACGCTGCTGCAGGCAGATGGTATCCGAAACAGTTGGCTAAAAATATTTTAAAAATGCATTGTCAACGTGTTCTGAGCTTTTCTGAAAGTTTCAAATGTCTAGCTAGTAGAGAAGTCAGTTAAAAATCGATTGCAAGATTTGTCCAAACCGTTTTTGAGTTACCGTCTTTTGATATGGCCATGCCCTATGTATTTTTGGTCATTATGAATTTAATTTTCCTAAATATCTTCAAAATGGAAAATCATACAATATCTAAAAAGGGAGATGCACAACTTGATGTTATAACAAACCTATATACCGATTCGCAACTTTCTACGTCCAACCGTTTTTGAGTTATGCGACATGCACACACACGCACATACATACAAACGTCACGAAAAATCGTGTGAAGTCACTTATATCTCTAAAACGAGAGCTCGTGTTAAGATGACACTTGCAGGTGTACAATTAGACATCATGACAGTCACATGTATAAATTGGCAACATTCAGCGATCATTCGTTTTCGAGCAATGTGAAATACAAAATCCATTTCGCAAATCGTGATTACTATACTTCCTTCCGTGTACTGTTTTTTTTTTTTTTTTTTTTTTTTTCAGCGTAGGGACCCTCTGCCCCATTTTTCTTTTTTTTAGGTTTTGTATAACCGTAATTTGAAATTGTATGTAATTTATTTGGCAAAAATGTATTTTAACATTAAAGAGTATTTCATAAGGTTTAATTTGATATGCAACATCATTATGTTGAGTGAAAATTTTAAAAATTTTGAACAGAGTGCTTTTTAAAAAATTTCAAAAATAAATATGTTTTTGGTTATACTAAAAGCTGTATAACCTGAAACTTTTCGAGTGGGATCTCTATGGGATCAGAAGTTATTTCAAAAAATTTAAAGTTACTCTATATGTTAAATTGTATTATAATTACCATATAATATGCTTACTTGATAAAAGACATTTTTAAAGTTCATATTTTGACTGACAAAATAGTAAAAAATAAAAAAAAGTTTTCTTCATGAAAATTTCTAATAGCATTAAAAATTTGATTATTTAATTTCTTTTTTAAATGTGTGTGTATGTGTGTATAATTCTATAAGTTTCAAATTTTTAAGATTAAAATCAGGAGTGATGGTTTTAAAACCTACGCAGTTTTTTTAAAGACAGATTAAAAAATGTTTAGAATATGAGGTTATAAATTTATATCAGAAGCCATTCAGATAATAAATTACTGCACTTACAAATTAATGACAGCATGAGTCACAGAAAGTAAATAATCAGTTCGTTTGCTAATTACCTACAGATGTCTTGGTTCAAAATTGTGTTTATTTATATTGTCGCTGGTATGTGACTCATCTCGGGCCATCGTCGTCCGCCGTTAATCACGTGACCGCAAGCGATGAGCGCGAAACAACAGAAACTAAAACCAAATGAGAACGGAAGATCGGAAGTGTTTAAAGGTGGAACTATTTTTGAAAATGAAACTATTATACAAGGTAAGTTAAACTGCCTGTTTTCTTCGTATATGTTCATTGAAAGAT
The DNA here is from genome assembly GCA_963930645.1 of Salticus scenicus. NCBI lineage: Eukaryota > Metazoa > Arthropoda > Arachnida > Araneae > Salticidae > Salticus > Salticus scenicus. The sequence goes on from CAWVNO010001040.1 coordinate 137,646, forward strand.
TAAAATAGTGTTTTGAATTGAATACTAATTTTAAATTTAAAGAACAAACTAAAATTTCTTAAGCCTGTTCACACAGATTATATTTGTCTGTGCCTGTTCATTGACATGTTGATTAATCAGTCTGAATAACACAGTAATCGGCAATGTAATAATTTTGATCTTGAAAGAATATTATAGTCTTAAATGTGAAATGATAAGTGTATATCACGTTTATTCTTTAAAATTATCTATATTGTGAATACAATTTTTACTAAATGTAATGTTTTTTATCCGAAGAGGATATTCTTTTTTTTTTTTTTTTCTACAAATAATCTATTATAAAAATTATTTTTCTAGATTAAATTTTGCAAAATTATGATAATGCACATCCTGCTGTTTTTATTTTGTTTTTACTTTATACATTAATTTTATCTTATTCTTTGACACTATTCTGGGTACATTTTTGTAAAAACAGAATATTTTTTATGAAATATTTTACTTTTTCTGTGAAAACAAAAATTTATCATGTAAAGTGTAGATCTTCCATTTTAAAGTCACTCTATATCATATTTAATGTCCAGTATACAATATCAAGTCAGCTGAAATAATACTGAAAATATGGACATATTTTTAATAAATGGCTTATCTTTATGTCTTTATAGAACAAAATATTGTGAAATAGCAAATTTTATGAATTTGAAATTTGAGAAAAGGGCCCAATTTATCGATTTGAATTTTGTCAAAAGTCAGTTAAAATCTCAGAATTTTTGCTTCAATTGACCCATGTTTTAATAACTTTCCTTTTAATCAGCATTTAAAAATAATTGTCTTCAAAATAGTCCTCTTTTATAGAAAATTCTAAAATAAATATTCAGTTATTTAATGGTATATAATTATTAGAATTTTAGTACTTATTTCTACTAATCATGTCATTAATAATTACAATTGTACGTTTATTTTGAAATTATTTACCTAGTAAAATTTATTATAAAAAAATAATTATATCATAACTTTAAGAAAAAGAATTTGCATGGATATTAGTTTGTTTATTGAACTTTGAAGTATATTGTATTTATAAAATTATTTTTTTATGCACTTAATATTTTACTTTAAAATTAATATTTTGTTAGAAATTAGTACTATGTTGTTTCTATCACAAAACATTCTTCTATATAATTCAATATAACAGCGCCACATACTGTTTAACATAAACAAAAATTTAATTATATCTTCTTAGAAAAAAGATTTCAAATATGGAATTTGGCGCAATTTTAACCAACAGATGCTGAGATGTAGCCATGTTGAAAATCACAGAATTTGAATAATAACAACACCACATTTTGGGCATTATACATCCAAATTAAGTAATCGTTCGTTTTCATAATGATTATCTCACATATCAAGTTTAGTGTATTTATGTATTAGATGTTGATATTTAGACTTATTCACAGTGTAAATTGCAGCATAGCAGCGCCACCTGTAAGTCGATATGCACCCAGATTGAATCAACGTAATTTTTCATAATGGTTCTCTCCCATATTAAGGTTTTTTTTTATTTATATGTAACAGAAGATGAGATATAGCCATCACTTAAATTGGTGAAATTGCAGTATAGTAGAAGTACTCGTTTTTAGCAGCAATTTTCTACAAAAGTTAACAAGTACTAATTTACGTTAATATGTAACTATACATAAATTTATAGGCAATTCTGTACATTAGTTATTGAATTATAAAACTGCCCCAAAATTTTTGTCCCACCCACAGACAAACAGACATTTTTTGAAAACGCGCATGTTCTGGAACTCTCAAACCGTGTAAATAAATCAAAAACTGGAAGCTGAAATTTTTACGAATCTAATTCTTTCTTATATTGAATATAGAAGAAAGTTAAAAAAAAAAAAAAAAAAAAAAAAAAAACTTAATGAATATATAGTGCGTAATTACTAATGTTTTATAAAATATCAAATGCAGTTCTATTTATGATCTATATGTTTCAAACAGACTTTAAAGCTTTTTATAGAAAACTTTAATTTTGTAATGTGCCTATGTAAAAATAGTGTGTATAATACAATACCATTTACAATAATATATGATTCTGATTATCTGAAAAACATTCAGAGAACTTAATTTTTTTAAGTTAGAGTATAGAAGAATGCATAAGCAGACCTCTTTTATTCTAAGCAGATAGATTTTTCACGTGTCGCGAACAAGCTAGTGATTAGCCTGTTCAAGTTAGGTTCCACTTGTGATTTTTAACTTTATTTTTACTAAAAGACGAAGCAAATAATAAATCTACATAGACGGCTAGTCAAGAATAAAAGAAGCGTATATGTATCTTTAAAGACAATTGTTTCGAAAAAATAAATCATTGCATGTGCATTTTTATTCCAGTTGTTTTGAAAGAAAAAAAAATCATTAATTTTACTAATTGTTTCAGTTTTTCTTCATGTTTTATTTTCTTCCATATTATTACATATTACTAATGTACGAAGGAAATTTTAAAATTGCAGTTATAAACTTAAACCAGTCTTTTGATCCAATTAAAGCTTTGAATGTAATGAAAAAGAAAATTCTTTTATATAGATAATGGACTTTCACTTTCTTATACAAAATATAAGGAAGTATTCCACACTCTTTCAGACTATCAAAGACAATCACAGTACTTTCTTATACGAAGTATAAAATGGATTTTGTATCTCGCATAGCTCAAAAACTAATGGCCCTAAATGTTTATATTTCTAACTCTCATGACATCTAGTTGTGCATCACCAAATCTTGTGTTGAATTGAGCTTCCACTATCAAGATATCTATAATTTTAAACGATTTGTCTTCGTGGCGTCTGTATATACGTTGTAAATTTCTATGTAGTTTTGTTATAACCTCTAGTTGTGCACCACCTTTTTACTTTTTTCTAATATTCAATAAAAGAAAGTATTGGATTCTTAAAAATTTTCGATCTCGGGGTTTTCGGTAGATTTACAAGTTTTGAGAAATCTAGAAGACGATTTGACCATGTTTAGAGAATGGCTGTGTGTGGTGTGTGACAAAATTGTGTGTCAACTTTAACTACTTCACAGAGTTTCATAACATTTGATATGTAACTAACTGTACCTTGACATAAATTCGTGCCTATCAACTTTAGGTGAAAATCTTCCAACAGTAGGATTCGCCATCCCCGCTTTTTCTAAATTTTTGATATGGTAGTATAAGACAAAATTTCGTATAAATGTACATAAAGAGAATTATTTTTTAATAATCACTATTGAATAAAAATGAATTATTTATAATACTGATAGATAATCATGTCAATTGTGAAAATTGCTTTTGATATATAGGGCATCGCTTCTCTCCTGGGGAGGGGGGGGGGGTCGCCCCTCCCCCTGATGAGGATAAATTTTCATTATGGGTATCTTTCAAAAGAACTCGTCAATACCTTTAAAACGAATAGTTGAACCATCGAACTGCGATAATAAAGTTATCCATTTTTACTTTCTTCTATATGTAATATAGAAAAAGTATTGAATTCGTAAAAATTTTTGACCTCGGGTTTTTGATGAATTTACACGTTTTGAGAGCTGTAGAACACGATTTGACCATTTTTAGAAAATGTCTGTCTGTTTGTCTGTGTGTGTGTGTGACAAAATTTTGTGGCAACTGTATCTCAAGACCTACAGCACAGAATTTCATACAAATTGGTATGTAGTTGCACCTTGACATAAATTAGTGCCTATCAACTTTTGGTAAAAAATGTCTTGCAGGTTGCGTTGCTATCCCGCTTTTTCTAAATTTTTAACATGGTGATATAGGACAAAATTTTGTATAAATGTGCATAAAGAGAATTATTTTTTAGTAATCATTATGAAATTTACAAGAATTATTTATAATAGAGATAGTCAACAGGGAAAATATTTTTGTATGTGTAGGAGCCTAGGCACACCCCCTGGGGGGGGGGGAGTCCCCCCTCGAGGGGAGTAAATTTTCAAGATGGGTATCTTTCGAAAGGTCTTGTCAATACCTTTAAAACGAATGGTTGAACTATAAATATGTGGTAATTTAAAACAAAGTTATCGATTTTTTTTACTTTTAACGAAAAAAAAATCGTTTTTTTTTTTTTTTTTTTTTTTTTTTATTGTTACTGCGTGAATTTGTATAGGAAAATATAGAAGAAAGTCTTGTGGTGGCCACAACATACTAGTTTTTTTTTTTTTTTGTTTCATTTGTAACAATAACATTTTTTTTTTTTTTTTACTTTTTATTGCAATTATAGAGAAAGAAATCTCACAAAAACAATATTTATAGATTTGCTTTTTTAGATTAATCTTAAAATAGGTTGCTTTTATATAGCTCTGCATACTATATGTATAAAAAAAAAAAAAAAAAATATATATATATATATATATAATTTTTCTCGTATAATGTATTAAAAAATTATAATAGTATAAATAATCAAGAATTGCTGCTGAAAATGCCTTTTGAGAAATTATCAGTCAAAAATACAATGTACCTGAATATTTTGTGAGGCCCTGTAATAAAAACATTGATACCAATTTTACTGTACCTCATGCAAAAGGAGACATGCTTGTGTACATCTGGATAATGCATGTTAATTTTGCCGTGTTTTGTGCGATATAAAGGCTATAAAACTTTTCTGAAATATATTTATTTCAGACAGTAGTGTATTGGATTTCTTTTGTGAGACTGTTCAAAGACTATTAGTTTTATTCTTCATACTACTTTTAACAGGAAACGTGTTATTGTGAACCTGAATAGATTATATCAGTTCAAAAATAACCTGCAGGCATTAGAACACAGCCAGACACACAAACCGAAGTCATAAACACACTTCAGCTCTGTTGGGAATTATATTAAAATACACTTTATGATATATAGGGGAAAATATTTTCTAAAATATAAAAAAGAAAGAAATCAATATTTTAACCTGTGATAACACAAAACACTCACAGCAAATTGGAAGATTATTTTCTGAATTGTTGTCATTAAAATAAAATACAAGTTTGAAGAAAAATTATTTCTAAAATTATTTATTACAGAAAATATATTGGTGAGATACTCATGACTTATATAAATTGTATATAATCGTTTTCAGAATGAGTAGCGTCAGAAAAAATAAAAAAGGAAAAAGTACAGCAACAAACACTATAAATGAAGCAAGCGGAATGCATGTGTGACTGAGTACCATCGCTTAGCGTGACATCATCATATCTGTGCCCAGCCAGGCCTGGAGAGCAAAGTGTAATCTCCTCTTCGTGGCGGCCCCGGTATAGCCTTTTAGATTTTTCATTTGCAGATGAAGAGATACCCGAGTAAGTTAATTTTGATTTCATTTTTTGTAATATTTGGCATTTATAAATATTTATTAAGCCATTGATTTATAAACTACTAGTTAGGTAAAGAATAAATTTTGCACATTGAATTCTATAGAAAATTGCTATTTTTGTACAAAGAGAATAAGGACACTTGCAGTTAGTTCAGTTTTAAAAACTGCACATTTTTTCCTCACTTACAAAAAAAAAAAAAAAAAAAAAGCTATTTAGACAGTTGAAATTTAAAAATAAAGCATCCATTTTTAACAGTTAGCAGAAAATTTTCAAAAATGCAAAATTTCAGTTTATAAATTTTTTTATCAGTTCATAATTATTTAAAAACCTTAAATTGTAGCCAGTGGATTACTGTTTATTAAGGAGAGTAGGGACGATGAAATTAATTATTTTTATTTCACATTATGTTGCTTCAAAAAACAATTGTTCTGTTATGAAATGTATCATTTTTGTGCATTTCGTGGTTTTAAATGCTAAAAAGTTTTTTTTTTATTATTTATTTAATTTTAACGCATGGATGTAAGAAAGTATTAAATTTTAACTTTCTTTGCACTGTAATTTTATTTGTTACTAATTTATGAATGAGTGTTTATCATTATACAGAAAATCTTATCTTATCACTAAGCTCTTAAGTAGTAGTATCTGCAGTGCTCTGTTTTCTTTCCAGGTGCCTACAGCTTGTTTGCTCACTACCGAACACATTTTTTAATTTTTAAATTCATGTCTGTCTCTTTTCCTATAATTTTACAGCTTCGGAAGTACGCACAATCGATTCCTTAACCCCCCCCCCTCCTTTCTTTAACATTTTTTATTTATTTATTTTTTGTAATTCTTAGCTATATCTTAAAATTTATAAATTTTAAATTTCTCCCCTCCCTATCTAGCATCTAGCACACACTTTTAAGTTGTGAAATTAATAAAAATATGCACTTATCCAGTATCAGAAACAGTGCAGAAAAGCTATCAGCTTTGCAAATTAATTTAACATCTCAAGAAGAAATACTAAATTTGAAAATACTTACATATGATTTGCATTATGTCTCAAAATAACCATTCTTGTATATTCACAATTTATTTTCCTTGTATATTTTACAGATTTTATAAATTGCTAATACTTCTCTTGTGATATGAGACTGGCCTCAGCATTTCTAAGTCACAAACAAATATTGTTTTGCTACTGATAGATACAGGGGAAAAAAATGCTAGTTTGTGCAATAATGTTTTAAACAATTGTTATCAGAAGTTCTAATTACTTTATCTTTTTATTTTTTACTTTACCCATATAAAAATACATAATTCTTTGTTCTAGGAAAATTCTACATGGAAGGATTAAAATATTTTTCATTTGTTACTAGTTTTAATTTTACACAAAATTAACTAAAAAAAAAAAAAAAAAAAAAAAAATTCTAAATTATGTTAAAATACTGAAAAGAATGGAACAAGAGTTCATTCTTCAGTTTATACCAAACCGAACATTAAGAATATGAATGAATTAAATGATATTTTTATTTTACTCTGAAACTGTTTCTCTTTTGAAATAAACTTAAAATTCAAACCCAGTAGTATTATTCTAGATTTAACGTTAAAAAACCCAAAACTCCAATTAAACCCCCTCTCCAATAATAATAATAATAATTATAAATAAAAACTAGTATGTTGTGGCCACCACAAGGCTTTCTTCTATATTTTCTTATACAAATTCACGCAGTAACAATATTAAAAAAAAAAAAAAAAAAAAGGCGATTTTTTTTTCAAAGTTTTTTTTTTTTTTTTTTTTGTTAAAAGTAAAAAAAATCGATAACTTTGTTTTAAATTATCACAGATTTATAGTTCGACCATTCGTTTTAAAAGTATTGACGAGACCTTTCGAAAGATACCCATCTTGAAAATTTACTCCCCTCGAGGGGGGACTTTCCCCCCAGGGGGGGTGGCGAGGCTCCTACGCATACAAAAATTTTTTCCCAGTTGACTATCTCTATTATAAATAATTCTTATAAATTTCATAATGATTACTAAAAAATAATTCTCTTTATGCACATTTATACAAAATTTTGGCCTGTATCACTATGTTAAAAATTTAGAAAAAGCGGGATGGCAACGCAACCTGTAAGACAATTTTTACCAAAAGTTGATAGGCACTAATTTATGTCAAGGCGCAACTACATACCAATTTGTATGAAATTCTGTGCAGTAGGTCTTGCGATACAGTTGCCACAAAATTTTGTCACACACACACACAGACAGACAGACAGACATTTTCTAAAAATTGTCAAATCGTGTTCTACAGCTCTCAAAACGTGTAAATTCATCAAAAACCCGAGGTCGAAAATTTTTACGAATCCATTACTTTCTCTATATTACATATAGAAGAAAGTAAAAAAAATAAAGGTGTTTTAAAACCCTGATAGGGATTTGTTTTAAAAATCTCAGTTTGAATAAACTAATCGTTTTAATATGATTCAATTTTATATTTATTTATTCTTGTTGTTGCACATATATATTTAATTTTTTAGATATAAATTCATACATAAAATGCTCAAAGTGATAATTAGTGTCAGTGATGTTTAGGATGATAACTTAAATAAAATTGTTATTGAGCCTATTTCTATTTTCATTTCTTATACAGCGCGGATTTGGAAACAACTTTTCAATCTCTAAAAAATGTAGAAGCTGAATATTTGGAGTCAGAGATTGAAGACACTCAAAATTTGGCTGTCCATGCATCCCCTTTAGCATATTCACAGCCAGGTAATATCATTAAACTTTAATAGATATACTTATATAAACTACACTACATGCCTATTTGCAGGTATTTATATACATACAGGTACAAATTACAAATGAATATTAGATATACAATAGGTATGACCACTTGTATAATATTCATATGTAAATATTAAGAATAAGTGCACATTTCATATTAATCAGATGACAGTGATAACTGATAAATCACTGGTATGCAATTCATATATAAGTGCGCTTTAGTGCTTCTTTTTTTTTTCTAATTACGAGTTAAATGGTTTTCATTTGATCATACTAATTCATTATTTATTAGGCAAAACCTGTCACTATCGTTTGCATCTTCTTTAAAATACTAAAATTGTAACACATATATATATAAAATTAAACAGCTGATTCGCCTTTTTTAATAATTCATTAGTAGCCTTCTGAATAATATGTTTAAATTAGTAAAGTTATATTTAAAGAACAATTTATGAAGTTATATTTAAAAAATATTTCTGTGTTCAGGGGTAAATCAAGGGAAAAATTGGGACCCTTTTGTTTTAAAAACTAAGCATCTGCCATTAAGGGGAAAAAACTTACAATTATTATTTTAGAATATCTACTTGGGTTTGCATCGCAAATGATGTACAAGTTTTTAAGAAATGGTTCTAGATTATTAAGATTATAGAAACTATCATAAATATTTTATTTAATATTATCATTGCAAACTATTCATGAATGGAAAATGTTTTCATATTTAATATATATATATATGTATATTATAAGTTTTGTTCTGGTTTTTTTACCCAGTAAAAACTAATTGGTCTGTGCCTCTTGAAGTTTTATAAGCACTTATCTACTTATTTATTTATATTATTATAAAAAATGTATATATACAGATAGCTGACAAAATAATATGAACAATTTTAGCTTTTTTACGTTTTGTCAAATATCTTGAAAAGTTCTTCAGAATCATCTTGAAACTTTGGTAGTGTAAAGAACATGTTTATACCTCATATTTTTCAGTAAAAGTTGTGTCATGAAAAAGAAAAGGGCACCAGTAAGAAATTAAACAAAAATCAAAATGTTTTGAATCATCCTGTAAAAAACATTGTTTTAAATGTGTTTTGACTGTAGCATATGATCATAAGGACTTTTTCATTATCTGTATAAAATTGTAAGAGGCTACCATATATGTTCATGGAGATATAAGGGTGTCTTTAAAAAAATTGCAAAAACGATTTTTACTCTTTTAATTATAACACATAGACCCAGTGCAAAGCCATTTTCAGGAAATATGGTATACTACATTAGGCACAGCATACAGCAATCAGAATACAAAAAATTTTAAATATCTTATGAAATACAAGCACATTTACTAAATTTTTAACTATGCATGTGTGCAAGCTTTATAAAAATTTCATTCACATAATTTAACAGCCAAAGTAATTGAGCAACTTATATGAAAACCCCAAACAAATATCATGTAAATTCAAAACGTTAGGAGAGATAAATAAACAGAATTTAAGTTCTAAAAAAGAAAGATGTTAGGAGTTTTTATCAATATTTATTTACAATCATCGAAAACACTGTATTATTCGACCACATTTCATGAAACCATGGAAACATCTGCGCAAGTGCTAACTCAACGAGTCCAATGGTAAAATAGGGGTGACAGTCATCTGACTCAGAGAAAATGAGCAATAACAGAGCGCAGAATTACTGGATGTCTTCCAAATTTCAAACTGTCGGTCAAGCTGGCATCCCTCCAGCATTTTGGACGCGTCCTCACTGCTGGGTTTAGGGTATGTGGCTGCACTGTAATATTGAGCATTGATTGAATCAAAATAAAAATGTGAGTAAAACCCCTTATAGATTAGCTTTCATTTTGAGAGAATTGTAATTCTATTCATTCTATTTCTTGTAATGTTTTGAATTTACATGATATTTGTTTGGTGTTTTCATATAAGTTGCTCAATACCTTTGGCTATTAAATTATGCAGAGGAAATTTTTATAAAGCTTGCACATGCTTAGTTAAAAATTATTTAGTAAAAGTGTTCATATTTCGTAAGATATTTAAAATTTTTTTATTCTGATTGCTGTGTACTGTGTCTAATGTAGTGTGCCATATTTCCTGAAAATGGGCTTGCACTGGGTCTAATACCTTACGTATTATAATTAAAAAAATGGAATTGCTTTTGCAGTTTATTTAAGAAACCGTTATATCTCCATGAATATATATGTGATAGCCTCATAAAATTTTATACCGATAAAGAGAAAAGTCCTTATGATCACATGCTACATAGCCAAAACACATTTAAAGCATTACAGGGTAATCCAAAACATTTTGATTTTTATTCAAATTTTTACTTGTCCCCTTTTCCTTTTCATGACACAACTTTTACTGGAAAAGGAAAATATAAGGTATAACATGTTCTTTACACTACCAAAGTTTCAAAATGATTCCTAACGAACTTTTTAAGGTATATGACAAAACATAAAAAAAAAAAGCGAAAGGATTCACATTACAGGGGTCTCTCTATAGGAAATCTGGGTCCAGATGTTAAAAGGAGGCTTGGCGCTGTATTATTAAAACCAATAAAAATTACAACATCAGAAATACCAAAGAAAAATATTTGGGAAGCAAACAGCTGTTTCGGTATCCTTTAGTATGCTGTCTTCAGTGCATAAAAAAATCCGAGAGAAATGTTCATATATATAGAAAAGGAACCAAATTCTGCTCAACTAATAGAATTACATGGAAGGTGGGGGGAGTGGCCAATAGGAATTTTAGAAACACTAGTTGTGAAAACTGTAGAAAAATTAAGAAAATGTGGACCGAATGTAAAATTTCCAACAATCAGACAAATAGAGTACAGCGAAATCACAATTAATAGGATTTTTAAAAATATAAAAAGCTTCAAAGAAATCAAGTTCATGAATCGATTTGTAGGTCTAATGCTAATCCATGATGATATGCCTTGCAAATATCATGAATGATAGCTGCAATTATCATGAATAATATTTGTCATGAATAATATTTGCTGGCCTAAATCCATTCATGAACTTGATTTCTTTGAAGCTTTTGAAATTTATAAAAAATCTTAAAAATCTCGTTAATTGTAATTTCACTGTACCCTATTTGTCTGATTGTTAAAAATTTTACATTTGGTTCATACTTTCTTAATTTTTCTACAGTTTTCACAACTAGTGTTACTGAAATTCCTATTGGCCACTCCCTCCCCCCTCCGGCCTTCCACATACTATTGGTTGAGCAGAATTTGGTTCCTTTTCTATATATATAAGCACTTCTCTCGGATTTTTTTATGCACGTAAGACTGTATGCTAAAGGCTACTGAAACAGCTGTCTGCTTTCCAAATATTTTTCTTTGGCATTTCTGACATTGTAGTTTTTACTGGTTTTTAAATCTGGGTCCGTTAAAGGACCCTTCATAAAATTTTATATCTTAAAAAAGGACCCTTCACAAAATTTTTTGTCCTGAAAAAGAACCCTTCACAAAGTTTTATGTCCTGAAAAAGGATCCTTCACAAAATTTTGCCTGTTAGAAATAGACCTTTGATAAATCTTTTTCATTTCAAAAACTAATCTTCCATAGAACGATCAGGCTGACTGAATAATTGGACGTGCTTTACTTAATTTCCCAGAGAAGCTAATATTCAATTTCTAATTCATAAAAGGTTTCTGTGCATGTGTGTGAGTTTTGCTCCTTATAAAAATGAACCATCATTGCCTAAAATGAAACATTGAAACCTTAATTATAATTTTATTTTGCAAAATTAATTTTTTCAATTTAACAAAAATACGACCCTAGATGAAAAGTTCAGAAGAACTTTATTTTCACACTAAATTTAAATTAACAAAATTATGTGTAGAATTTTTCACAATTTCACAAAAACAAGACCCTGTCTGAAAAGTCTGGACAGACCCCTGCATTATTTTCTCAGCTATCTTTCTACATATATATATATATATATATATATATATATACACATAAATATTATGTATTTGTAATTTTTTATTATATATTGCTGATTATATTATCTTTTTCTCACATAGAAAAATTCTGCACAGGAAAATAAAGCTTCATTTCATGGATGGATAAATAACGAAAAATTATCTGGTTATTCAAATCTTTGTTTTCTGCAATGATACATCGGTAAGAATTATATTTAATACACTATATGATTATACTGAAATAATTTTTTTAAGTGAAATGTCTCTGTAAATAAACCAATGAATTTTGTATATTTAATTTTTAATATTTGAAGAAATTTTTCAAGAATAGGCAAACCATGGCTAATTTATTATTATTATTTTAATCTCACTACACTGTTACAATTGAGATGCAAAATTCATTATCAATTTGCATAATTTCCATTTTTTATATTTAGAGTTTCAAGTACTTCTCTTCCTTTAATTAAATACTTCCATAATCATAGTGTACGAAATACTTTCTTGTTCTTGTTTCTTCTCATATTTATATTAAAAGAAAGAAATTGACTTTTGCTAGCACTTATTTACTAGCAATAAGAGGGAATTGATCTGAGAATCAATTGGATTAATAAATGATCTGCCAACCTATAAAATTATCCCACTTAAAGGAATATGGGAGTTGGGAATAAAGATTAAGAATTGCTATTTCTTTTCAACTTGAAAGAGAGAGAGAGAGAAAAAAAAAAATGGGATTTATTACCTTATAATTTTTGTGACTAATTTGTTAAATTGTAAAATTTTTGCCCAATCTTAGCTTGAATTAAAGATATTTTTCAACATATTGCTTTGTTTAGGTTTAGGACAACCTAAAAAATAAATTAGGTACTGAAAAGGCAAAAAGTAAAGTGTATTATTTAAAAACTGAGCTAAATTATTGCTAAATTGCAATGCCTGTACTCAATGATATAATTATGTAAGTTGTATTAAAAGAAACAATTTTCTAATGAAGTGTTTCTTTTCCTCCAAATTTTCTATGATTTAAAATTCTATTTATTAAGCAATTTTACTCTTTTCTGTTTCTTTCTCACCTTTCTTTATTTAACTACATTAATAATTTAATTATATTAATGCTTTATGTACCATTTAACATTTTTCAAATTAAAATGAAAAATATAGATATATTTATATATATTAAAAGAAGTTGCTGCTGCTGGCGTGAAATTTTTTCTCTACGACTGCATCTCCTTGTGAATAAATGTGTCCATCATGTGTGTCATCATGAGTGGCATAACTTTTCGCCAAATACTCCAAGGAAGACACGTCTCTTAATTAAAAATTGTCATCCTATTTAATGAAGTTATTAATTAAAAACTTCAGGCTGGTAAAGGTACTCTACTTGCCAACATGCAAATAGTTTCTACTAATTGTTCTTTACTTTATGACATCATTTTCTACAGGAAAATTAAAATGTAATCAATGGTGCTTTAAAAAAATAAATAAATAAATAAATGTCAACTAAACAAAAATTTAAAAATGAGATTTCAAAATGCATTGGGAGAGGTCAAAACATGCCTCCATGCAAAGTTTTGTAGTTCTGCATATAGGCTTTATACAAAAGAGCACAATAAAACATGTTTCGTGAATTTGTGGGTGAATGTATTTAATTGAAATAACATTTCACTTATAAATATAACTTCATTGGTATAAAATAACGTACCACTGGTTGTCACGAATAAGAATAAAACACTTTTACTTAAGAGAAAATGGCAAAATTCTGATTGTTTAGCTACTGTTCATGCATCATGAATTAAAGCTAAACCTGCAGAAAATGCATTTCTCCTTATAAAATAGAACTTTTTCTATAGGGTCATCCAGTAAAGAAGGAAAAACTTGAAAACAAATTTAAAAAAAAAAAAAAAAAAATGTTCTAACCATTGTAATAAAAAATGTTCTTGTTTAGAAATTTTAAAATAGGAGGAGGGGAGAAATTTTCTCAAATCATACTTTAACCTACTACAGACTCTAAAGATGCCAATGATACAGATGCATATTACATTGCTCAAAACAATTAAACAGTATTGTAAGTCTTATATAAAATAATGGCGTATGTGAAAACTTTTTTTTTTTTTTTTTTGCAGAAAATGGTAGTAGAGTCACAAAGTGTATGTTGTTTTGATGATTGTGATGTCTCAACCTAGCCATTTAACAGATTTAAAAGCTCAAAAATATCCGTACAATGAAACCTACTAACATATGTAAAAGCTACTAAATAAACCTTACTTAAGACCTCATCCTGAGATACTTTCAACGAGGGCCCCTAGTATTATCAAAGATGACCTTCTGTGTATTGCCATTGTTGCTGGCTTTAGCTGACTAATCCTCCAACAGGTGGTGTCAGATTTGGTCTGTCAGTTCGAAGCTCATTGCCATTCAATGGCTTCTTGAAAGAAGACATGCATCTGGTTCTCGTAATTAGCTATTTTCATTGTCTCGCTGAGTTGAATACTGATCTTTTCTTTTTACGTAGTTTTTGCTAAGGACATTAGTATTTTTGTTGAACTTAATGTTGGAAATATGTTCTTTTATGTGGTTTTTATTTTTCTTTTTGTAACACCAATGCAACAGCCACTGTCAAAGTTGGGTCTAGAGAAAGGGATATTGTAAATTCTGGTGGTTTCAAAAAGATTGGTATTGGTCCTTATCAATACGGATGAGTTAATAAATATTGTGATTGGGTAATACTAACAGTTGATAAAACAATGATTAAACCCAACTGCAATATTTATCAACTAATCCGTAGTAATAAGAATCAAACCTATCCCCTTGAAACTGTCGGGATTTATAATATTCTTTTCTCTAGACCCAACTCTGACAGTGGCTTGTTACGGTAGTGACAAAAAAAGAAAAACTTCATAAAAGAACACAAAAATACTACTGCCTTAGCAAAAAACCTGCAAAAAGAAAACATCAGTATCCAATTCGATAAGACAACAGAAATTGTCGATTACGAGAACCTGGCATATGCTTTCTTCCGAGAAACCATTGAAATTTTGAGTAATTCTAAATCATGCAGTGGCAATGAGCCCCGTGCTGAAAAGACAAAATCCGGAACCCACCTATTGGAGGATCATCCAGCTGAAACAAACAACAAAGGCACAAGCTCACTTCGAATAAGGAATGCTACCACAGAAGGTCGCCTTTGAATGATAACTAAAGGCCCCCAGTGAAAATGATTCAGGAACAGGCCGTAAGTAAGGTTTATTTAGTAGTTTTTTTTAAACATTCAAAAGCTTTGAATATTACTGGTGTACAAAATTAAAGCAGTAACCTGTTTTCTCATTTTCTTCTTTTTCATGTAATTTTTAAACAAATAAACACAGAAACATAAAATTTTGATAAAATGTTTGTTGTCATATTATTTATTAATTGTATTTCATATAACTTTAACGTAAGTGATAATGTATAAACTAACAATTAGTCAGTTTTTTAAAAGTAAACTTCGGATAAAAGAAAAATTTCAATAGTTTTAGAAAAGAAATCTTAATGAAAAATGGTGTTAAGGAGGCATTTCAGAAAGGTGAAAATACAAGTGCATGCATGTGTTAGTTTAAAACTGTACTTTTCTTCCTGTATTCATTTTTCTGTTTCTCCTTTTTTTCTTTTTTCTTTTTTTTTTTGCATGTGAATAATTTAAAAAATATATATACTATATACATACAAACATGAAAATCGGATAAGATGTTCTTTATTAAATTATTCCTCGACATTATTATTATTCTGATGATTATCTTAATTTACAAATTACTAATTATACTTTTTCCAAAATTCCATTAAAAAAGTAAAATAAAAGTGAATACTGAAAGAAAAATCAGGATTTTGTTTTACATTTGGAGATGTGTGTGTCATCCAGACCTACAGTATGGAGCCAGTTTCGAACAGTTTGAGTTAAAACTGTGGTGCCAGTAGCTGAACGAAGGTGTTAATGAAGAGTGGCCTTCATATTTCAATGTCTTAGAGCCATTAGCATTGAATACCGATCTTCATTGGGCATTGTTGCACATCTACGACCTACCCTTATCTTTGGCATGCATTTTCAGTCTCCAGATATCTGTTTTATATCTTGGAAATCATACTTTGTGAAACTCCATTGGTTTCAGCGACTGTAGTTTGTGTTTAGACCTTCCTCCCCCCCCCCCCCCCCTACAACTGATCAACAATTCTTCAAGCTTTTGAATAGATTAAATGACTTTGTTGAGACAACACACTTTCTGAATATTGAACAATGTCAAACTAAAAATATGCATACTCCAAAGTTTGAAAATGAGAAAAATTTGCTATTTGCGACTCTTTTCTTCTATTTTCTGAAATTTTTTTTTTTTTTTTTTTTCTTTTTACACTAATTTTTTTTTTTTTTAATATAAGACTTACAATATTCTTTAATCCTTTGACTGCCTTTGAAAAGGGCAAAAATATGTTATTTTTGCTGCTTAGTTTCTTTAATGTATTAAAATACGCTTAATTCAACTTTAGATTAAAAATGTAACTGTGTACATCATAATATTCCTCATGACTATTATAAAAGGCTCTCAAACCTGAAAAACAAGCTAAAATTTCTTAAATATATAATTTTGAATTATGAGTGTATCTGGCAGAAAAGAACAACTCAATGACTGGGTATATCCGTTAGTGACAATCAGATGGTTAATTGTTTTGAGCAATATATTTTCCAACTCCAACTGATCATCAGAGGACTAAGAATGAGCTTTATTATATTAACACATGTGCAACACACAAGCAGTATCTATGTAAGGATTATATTTTAATCAAGGAGGGTGAACTGAAACTGATGATAACATGTACCTGCTGTTAAAACCTGTTAATTGGTATTTGTGTTTATTGTACATTTAAGATAGTATGTTATTTTGTTTGAGTGATACAACTTGTTTTTGTTCATAGATTATTGTATTATGAAACATACACATGTGTAACTAAATGTTATATTTCCCAATAGTTAATTGTTGATATTTTATATATTTATTAAAACTTAATTATGTTAAATTTCTTTTTGCTCATGTGCCTGCTCAAATGTTAAGAAAAATACACGGTGATTATAATTAAAGTGACCTTTTTAGACCTTTATATATCATGTGATATTAGATGTATTTTGTTAAAACTTAGTACATGTTTTGTGTGGACTAAGGGAAAGCGAAATCTAAAATAAGAATTAAGGGCTTAAATTTTGAACATGAGGTAGCGCATTTCGTGCAATGTAGAAAAAAGTTTTTGCAAGTTGCATTTCAAAGCATTTTCAAAAGGCAGTAATTAATATCATAAAATCATTCTTTTAAGGAAGAAGAATATTAAATTTAAATGGAGAGTTGGGTATGCTGTGGGGAAGATAGCGGAAACTAATATTGCTACAAAAAATACTGTCTTTCTGGTATGGAGAAAGTAACTCGTAAAGAAATAGGCAGGTTCTAGTCAATGTATGCACTTTATTTAGAAACAAAAGATTAATTTAGAAACAAAAGATTAAAAATTGATTAAAACAAGGGAAAAATATTGCAAAACTGTTAGATATATATATATATAAAGTTAAATATTTGTTATTTTAATAACGAAAAGTGACATACTTGAAATAATGTGGATATATCTTTTAGTTAGGGAACAACTGACTCTCATCATCACTTTGATGCTATATCTCTGGTTTGGCAAATCTGCTTCTGCTGTTATTTTTGTTCAAGAACACAGCACCATATCATGTCCAAATTTTGGTTGGATTTGGTACAGTTAGTTACATTTGTTGGATAAAATTTTGACCATTTCTATAGTGATTGCATAAATATATTTCTTCTTAATTATCAAGGTTTTTAAGTGTTTTTAAATCAATAAAGATACAGTCTAAATGTTAGCTAACGAACAAAGATATGATTGTGTCGAACACAGCTAAAATTTAGATGTGCAATGGTGCTGCCACGTTTATCTGAAAGTAACAGCAGAAGAGAAGTTGCTTACGAAATCAGAGGAAGATCATCATAGCAATGATGAAGTTTGGGGGTTCAGTTGGAAGGTCTACACACACTACTTAAAGTATATAATTTTTATTTTTAAATTACTATCTATTTTGATAAAGTTAAGTTTTAACTAAGTTTTAAATGTGGCTAAAAGTTGATACCAAATTAGATTGCACCCAGTGTGTATCAAATTAGTCATGCTTTAAAGTATTTAAGACATAAAATCAGTGGCATATAGGGGCCGATGGGCTGCAGCCCCTTCCAAAATTTTGCAGAAAGTTTAAAAAAATAAAGATTAAGAATAATATGCATGAATTCATTAAGAATAATATGCATGAATTCTGTACATTGGGAAACATTATTAAACTTAACTCAGCCCTCCCCGAAATAAATCCTGAATATGCCCCTGTATGAAATAAATTAATTTTGAAAATAGGATTTTGTAATTAATCCTCGCTTTCCCAAGATCAAGGCATTACTGCAGAAAAATTGCTTTCAGGTGCCGCTCGGCACGTTTGCCGAAAATCACCAATGCGGCACTGCACTTTTTTGTATTGTTTTTTAGAAGTTGCAGCACTCCACTGATTATGTTTGCTATTTCTGACGAATTAGTGCACTTTTCGAATGAGGCGAGGTAAACTAAATTTCATCTTCAAAATGGGGTCAAAATCTTAGGAAAGCGAGGGTTAATGAATGTATACGATTATTTCCAATTTGCAATATTTAATTATTCATTTGCATAGAAAATATGTATATTTATTTGTTATCTATTTTATTCATTTATTTTACAGAAATGTTTTTTTTAACTTGCTAAAGTAAATATGTTTCTTTTTAGGTGTTTTCTTGGAATTAATCGGAGTCGAAGATCAAAATAAATTTGGAAGAAAAAAAGAATTTTTAATTTTTATATATTTTATTTATGTATTTTATACGAATAAATGTTTTAATTTCATTTGCCTACTCAGGGTCAATCCAGACAAGAATTAGTTTTTTTTATACCTCTTCACGAAATTCCATATTATAAGGCCTCCTTTACAAAATTCATATCCATAAAATAGTCCTCTTCACAGTATTTATAAAATGTGTTATATATATGTGTGTATATATATTTTTTCTTTTTCACAAAAAATAAATTAAAAAATCAGAAAAATTTTGATTTTTCCCAAAAGTAGGCCCAAAAAATGAAAATCTAGATTGACCCCTGTTGTTTTATGCGTCTTCAAAATTTTGAATAGATTAAAAAATATATAGATTTTTCTTGCTGGAATATACAGGGGGGTTCAAAAAGTCCAAGTGGCATGTGTTGTGTCAGGTCATAAAAGTGGGGGGAAAAATAATGTCCATAATTAAATGACTCTATTTTAAAGTTGTCTACAGACAAAACAATGTTCAGAAAATTATAAAATTTTGTGTATATAGAATTGAAAAGATGGGAATTAATTTGAGCTAATAAAAAATATTTCGTCACCAGAGAGTTTTGTAATTAATTGAACATTTAATATACACTTCATATATTATTAGATATTTCAAATACCCAACTCACAAAGGCAAAATTCCCATATGATTAAGGCTGGGGTTTGGGAAGACCACAGATTATGAAAGTGATAATTGATGACACATGATTTTTCAGGTTGTCTTAATATCAAGAGTGAAACTTTTCAGGTGCATACCCTAAATTCAAGAATTTTGAAATTTTTTGGTCTCTGAATTTCATGATAAAATATTTTGTTTTTATGTAAATTTCTTGTTATAAATGCTTAATTTGCCGTAAATATCACTTATTATAGGTAATCATTTGGTATATCATTACTGAGTCTTACATAATTTCATGCAAGTAATAGTTTTCAAAGTTATTGCATGTTGGGAAGTTTCACTCCTGTAATGTTTAGAGGAGCATCATCTTCCATAAAAAAAAAAAAAAAAAAATGTGCATAAGCACTGACATGATTGTAGATCCTGAAAATTTTTATTCTGTAACAGTGATGCATTATTATTATTGTGAATTTTATCAATTGAATTTTCTGCCTCATTTTCTTAAATTTATTCTTACATTTCAATCTTTTGCGTTTCCTGGCAGTAACCATTATACAATTTATTTTTTATTTAATTCCTTTTAAAGAAAAATATTTCTTTTTAAATTTTTTGTATTTATCAGAACAAATTCTTCAAAATAAAAAAAATCTGTATTGTTTATTATTAATAATGTTTCATTTGCTAAACGAAAAAAGATTTCTCTGTCTTCTGTTGAAATTATTTTTCCTATTGAAATAGCAATCAAAATGTGACTATATTTGAAAAAGAAGAAAAAAAAAAAGTTAAATTTACAGAAAAAAGCTGTCAGCCAGGACGCCAGTAAAAAACTGTTTTCTTGATGGGATAAAATTTTTTTAAGAACAGCCAAATTTTGTTATATAAACATAAGAATATCGTTATGTTAACAGAAGCACACTGTAATTTTAAAAGAAACAAAGTTTTTGTTCTGTAAAAAATTACAGATTTTTCTGTAAATTTCACAGAACAAAAATTTTTGTTCTGTAAAAGTTACGGATATTTCTGTAAATTTTACAGAGAAAAATTTTTTTGTTCCGTAAAAATTACAGATAATTCTGTAAATTTTACAGAGAAAAAAATTTTTGTTCTGTAAAAATTACAGGTATTTCTGTAAATTTTACAGAGAAAAAATTTTTTGTTCCGTAAAAGTTACAGATTTTTCTGTAAATTTTTACAGAACTCTCTTTAAAAATAACAGTGTTTTTCTGTTAAGAATAACGGTTTTCTTGTGTTAATTTGAAACATTTTTTCCCCGTAAAGAAAACGGAATATGATTGGCGTCCTGGGCTGACAATTTTTTTCCGTTTTTTTCACGAGTTTTTTTTTACAGTGTAGCAAAACGGTCATTTCCCGTAAAATTATACGGTTATTTCCTAAATCATGCTTCCAAAACATTCATTTACGGATTATGACCGTTTAGGTAGCTAAACGGTCATTTCCCCTAAAATTATACGGTCAAATACCGTGATTTTGCAATTTTTTTTTACAGTGTATAAAAATTCCATGAACAACATAAGAAATTACCAGTATTAAAATTAATTTTCTGAAAGTAGAAGAAAATGACATCTGAAGACGACAAATTAGTCTTAAATGCACTTTTTCATTGAGGATATGTAAGCTAACTCTTTTTATTTATATGCAGATGAAAAAATTCTTTGCTAACAATAGCAACATTCACTTATTACCATATTTTTATTAACTTGCTTTCTTGTTTATCCAGTTCGAATCTTGCATTCTATTTCTAACTAACTTTCCGACTAGCTAGCCATTTGAAACTTTTAGAATAGCTCAGAACACGAGGATAATGCATTGTTTTAATACTTTTATTCAATTAATAAATGTTTAAAATTTTCTTATAATTCCTCTCTTTATTACGCATTTGATTATTTTCTTTCAATTTGGTGGGGTAATTCATTTCTTTTGTTTTAAGTATTTATTAAATAAAAAATTATTAGAATTGTTAAGTTTATATGATTCAACAGAAAATTTAAAAACGTGGTGTATATAAAAGTTCTTTTTATCTTGTAATTATTTTTCTTTTACACCGTGGATGACATTTTATATTCCCTGCTGATTATGATGTCATAAGACTGCAAGAACAATGATTTCGGGAAACATTTTGCATTATGGCAAATAGAGTACCTTTATTAACCCGAGGTTTTTAATTTATAACTTCGTTAAATAAGATGATAAAAATTTCTAATCTATAGCTGATAAGAGGGACTAGTGAGGTCAGACTAAAAATATATAAAAAAAAAAAATTACTTATTATCGTTTGTTTTCTTGACATTTTGTGCAAATATCACTTAGTATTAATGAAAAAATACAGTGAGGTTACATATGTCTGGGTACATATTTTGAGTTAGATTTCATTCTCAGGTTTCATAGTTTTTCTTTTACTAAATAATGACGAGTTAATTTATCTATATTTGCATATACAATAGATCAACTTATGATCCTGATGAAGTATACATTATTTTTGCACTTAACACTTAACAAAGTTGAAAAGTATTAATGACTTCGGTTTGTCTATTTGTCTGCCCGAGCTCTACTTCAGGAAATATTTATGGAATTTCTTGAAACTGATATATGTTATTCGAGTTTACTATCAGATATTCCTTATTGAAAATGGAATAAACACCATCACTTGTTTGTATACAGGTACACCTAAAAGTATTCCAAAGTATTGCGTTCTATGAGAGGTATTTCTATGAAATAGCATATTTAAATACCTTTAATTATGGTTGAATAAATCTTATTCCTTTTTGCATAAATCTTAATGAAATTAAATATGTTATTCATAAGCACAAAAGAATGCCTTTTGGTGAATACAGTATTAGTAGCGTTAAGATTTCTATGGTCACAGAAAAATATTCAGTTATATAAGGGTTATAATTGGAAATTTGTTAAATGCATTATCGTTCATTGAGTGTTTCTGACACTTTCTAACTATTTTTAAGTGTAAATATGATTTGAATTATTGTAACTGTTTGTCCGACTGTCCCTCTGTCAGCGCCCGTAAATATTTGCAGAATTTCTTAAAAATGAATGATGCTATTAAAGTTAAGTATGGAATATTCTCTATTTGAAATGGATTTCATAGGTTTTACACAACTGGTTTGTGTACAGAAACATCCACAAAAACGTCAATGCATTGCGTTTTATGAGCGACATTTTTTATCACATTCAGATAAATTTCTACTGCAAAAATAATAATGAAGTTGGTATTTGTTGATAATATGCTAAAAAAATGTTTTTTATAGAACATATTATGATTCGCAATCACACTTACAGAACTACACAAAAAATATACAGATATATTACGGCTGCATTTTCTTTTAAGTCAAGAATTTTTAACATCCAAAAACGTTTAAGAGCGATTACGAATTCAATTACTCTATCTCTCTGACTTTCTGTTCTTCTGTCTGCTCGTTGTGTGATAAGATATGCAAAGAACATTTAAAGGTGTATCAAACAACGATCATCTACAGTTGAAAAATGTAAATAATTAATGAGTACCGCATAATTTTTCATTCTTGTCTTTTATTGTATTTTGTTTATCTTTTCTTTTCTTTACTAACGGAACTTATACTTCTTACATATAGTAGAATAATAAATTTTTCATTTTTCCCTGCGGTATGTTTGAAAAGAATCCATATATACATAATTAAATAGAAAAAGAATTAATTAAAAGGAAAAAAAAAAAAAAAAAAAAACAGTTTTAAAAATAAAAGAAACATAATGTTACTAAAAGTTATTAAAAAGTTGTATTTCATTTATGAAGACGGCCGAAATTAATTTCCGGGGACTTTTTTTCCGGGGTCTTTTTTTACGCTTACCCTTTCAAACACGATATCCTTCATAATTCATTCTAGTTAACTACTAAAAGCGCATTTCAAATTAAGTCATTTATTTTTCTTAATGTGCCAAATTTAAGTACTATTATATGAAGTTCAACTTATTTTTTTTTTTCTATGCAGATACAGAAACTCATGTCATATAATAATATGTAATGAATAAATGTCTGAATAAAATACCTGTTTTTTCTTTTATTTAAATATTGCCCGCCCCCTTTTTGTATCACTTTCCCTGTTTTTATTTCCGGCCATACTAAAATAAATAAATGAGTAATACACTTCTAAAATTTTTTGACTTCCAGTTTCCGATTACACGTTTTGAGAGATCAAGATAACGACCTGATCATTTTCATATAATCTCCGTTGTGTGTTGGGGGCAGCTCTAAATCGAGAACTAATGTTCGAAATTTCATAAATTTTATAATTTTTCAACTTTGATATATGATATGACCTTTATAATATTTTACATGATCTTTTTAATACAAACAATGAACTCTCCACAATGATTTATATATTAATGCAGCTACAGAATTGAAATAAATAATATTTTATAAATTAATGGTACAATTTGTTTCATATTGATTTTCTTCACAGGAAATCAATTTAAATGGTATTTTTTTTTTTAAACAGCTATTAATGATTATTATTATTGTAATTTTATAAGATTAGAACATTCAAAATTGTATTTATTGAATATTTATAAGGACAGTTAATATTTATATAAGATTTAAACAATGGGTTTCACTCTACTTTTATAAATGACAAATATTTTTCGAATCCGGAAAAACATTTTTGAGATTTCAGAAAATTCTATCTTCGTCTGTTCGATTGTTTGATTTTGTGTGTGCAGATATCACGCAGCATAAAATAAACTATATGAAATGGGATTTATTAAATAGTTTTGCCATGACTACTTCCATATAATCATAATTTACAAATGAAGCGGGAGAGGGTGGAAAAGCATTATTTTCGTGCAGAATAGTAAATTTGAAAGTGGCGCGTACTTTGCACATAGGTAAAACATAAGAATTAAAAATAATATTTAACTATTTTATCTTTTGACGTTAAATCATATTAAAGTTGTTATTTTTAGAATAATTTGATTCAACTTATTAACCGATTCCGTTATCAATTTTACCGTGAAAGTTATTTTGGATTATTTTACCAATGTTTTAAATTTAAGAACAGTCATAAATTTTACAGTAACGTAAGAATTATTTCGAATGGGGCCTTAAAGGCGGCTGTAGCTCTCCCACCCTCTCCCACTGAATTATATATCAAATAAAACTGTCCCTAATTCATAATCTTATTGTACATCGTATCTGTAATATACTTTTATAGTACTCAAACGAAGGGTAAGAAAAAGTTCTTTGAATGACGCATCAGATTATTTATTTTTAATTTCAAGGAATTTTTTAAAGAAATTTAATTTAATTTCAGCTTAAAAAAAAAAAAAAAAAAAAACAGTACGTTGGGGCAACCACGAGACTTTCTTCTATATTTTCCTATACAAATTCACTCAGTAACAATAATTAAAAAAAAAAAAAAAAAAAAAGTGGGAATTTGACAAAATTTTGGGTAAAATGTGAAAATTATTCTAAGTTTGTCAAAACACGGAAGCCGTGGGACTTTGACAAAATTTTGGGTAAAATGTGAAAATTTGTTAAAGTTTGTCAAAACACGGAAACCGTGGGACTTTGACAAAATTAGGGGAAAAATGCAAAAATATGTTAAAGTTTGTCAAGACACAGAAACCGTAGGACTTTGACAAAATTAGGGGAAAAAAGCAAAAATTAGTTTAAATTTGTCAGAACACGGAAACCGCGGGAGTTTCATAAAATTAAAGGGAGAGGGAAAAAAAATATTTATTTTCTAAGTTTTTTTTTCGTAAAAAGTAAAAAAAATCGATAACTTTGTTTTAAATTATCACAGATTTATAGTTCAACCATTCGTTTTAAAGGTACTGACGAGACGTTTCGAAAGATACCCATCTTGAAAATTTTTGCCCTATATCACCCTGTTAAAAATTTAGAAAAAGCGGGATAGCAACGCAACTTGTAAGACGATTTTTACCAAAAGTTGATAGGCACTAATTTATGTCAAGGTGCAACTACATACCAATTTGTATGAAATTCTGTGCAGTAGTTCCAGAGATACAGTTGCCACAAAATTTTGTCACACACACACACGCACACACAGACAGACAGACAGACAGACATTTTCTAAAAATGGTAAAATCGTGTTCTACAGCTCTCAAAACGTGTAAATCCATCAAAAACCCGAAATCGAAAATTTTTACGAATCCAATACTTTCTTCTATTGAAGATAGAAGAAAGTAAAAAGTAGCTTTAAATGAATTTTTATTTATATGCATTTAATGTAAATGATTTAATTTATTGGATCAACTGCGAAGATTATCAATATTACAGAAAATGTATATTATAGTAAGCTAGTAACAGTATCATCATTATGTTTGCTGTTTTATAAAACAAAAATAGATTGTATTTATTTATATATTTATTTGTTTTAATAATTATTTATATGTATACTCGTAATCTTGGTTTAACTGCACTCTCTTTCTTTTCTTTTTCTGTTAACTTAAGAAGCAATGTGTACTATTTTTCGATACATATATTTTAAAAACTATTTGCTGCTTCGTTGAAACAGCAAAATTTTGTTGAGATTATGTTAAAAAAAAAAAAAAAATATATTTCATTAGGAATAGACATTTTCTATCGGCTGAAGTTATAAATAAGAAAAATAAATAGAATATAATTAATATGAAACATGTATAGATGAAAAGGGTTAAAATATATTTAATTTTAATTTTTAATTTTTAATTTTAGAAAATATAATTTCTGCTCAACTTTTGACAGTAATTTCTTGACACAAAGTTTAAAATATAAACTTATTTAAAATTTAAATATTGCAAAATCCTTTAAATTACAAGTACTGATTTTTAACAAGTTATTAACAATTTTTATAAATATTTATGTTAATTAATATTTGATGCTTATGACTTTTCATTCAAACCAGAATATTCTTTATGAATGGAAAATACACAATAAATATAATTTAAATAATTATTCTATAGTTTTGCTTCCATTGAATGTAATGTTTAACCCTTTCCTTCCCCGTGATTCCAATTGGAATCATAACATTTCAGATTTTTTTTCTTACCATCTAACACTCCCGCTGATTCAAAATAAACAATATTAAAATCTGTATACATTTTCCCACCAAAAAATACCTATTTTAGAAGATTTCACTATCTTTGTTGATAATTGAAAGTATATTTTGCGCTATTCTGATAATAATATCGGAATCAGTTTCCTGTTTTGGGCAAATTAAGTAAATTAACTGTTTGAAATATTTTTTATTTTATTCTTTAATGTTTATAATATGTATTTTAATTAATTGCAATATCTATTTCTTCCAAAATTTTGATATTTTCATTTATTGAAAGTTATTATATTTAATGGGATCAGTGGTTATATTAAACATAAATAAACATCGATCAGTCACTTTGTTAACTATATTAATTCATACTCTGCTATTACTCCTATTTAAAAAAAATATTTATACATATTACCTTTGAAATAAAGTTATGGCTAAACATAAGATTTATTGTTTTATGGAGGGAAAAAGTTGGGAATGAAAGGGTTAACTGAATAGTTGTTAATTTGTTTTCGACTGAAGAAGATTGTTATTGATTTTTCCCGGTTAGGATTACGTTTTCCCTCACACTCGAAAACTTTTCAAAAAATCCCCAAATACTTCCCTCACTTGTTGTATCAGAAAGATGAAATAATGCATACAGAGCTTCTGACACCTGCCTCTCGATGACACGGGGGGGGGGGGGGGGGGATATATCCAGCTTACGGCTGCGGTATTTTGACGTACTACTAAAAAATCATGCCCGGGATTCAGAGGGAGCTGACATTTTCATCTTTTAAGTTAGTATTTTCTGCCTTCAGACCTTTAAATTTTGATTTGAAGCTGGCATTTTCTTTTCTTAGGCTGACATTTTCTGCCTTCAGACCTTTAATTTTTAATTTTAAGCTGGCATTTTCTAATTTTAATTTGGCATTTTCCGCTTTCAAGGCGTCGTTTTCTTGTTTCAGACTCACAATTTCGTCGTTTTGTAATTCATAAATTATTTCGTGCAAACGTCTATTGTCTTCGTTTAAGGCTTCCAGCTTCTTTCTTAACTCTTGCGTGTCTTGATCGTAATGCCCTTTCATCTCGCCGATTTCCTTTTTCAGCTCGTCGCACGTCTCATGTAAGGTTTCGCTCACAAAAAGCATGTCTGCTGCAACCTACAGGGTTCCCACCATTCGTCTTCCACGATGCCGAAAAACAGCTTGTAATCTCGTTCCGTTTGTCTGCCTAACTCGAAATGCATCTTCTTACCGTCGATCAGATGCAAGAAGCGTTCGGTGGGTCTGCTCAAAGACTTGAGAATTTCGGACACGGGCAGCACTAGATTCAATATTATACCGGGCAGGTGTTTGATTTTGATGCGCCATTTCCCATCGATGAACGACGACATAGGGCTTTCGAGCAATCTCTACGGTTCCCAGATGTAATACCTCTGATTTAGAACTCTCATGATGCCCCTGTCCCAGAGCGTAGCCAAGAGTAGCCTTTATTCTTTCGGAAGCGTTTCTTGGATGTAAAAATGGTTCATGTTGCCTTCTTCCGCACAATCGTGGAAAGAAAATTTGCATTTGGACCTGCGCCGGCTGAGATATCCCAGAGTGTTGACCAAATGCCAGACGGTTTTTATATTTTTTCTCAAGAGGCACTTGAAACCGGAATAAGGTCGCTCTTCGGACTTGATTTTATTCCACACGTTTCGTTGAAAGTGCTCAGGAGAAAGAGACACGGCTATCATGTGCCGAAGATGTCTGAATCGAGGATCCTTTTCGGTCCCTCCGTCGCAACAACAAGAAAAGGGTAGAGACTGCGTGTTGCCGTCGTCGTCGTCCATATACTGGAGAAAGCATCGTAGACCGTAGCTCGAACCATCACGTGAATGAATACCCGGTCGCCTCGTAGATATTTCAAGACGCAGGAGGCTGCCAAATTCAGCGTTTCGTCTTGAAAATAGACGGGCGGAGGCTCTAACTCGATCGGCCAGACGGGCGGTTGAGAAAAATCTTAGAGCGTCCGAAAAAATTATGCTTCTCGCACATAGGGGTGAAGTCGAAAAACTCGTACGGCCCATCTGGAACGGACACATTTTCTTCGCGTATGGGCTGGGCAAACCGGATTTTAAATTTCAAATAACAGTGTATGAGATTATCGGCCGCCGTGTATTTCTTTCTCCTTTCGAATGTGTACCGT
The DNA here is from genome assembly GCA_963930645.1 of Salticus scenicus. Lineage (NCBI taxonomy): Eukaryota > Metazoa > Arthropoda > Arachnida > Araneae > Salticidae > Salticus > Salticus scenicus. The sequence continues at coordinate 166,416 of CAWVNO010001040.1, forward strand.
TTCTTCTTAGTGCCTTTACACCAAACGCAAGACACAAAAGGGTCTATTTCGTGCTGTTCATGGCAATGCTTTTCATATTTTTTGGATAAGATCAGGACTTGACAATGGGGGCAATTAAGCACAAATGTATCCCATGTAAGAAGATTCCTATACTTTTTCATCGTTTCACGAGCCTTCATAGTGATTTTAAGAAGTGTAATGCAAAACGATAAGTTAATAGATCAATCTAAACATATTCAAAGGTATTTATAGCCCATGAAATATTTTTGTTTTAAATTAATAATAAAAAAAAATTTTTTTTGAGTCTATATAGTATGTGGAATTCAATACAATCATGTAACACCCACATCTCTATAGTTGCTCGAAGATTTTGCAGCTATAAGCATATTTAGGTGAAATAAATTAGGTTGAAATTTAGATAAAAATTAAATTGTGTTCAAATATTTTGTTTTTATTTTAAACATACAGACATTTCCCCGCCAGCGGAAATGTCTGTATGTTTAAAACATGAAAACAAAATACTTGAACACAACTTAATATATATATATATATTTACGTGGGCTGGCTTCTACATTAATATCTGTCGGTTCGTCACTAGGAGGTGCAGTTTGAATAGATGGGCGTGAACATGTAATCTTTAAATCTTAATTGTTGAAATTAAAATTTTTTTTTATGGCCTTGTCATTATTTCATCGTTTAAGCTCGCATTCTCATATTTGGCTTTAGTACATCATCCGTCTTCTGGATAAAATTCAGGCACGCCGAATTAAACTCATAGCTATCGTCCATCCCGAGTGAAGCCGCTGCCCGAATCGAACCGAACGGCCTATGTCGGCATCGGCTGTCACGATGCATGTTTCGGCTCGGATCTGGATGCCACTTGCCTGGAAAAATTTTTCTGGTTCAGTAAAAATCTGCTGGTCGGCTCGCAAAACGCTATAAAGTCCCTACATTTTTTTCTAGGCGATCTTCATTTAAAATGGTTGGGCGAAGATCGTCGAACAATAGCTTGGTCATGTTAGACGATGCCATAACTTAGCATCTGGACAAAGATAGGACATGGGCGGCTCGCGAAAAAGGTCAGGCGATTCAGACTTAGTCCGAATGACGAGGAAAACTATTCGTCCGACGAAAAATATCCGACCGGCCATCCAAGATAAACGTTAAAGATCTATGAACAGACGTGGCTCGGCTATGGCCAAAATTGGTTAGGCGACCCAGAAATCAGGACCGAGATAGTTCGTAAAAAGTTACGTTCATCCCAGGAGACAAACCAGAATGGATTTATTGACCTTTGACCTTTACATGGGTCGCCATCTAAATTTCTACCCATTCGACTAAATTTGTCCAATATTCTAAACCTTCATAGACAGTTTCAATAATTATTTTGTAAAAAATTAAAATTTTATTAAAAATCATCTGACTAGATCTTCTGACTAGATCCCTATCCATTGAAATAAATTCTAACTAGATCTATTTTTAGAAACTTAAAAAAAAATATTTTCAGTCAGAAAAAGTTTTCAAAAAAAATTTTTGGCCAGAGAAAAATTTACTGAAATATTTGCAAATTGCCAAGATCCAGTCGAAGGTTAAATTTTAAGCCCTAAACGTCTATACGCATTCGAGTCAATCTGAGCTTCAAACGAGACACGTGACGAGCCAAGCCACGCCCACTCAAATTTCTTTTTTTTTTTTTTTTTGAGTGGTCACATGTGTTTGCTATATATATAAGCGTTTGCTTGGCTGGACCCTTCCTTTATAAAGTGTTGGACTTTGTCATTTGCTTCTCATTAAAAATATTTTCATAATTAAATTTATAAGTTTAAATTTTTAGGGATCCAATATTGGTCACAGGCCGACTTAAAAAAAATGGGCCGAACGAGACTTCCATCGTAAAGACTAAAGTCTATACATGAGGAAGTCTCGTTCGACCCATTTTTTTTTAATTTTTTTAAAGAATATTACTGTTCTGTATACTGTAACTGGTCGGGCTGTGGCTCTTCGACTTGGGACTCTTCGACCTGCGACCCTTCGTATTGATCCAACCAGTTCAAGGTCGCAGGCGTCATGAGTTTATGTATCATGTAGGCAGTTCCTGATTTTGGGCCATGGGTGTATTCAGGATCTCGTCCAAGTCCTGATTTTGGGCTGCATTCAGTTCTGGTGTTTCTGGCTCTGGACGTTAAGACTCTGGACTTTCTGTCTCTTCACTTTCAGGCTCTAGACTTTCCAGCTCTGGACTTTCGACTATAGGCTCTGGGCTTTCGGGCTCTGGACTTTCCGGCTCTGGGCTTTCGGGCTCTAAATATTCGACCACAGGGTCTGTATTGACGGCCGAGTCCTTGAATCTGGGCTCCGACCTCTTGATGCGCTTGGCGTTTATTTCGGACTCGGACTTGCGTTTCACGGTCTCGAATCTGAGCTCGAAGGGTTGCTGATCCGGTCCATTGATGCGCAGGATTTTGTATCGCAGAGCCTCGACGTGTTTTGCGAGGTCTGGATGCACGATCGTCACGTTTCTATCCAAAACGGAGGGGTTGGTATGGAAGAGCCAATAAGTCACTTGCTGGAACGACTCTGAGGCTGGCTTAACTGAGTTCTTGAGACGATTCTGGCTCTGAGGCTGGCTCTGGAGATGTTTGAAAATATTTGGATACAATTCTGGTTGTTGTTGTTGCTGCGGTGTACATGTCGTACAGGCCGTCGATCTTCATGACACGTTCTGCCAGGGGGTTTCTGACCTCGAAACTCAGATTCAGGCCGTCTTCGACCACGTCCAGGCTGAAAAAATTCTTTTGGGTCGAAAACAGGAGGTAGGTAGTGCCTTCGGGTATCCTGTAGCTCGTGTGGCTCTCCAAGATCAGCCTGTCGTAGAGATGGAGGCTCTCTACGGGGAAATACCTGGGCTCAACCTTCAGCTTCTTCATGATCCCGGGCTTCAGGTTGAACAGCAGAGACATGTTCAGCGTCTGGATGATGTGAGCTGTACCCTTCTTGACGGTCCTCTGGCCGAAGGTGTAGTGAGCCTTGATCTGGTATCTTTTGCCTGGACACTTGAAGCCCGTCCTCAGGTCAGCGTTGACTCTGTTGGCCTCGTTCGGGGTTTTTTTGAACCTATTGATGACGGTCGTATACTTAATATTTTGGGGTCTCAAGCGGTTATCTGTCTTGGCCTCTCTCCCCAGCACGGAAAAGTTATTGATAATCTTCTCGGTCATCAAACGTCTCTGGTACATGATTTTGAGTTCCTGGGTCATGTAGAGACACAAGACCCTGATGTCGCTTTCTCCAGGCAAGGCTGCGAAGTTGGGATATTCGTACAGCCTCTTGACTGAAGCCGACAGATTTCTGGGAAAGGCGTCTATGACTCTGAAACGATTTTTGAGTATGACTAGTGAGCTTCGAAGAGAGAATGGCCTGTGGGTCGAAAGGTCGGGCTTATATAGCCGGACTGAAACAGGATGTAGGATATTGCGAAAGCCGTTTCCAGAGAAACAGGATAAGATAAAGTTTTTTATAGAACTAGCCTCTCGTCTAATGCTGTTTGATGGATCGACAGGATGTTATATAAGCCGTTTCCACAGAAACAGGGTGAGATAAAGTTTTTTTTTAATATGGCTGTAGTCTGAGGAAGGATGTTGCATAAACCGTTTCGAAGGAAACAGGATGAGATAAAGTTTTTTATAGAACTAGCCTGTCATCTAATGTTGGATGACTGATAGACAGGATGTTGTGTCCACAAAAACCGATAAGAGCTCTTCCACAAATCATTGAAGACGAATGTTGTTAAATGACAAAATTAATTTTTTCAAAATATATAATTAAAAAAAAAAATAATAAAATTTCACAGATAAAAAAGAATGAAAAAGATTTTTTTTAATGTCTAAACAATATTGAAGAATGATAAATTTAGCCGCCCTTTTTATAGAAACGGGTTAAACGAATGTTGTTGAGAAACAGGATGTTGCATAATGGTTTCGTTCATTCAAAAAAACAGGATGTTTTTTGAATGTGTCCGGATAAGATAACGCTTTTTCAGAAACGGTGTAATGTTGGATGGCTGATATGCAGGATGTTGCATAAGCCGTTTCCACAGAAACAGGATGAGATAAAGTTTTTTATAGAATATTGCTGTGGTCTAATGTTGTTCTCGAAACATTTAAATCTTCCGGAGGAAGCAGGATGTTGCGTAACAGATTTACACAGAATTCAGATAAAAATAGAGGTCGCTGCTAGTAATACAGGCTGCTTGGCGAGCCATTTCATTTCGACTGCTAGATCTTGTTCTTGCTAGTCGTGCTTTCTGATGATCTATCAGTATGATCTTCGAAATTTTGGCCGAGGAACTGAATGTGAAGTTAACCTGCTTTCTGTCTTGGGAAGGTGAAATTTTCATAAAGGGTACAGACGTGGCCACTTTCATGGGACATGTGAACCCGTCCAGGGTGTTGAACATTTGCCATCTCGTAGTGAAGGATATCGCCCCCGAAGGCTTAAGGCTGCCCACGTCCCTGTCCAAGACTCGAATTTTTGGCTTGGAGGATGCAAAGACCCTCATGGATATGCATCCGGAGAAGTTCGAAACCCTCTTCAAGGGGCCGATCAAGATAGTGTCTCCCATACAGCCTTCTTTCAACCTCAAGAGGCCCATACGGATTCGGATCGTAAATGTATTCGATGATAGCGTTGAAAGTTTTTTGTCAGATCTGAAGAAGTCCATGGATCAACATCTGGATTTGGTATACACCAATACCTATGTCTTCGGAGAAAGGTATAGAGAATTAGAGCTATCGTATTTCCCAGACAAGATCAAAGTTTTAGTGGGAGGCAAACCTCGATGGTATAAATCCTCGTCTTAAGATAGGGACGGGGTGCGAAAAAATGGGTCGAGCGAAGCGTCTCATGGCACAATATTCTGTCTATGACGCTTCGCTCGGCCCGTTTTTTTGCGTCAGGCATAGGGCCAATATTGGATGGATACCGATTTATACTTTAACCTTATAAACACGGTTCCGGCCCACTCCGGCCGATAATGGCTTGTCACTTAAATACTGAACTTTCAAAAGAGAAATCTCAGAAAGTGGACTCGACTGTCTGCACGGGAAAGAAAGGGGAGATAGGCGTTCCTGAAATGTCATCTTGATGCATTCCCCCGAGAAAAACCTTTGTACGATTGCCACGAGGGCACAGAACACGCGTTTGTTTGGCAAATATATATATGGAAATGTTTCAATTTTCTTTCAACATTATCGTTGAATATATATATTATAATGTATATTGCACATTTTTTTCTCTTTTTTTCCCCTTACAGCATTTTTTATTATTATTATTATTATTATTATTATTATTATTAATTTATAAATTTTATATGAGAAGTCCGCTTGTAAATTAATAGAAGTATAAAAAGTTATTTAAAAGAAAATATTAAGAAAAAAAGTCTCACCGGTAAATTTTAAATTTCATGTTGAAAATATCAGTTTTTATTTTTTTTATTTTAATGTAAATTTTAATTTTTACGTATAACAAAATCGAACACACACAATAATAATTTAAATAATAATAATAATAGAGATCTTTTATTGGAAAAATTAATAGATTCGTTGACATCTGGTTTAGAAACAATCGATACTTAATAACTTATTTTTATTTTTATAATTTTTTAACGTATTGCACAGTTAACATTGTAAAAATTCAATACAACACTTCTCTAATGTTAATTTTCAATATTTTTAAAGTTAATATAAATAAAAAAGCTTCAACGAGTCATTATCAATAGAAATAATCACTTTTCAATAAATGAATATCTCGTAATGTTCCCATTTTTCTTGTATTTCATTTGCATAGACAAAACTAAAGTGAAGCTATGAATATATATACATTACTTAAATGTTTAATACAGTTTGTTTTGTGATTAAATATTGATCTTTACATTACAAAAAAAAAAAAAAAAAAAAAAGAGAGAGAGAGAGAAAAGAAGAAGAAACAAGGAAAGAAACTGGTGCGTTGCCGCTTTCATGCTACACTCGTGCCTATCTTTTTTAATCAAAATAATTTATGTAAAATTTAAAAATAAAAGGCATTCTATTTGCGAATATTTTACTTATTTAACTTACATTAATAAAACATTTTTGATGCATTTTACTGCAATTTACTTTGATTTGTCGAAGAATTGCACTGTCAATTTATTTTTACTTTTATTTTACTTTAAAAATGTGAAGTTCTTAGAATCTCTTTTGGAGGATTTCTAAATGTATGAAATTTGAAAAATCATTGTCTTTAAAAATTTGAAATCGAATAATGTTTTTTTAGTTTTTCAAAAAATAAATATATTTTTTAGAACGACAAAAATAAACTGTTGATATAAGATATAAAGGAGAAAACAAGAATGGACAAACAGTGCTGCAAGAATGATTGTCATAAACACAAAAATGTGCATTTGAGTGAATACAAAATTTTAATTTATTTATTCAATTTAAGCACATTGTTAATTTACCTATTATTTATTCACGTATGTATTTTTTTTTAAATAAATTTTTTTACCATAATAGCTTGTTTAATTATCATTATTATTTTTAAAAACCGTTTTTTATTGCAGATACTACTCTCTGCTGAGAGGGGAAAAAATATATTAAATATTGCTTTATTTATTTTTTTATTTGTTACATGTGTTAAGGATTACAATAAAAAAAAAAGAAAAAGAAGGAAGAGAGCTATAATATTTAGAGATTTTTTTTTTTACAGAAAAAACACAGGTTTGAATATTTACAGACGGATTTTTTTTTTTTTTTTTTTTATCTTAAAAATAAAATGCGGTGTGGGGATAATATTGCCTAAGAAACAAAGAGAGTTAAAATGAAAATAATCACAAATAGATAGGGCATAGTTTCGATTTTTACGGAGAAAGAAATGCAGATGCGGAAGAAAGAAATGTAAATGCGTAATCCATAATATCAAATTTTAGTGTGAAATATCTATAATTACACTGCTCGGCATGAAAATCGGCCCCAAAACCAGTTTTGCAAATTCTTACGTAAAATGACTTCTTGAAACCGAATAAGAAGCGCATTGTGCCCTATCACTAACCGTTTTTCAGGGATGCTCCTTATTTTTATCACTTTTCGGTAATTTTATGGCTATAAATTTGATTTGTAGGAAGGGAAAGGATTATTCCAACCGTTAAATATCTTCTGAGGGCTGCAGAGTTGGAAAATTCTAAAACATGAACATTTGCAGAAGGAGAAAATTTTAGGGGAGGGGGGGTGGGAATTCTCAAGTTAAATTATGTATTAGATTTATTATATTTTTTTAATTAATTATTTTTTTTTTTTGTTATTTAAACATTATATTTTTTACGTTTTTAAATGTTAAAATAAATAGCTTGCTTATCTGAGAAGTAAAGTCCGGTTTCCATTTGCGCTCATTCCGCGGCTTCTATTCAGAATCCTTTGATCTGATGAGCCGAGCTCACAGGAGCTCAAAGCCTTCGGACGGGCTGTTTCTAACCCCCTGCTAAGATAATTGAGGGGCCGGGAGGCAGATATCTTTGTCAATTTTGCATGCTTTCCTTTGAGTTAACTGCGCGATCTGATAAGAAAGGGCTACAACTGATGACAAGACATTTGGCTCTTTGTGTCAGAAGCGTGATTAATGACGTTTTGAGCGTTGATCTTGAGCCCAAGTCGAAACTGGCCTTAACACTACTTACAAGGATTACGAGTGGGGTGGGGGAGACAATCCATCAATGTCATCCAGACAAAGACGGACGATGTAAAAGCACTGCCCTGCGGAGAGCAAGAAATTTCCTTCTCCGTTTTCCTTCCCTCCACCCCTTTATTTTCAGCTTCCGCCCCATTCCGGCCGAGTCAGGAGTTAAAGGTAGTAGAGCTTTCTTTTCGTCCGTAGTGAAAGAGTTAAGATTTCGAGTAGTATTTTGAATTGAGTCGTTTATAGGATAAAGCCAAACATGTAAAATTTAAATTTTTTTAGTTGTATTAGTTGAATGGCTAATAGGCTAGGCCAAACATGTAAAATTTAAAATTTTTTAATTATATTAGTTGAATGGCTAATAAGCTAAGCTAAACATGTAAAAATTAAATTTTTTAATTATAATCGGTTCAATCGATTTTCTATATCTATAAGAAGATTTGTCGCGAGAACTGTTGACATGATATGGGTTTGATGTTATGCAACTCTTTCCTCAGGAAGTCTCATAAGCGGAGCGAGTATAAATACGAGTGCCCGACGAGAGCTCTTCAATTGCTAGTCAATCTCTCGTATTTTAAAAAGCATCTCGACAAGAGGATGTAATAGCAGCTAGCTCTAGAATACGAAGTCATAGAATGTTTCAGTTATGTTGCAAAAAGCTTACAATCTTTCGAAAACGCAACAAATTTAAGTATGCTCTCTGATAATTTTCTGAAGCATTCGCCCTTTATGATTCTCTGTCTGTTAAGTGATTGTAACGTTTCTGTTACGTATCTGATTTTTTGTTACGATCGCGGACATTTCTTCGTTTTTGAAACTAATCGGAAAGCAATCTGAACGTTTTTAAACGTTTCTGAAATGTTAATAATGTTATATGATTGTTACGTTTCTGGAACATTTTGTGCTGTTAGGGCATAGTATGGGAAACGTCCTGCGATGCATAATTTCTGCTGATGGGACCCTCTTTGTTCGGGCTCTGGATGTAGCGACCTTCACCAGCCACCTGGACATAGAAAAATTTGTATCCAGGAAGGCCGGCCTCACTGTAAGGGATGTGATAGATCACAAGATCCAAATACCTGCCAAGCTGGCCAGAACTAAATTGTTCTCGATCGGCGAGGCAAAGTATCATTTGAGGTCCTACCTGGACAGTAACGAATTCGATTCCATCTTCGACGGGTTTGGCCCAGGTAGTTTACCCATCCGATTTGAAAGTCTTCTTAGACTTCAAGAAGGCCATCACAGTCAAATACGTGAAGTCTTCAAGTACTCAGTTTCAAGACTTTTTGTCAGATTTTATGATCAAGGGTAAAAAGTTTCTTTGACCTGGAGTACGAAAACCACGACTTATACGAGTCTCGGATTGTGGAACACTTGAAATTAACGATCAGCCGAGTCCAAGACGAAAGACCCATAGAGGTCTTGGGCTGAGGATTCCTATAAACAAGGGCAAAAAGACGGGTCGAACGAGGCGTCTCATGGCAGAAATTCTGTCTTTGACACCTCGTTCGACCCGTTTTTTTGCGACGGTCGTATGACCAAAATTGGATGGATATAAATCGAGACTTTGATTTAAAGATGTGATAAAATAAATGTGATAAAATGGAAGACGTGATAAAATAGAATCTTGGAGACGACTAATTTTTAAATGTATAAAATATACCAATTATGGAAAAAAAAAAAAAAAAAAATTTGTTTTTTTCAAGAATGTATTTTGTTTTTTCTCATAGTTGTGTTCAAATATTTTGCTTTGATATTACAAACATACAGACATTTCCGCTGGTGCAGAAATGTCTGTATGTTTATAATATGAAAACAAAATATTTGAACACAACTTAATTTTTATCTAAATTTCAACCTAATTTATTATATTATATATTTAAACTAAATATGGCTGCAAAATCTTAGCGCAACTATAGAGATGTGAGAGTCACATAATTGTATTGAATTCCAAATACTATGGCTGTCATCTAATGTTGTTTGACTGATAGGCAGGATGTTGCATAAGCCGTTTCCACAGAAACAGGATGAGGAAACAGGACGAGATAAAGTTATTTATAGAACTAGCCTGTCGTCTCATGTTGGATGACTGACAGTCAGAATGTTGTGTAAGCCGTTTCCACGAAAACTGATAAGCCTATTGAAAGCTCTCCCACAAATATCTTTGAAGACGAATGTTGTTAAATGACAAAATTAAATCTTGAAAAAATTTATAATTAATATATATATATATATATATATGTATATATATATATATTTAACTAATAGACATTTTCTTTACGAGACAGACAGACGTTCAACTCGTAGACTCTGTCCTTTTCCTTAGCCTCGTAGTCTTTTTCAATTTCTTCAGATTTTCGTTTAAGACTGCCAAACAATTCTTGCAGCGCGGTACTAGACATGAGGGTCCATATGCCCTCGGCCCTCACACACATGGAAAAACTCTTGGGCTTCTCTTCGTCCATATCCTCGTGCCTTAATTCCATCTCCGGGGGCGCGTACAGATGCGTATACTGATCGAAGACCGTGCGGGCGTATTCGTAGTATCCCCTGAGCCAGTCTTGAAGATTCATCTCGCCTTCGTTTCGGACCGTGATTTCGAAAGCCCTTTTTCTGTTGAAGGGTATGACCCTCGGATAGGAAGAGGTGATCCTGCCCTCGTGCCACAGATTCTTCGCCCGATGGCTGTCTTCGAGAGACATTCGGGCCGTCTTCAAAGCCACGGCCACGAAATCATCGAAGTCGAACACGTATCTGGAACTCTTTTTTATGAAGGTTGCGTGTGGGATCATGGTAGCCAGATCCTTGGGAGTTTGTCGAACGGCAAAGTTGTAAGGCGAAGCGTAGTTCAGAAACTTGCCGACCTCAACGGCTGCGAAATAAGTCATTCCACCAGAAGAGACAGCTGCGAGGACAGCAGGCTTTTTATCGAAAGAGATTTTGAGCCACATGATTGTGTAGGGAGGATGAGAGATCGACGTTGCTTTTATATGGGAGACCGACGTTGCTTTTATATGGGAGGCCGACGTTGCTTTTATAAACGCCAAGAAGAAAAAAAATACCACTCATAATTTTTTCTTTTTTTATGAGTGGATTTTTTTTTTTTTTAATTATGTTTGGAAAAAGGAATTTACTAAACTGTTCAAAGATGATGTATTAATTTATGTATTTTAATTATTATATTTTAATTTGCATTGTTAATAGTGTCCTGTTTCTGGAGGGAATGTTGGTTTCGTATTTGAGCGTTTCTCAATTCTATTTGCATCTGTCGAGCCTGCAACTGAGTCGAGAGCAATTGGTTCTGCAGGTTCTGGTTCCGGATCTGTTGATTCTGGACCTGCGCTAGAAATCTGTTCTGGTGCACGGCCATGTCCGACCTGAGCCTGAATATTTCTTCTTGGCGCAGGTTGTCCAGTTTGGTGTACAGCTCATCAAAGTTCTCACATTTCTTCTTCAAGATTTCGGTTTCTTTGTCCACTTTGCATTACAAGTCGGACATCTGCCGCTTCAAATTTTCGATTTTGGTCTGCGAGTCTTGACAATCGTCGTCCAACGGTTGCGTTTCCCAGATTTTGTACATGCTGAAGATTGATAAGGCTTCAATGATGGATGCGAGGCCTGTGTCGATTATATATATGCACGAAGCCACGCCCAATGTTAAAATAAGATAATTATAAAGTAAAATAAAATATTTATGCAGTATGAATTATTTGTAAGCCTGAAACCTTATATATCTTTTATAGCAGATTTTAGCATCATTAGCCTCATTTCTACACATAGGGCAATGCGACGAAATTTTGAACCATTCCATTATGCATAGAATGTGAAAAGTATGGCTGCATGACAATCTGTTCCCTTTACGATTAAACATTCTTATCGTTCTCAGACATATGGAACACTCTCGCTTCATTGTTGTCGAGTCACCAAAGACATGCAAGGAAATATTTGAGGATACCGAAAATCGGCGATCGCTAAGCTAAGCTCCTCCCACTCACAGATTTTTTTTTTTATTAATTAATTATATAATTTTGACTTTTGATGTCTTTGAACAAATCTATTAATAGTATTATCGACTTCCATTAAAATGTTATTACGAATCGACGTTATGTCAGATCTGCTATCTTCATCTTTTTAAATGACCGATATTATGTCCTTCAGCGAAACTCTTATAATTTCTTCTTTGATTTTTTCAACGTCGTCGCCGATTTTCGAATACGCAGAAATATATCTGTTGTAATTCACGTTCAGATCCCGTTCGTTGAACGTTTTTCGCTTCACCTTAAAAATTTTTCTAGAACGAGGTGTTTCTTTTGCGTCTTTCCTCAGCACGAATCCTTCTAGAGGACCCTTTGCGTAAGTGCTCGGATAGTGCTCTACTTTTTCGTACAAATCTCCTATCGTTTCGTAGCTTAAATCTAAAATAGGCACACAGGGTAGATTCATTCGCTGGAATATTTTTAGGGCGTCGCTGTACTTCATGAATGTTTTCGAATCCAGTTGGTAAATGTCGAAGGCCCGAAAAAATACCGCCTTGCTTCCGAATACGGATTCAGATTTGAAATCGTGGTATTTGATTCTTCCGATCGTCTTGCCGAATACTTCTCCGAAAATGATGAAGTTGCCATTTAAAATGTCTTTGATTTGCCGAACTTTTTCCGTCAGCGGTCCCATGATCTCGTTCAAACCAAAATTGCACTTTCGTCTAACACTACGTTCCTAGACTGCAGTGGCGGCTCGTGAATGACATTTTAGGAGGGCTGCAGGCTAGTGACTAAAAACAGTACGTTATCATGGAAAGGTGTTTCTTCTAACTGGCTCTTGAAATGTCAACACATTTACGTTGCATGTCAAAATAAGAGAATCAGACAATAAGGTGAATGAAGATTCCATTCTATGTACATTTTTTAGGTGTTTCGATGCAGCACCTCCAATATGTTATTCACGAGCCGCCACTGCTAGACTGTATCCTGAACAAATGGTCGATGTAGCCTATTCCGACATTCGAACCATCAATTTTTTCTGTCGCGATTAAAGATGTGTCGTTAATATATATAATAAATATATATATTAAATATATATATTAAATATATATATTAAATATAATAAATTTGTAAAAATATTATTAGGGATATTTATAGGGGAAAAAAATCTCAAAATTTGTACGCATTGCAAATTGATTTTCCCTAACTTTTTCCCTGAAATGGATCTATATAGGGATTTTGTATAGGGAAAAATAAACTTTCTGTATGACAAGCTTCTCATTAAAAATATTGTCATAAAAATATAAATTTTTAGCTATCATACCCATGATCGAGTCTGAAATATTGTTGGTTGATAAAACCTAATGAGTCGCTGAAGACTTTCAAAAATTATTGTAGAATGGTAGAATTAAATTTTAACCATTCTTTATATTTAAAAAAAAAAAAATTAACTAACTTTGATCTGTCTCGTGATCCAATCTGAGAATGCTAAACACTCTTGCATGCTGCAGGGGGCGTGTCTGAACTCGTCTTTGAATTTGTCGTGGTATCCGCAGTCTTCTACACTGGGTGAGGGCAGGTAATCGAATTTTGGACAATCGAAGGCTTCCAGGTCGATCGAGGATATTCCTAACTTATACAAGAGAATTTTTTCGTTTTGAGCCCCCTTGTAGGCCACCAGTTATCTATTTTCAGTCATGTATGCCTTGTACAGTATCGTTATGAATGGTTCCAGCGTTTTCAGGTTTCTCACCGGCTCTCGGGGTCGGTCGCTTTCTGAAAGACAGTCCGTGTACGTATCGGAAGCAGTATCCGATTATCCTCCAGTCTTTGTCCGAAAGGCCTTCCGCGAGATCGTTCAGCCGATACCTCACGCAGTCGCATCGGCCGGTCTCGAGGATGGAGTAACCAAACTCTGTGGGATAGAAAACGCGGTTTACGTGAAACCCGTCCATGTCTATCACCAGACAGATGTCTGACAGAGACAGGTTCGTATTTTAACAGGTTGAGTTAAGTGTTAAAAAATATTTCACGTTTAGGTTTAACCATTATAAACGTATCCTATTGGGTCGTCTTTGAAAAATTTACAAAAACGACTAGGCAAGCTAATGTATATATATATAGCCAAGCCACTCCCACACATAAAAAAAAATTGGGCCTATATAGTATTTGGAAATCAATACAATCATGTGTTCAAATATGAAAACAAAATATTTCAACAGTCAATATTTTCAAAGACTATACCCTCATACGGTAATCTGTAAAACTTGCTGTCGAAAAAATGACAAAGTCCAACACACTATACACTCCTTCTCATAATTATAAGGACACCCGTTTTTCTATATTAACTAAACACTGAACACTATTATTTAAACAAATATATTTTTTATTAATTTGAATTTCATTATTGACGATATTTAAAAAGTTTCATCGTTTTTCTATCTTTAAAAACTTTAAATACGGTCAAAAAAAGAATTTTTCAGGTATTCACAATTATAAGGACAGCTGGAATCTTAATTATTATTTTTTTTAATTATTCTTTAAATTAATATTTTTTGGGGTCTCTTTTTAGCGTGAAACAGTCAGACATTCTCCCTGGTATATACATATATATTTTCTTTAATATTCAGTTTCAGTACCATTTCATACAGCACAGATGATATTCTGAACATATTTAAACTATTTAAAATTGCTTTCCACTTGCATGCACTTTTCTAATATAATAAGTTAAGGTTTTCTCAACTTTTAGGCCACGGGAAAGGCAACAATAAAGAAGTTTCTTTCTTCAAACTATTTCCTATTGCTCTAGAAGTAGAGCAAAAATGTAAGTCTTGTTGAAAAAAATATTATTACCCCCTAAATCTAACAAAAGTCTGAGAATTCAACTTTTAAAACTTGCGGATATTCTCTTAATGTTCATAATAATAGAAAAAAATACTAAATTCATTCTGCCTTCAGTAGAAACAGCTCCCCAGAGCACCATAGATCCATCTTTAAAATGCCCGATTCATATCTGCCTTTAAAAAATCTGCTTTGTCTTTCGCTATCTTCAGATTGTGTCAGTAACTGTTAAAACCATTTGATTAATCAAGAATAAAATGTTTTTCATCCGAAAATGCAACATTTTACGATTTAATATTGTTTGTATTCAACTTTAACACAGACGTTCTTTTCCCCATTAAATGCTTATTGTTTATTACAGATTTTTTATTAATTTTAAAATATTATTAATTATTTTAAACATGCATAAGTGTGGACCCCAATCTTTCGTTAAAAATTACGAGCAAATTCAGCGGCAGTCATTATGAGTAGAACAGTAAGAGGAATTATGAGTCTTCGATCTCTGTAAAACAACTATAATTTTGCATTAGATCGTTCTGCTATCGAACCAGCAGTTCAACGTTTGATCACATTTTCTTCAGCAATTTTAGATCTTCGAATTTAATCAGAAATACTGAGGATTCAAATTATCCTTCCACTTAAAAAACACATTTATCATACTTCACTACATGAACTTTCTTTTTTTCGAGGAATTATCAGTAATGTCCGTCCAAGAAAAATTGAAGGTCTATATATGAATTAATCTAGCCCAGTAGTTAACGAATTCTCATGTCAACTGTAATTTATCCACTTGTAAGTTAAATAAAACGAAAAAATATTGATTGTCCCTATAAATATGAACATCTAAAAACGTGGAGAAAAAAATATTTTGCAATATTTTTTATTAAATTTTTTCCATATTAAAAAAATTATAGCAGTTTTGGTTTTTAGAATACTAGATATATTAAGTGAACTTAGTATAATCTTGTTCACAATTATTTTTACATTAGTTATTTCAAAATATAAAGTATCCTTATAAATATGAGAAGGAGTGCAGATGAAGGGTCTGTACTTGAAAATATTTATGCCAGCAAAGCTAATGCTTATATATAGCCAAGTCACGCCCACACTTAAAAAAAATATGCGTGGGCGTAGCTTGGCTCTATAAATAATGGCTAACGTGCCCACACCATCATTGTGTCTGAACGTCTTCCAGCAACAGTCTTCTAGTCATCATGCCTCGTAGAACCGTCTAGACTTTGAAAAATTTCAAATTTGTCAAAATTTTCAAATTCTGATATCTTGCAGAGAATCTTCCGAAACGCGTAAAAAAACTAAGTCCGGTTGAAAATATCAAAGACTAAGCCCTGATCTGAAAATCTGTAAAACTTAGAAAAAAATTCGAGATTGGTGAAAAAATGACCAAGTCCAACACTTTATAAAGAAAGGGTCTGGACTGAGAAAAATCTATAAATAGCCATGCCACAACAACTCAAAAAAAAATATATATATCCCCCATGGTTTTTTTTTTCTAACTTTCGTGGTCCACAACATTAGACAACAGGATATAAAACTTTATCTCATCATGTTTCTGAGGAAACAGCTTATATCTGATCCTGTTTTCATGGAAGCGGCTTATGCAACATACTGTCGATCCGTGAAACAACAGTCTTTTTAAAAAACTTTATCTCATTATGTTTTCATGAAAACGGCTTATGCAACGGCTTATTCAAGGACATAATATTTATTTGTGATTAGTTTTATCGTTTCCCGGAACCCCTTATCAATTCTTTTGCATCCGCTTTCTAAAGTATAAATACCGGCCTCTCGCCTCAGTCTATTCACTTTCGACTCTTTTTCTTACGAAATGAAAATATTATATTTTGATGCCCTCTCCGACGATTGGATGGACTTCTCCTTCGAAATACAACCTTGATGGAATGTCCTGGAGACCCCGTGGCTGTCGTGTGAGCTCGTGTCTGAATACGAGCCAGCCCGCGGACCACCCAAGCCAGCCCCCGAGCCATCCCAGCCCAGGGTGACTAACTGCCGGGAGTGGAAGCCTCCTCCACCCGTCCATTACGTGCGACGGCCATATAATATCCCGAAAGGGATTGGTCCTTAGGATCCAAGATTCAGAAAACGACACTGTCTAATTAATAACCAGACTGACCCGGATACGGAGGATTTCAGCATTATATTCGGGGAGCAGGCGTACGAGAAGGCGAAGAAAATCTCGAAGCGGAATGGTTATTACATCTAAACTTATACGATTTAAAAAAAAAAGCGGGTCGAACGAAGTGTCTCATGGCAGATCTCTGTCGTTGACGCTTCGTTCGGCCCGTTTTTTTTGCGTCTGGTATAGGGCAATTGTTGAATTGGCATGAAATGGCACTTGTTCATGAAATGGTGTTATATTTCGACAGACAGACAATATTGTTACCCCGGAAGATCTAGATTTTTCGAGACATCCGTTTAAACCGTTTCTATGAGGCTAAGTTTATAATTCTTCAATATTGTTTAGACATAATATATATATATTTATATATAATAATTGAAAAATGAAATATATATATATATATATATGTATATATAAATTGATTTTTTTTTTGTCATTTAACAACGTTCGACTTTAAAGATTTGTGACATGAGTCGACAGGATAAAAAATTTTATGTCATCCTGTATCTGTGGAAACGGCTTATGCAACATCCTGCCTGAAACAACATTAGACGACAGCCATATCCTATAAAAAAAACTTTAACTCATCCTGTTTTCATGGAATGACTGTCAATCAGTCATCCGACATGAGATGACAGGCCAGTTCTATAAAAAACTTTATCTCATCCTGTTTCTGTGGAAACATCCTGTTTCAGTGGAAACAGCTTATGCAACATCCTGTTTATCAGTTATCCGACATTAGACGACAGACTAGTTCTATAAAAAACTTTATCTCATCCTGTTTCTCTCGAAACGGCTTATGCAATATCCTGCCTCACAGCCATATCCTATAAAAAAACTTTATCTCATCCTGTTCCATTTCCCTAGAATTTTTGAACGATAAGCTTAGGTCTGGGTATAAATACGAGCTGCCTCTCGGAGCATTATCATTTCGACTTCTGTTGCTCTTCAATTAGTAGTCATGCTCTTCACTATGGAACATCCTCAGCTCAGGATGAAAATATTGTGTGCAGTTTCGGCCGACGGACTGTTGTTTGTAAAGACGGCCGACGTGACCAAGCTAATGGGCAAAAAAAAAAAAAAAAAATACCAGTGCTTACGTTCGGCGGATGGCTAAGCTCAGGGTGAAATACCTCGTCTACAAAAGGATCAGGCTGCCCGTCTCCTTGGCCTATACTTGGGTCTATCCTGTACACGAGGTCAAGTTTCGGCTCAGCGATGTCCTGTCATCCATAGAATTCGAGGCCATGTTCAGATCTGCCTAGGTCCAGATCCTGGATCCCTTGGTCCCAACTACCAGGATCAAAAATGCCGTCCCCGAATTGTGAGGGAGACCGAGGTCTCCGTGGATAAATTCATAGACAATTTCGTAGAAAGATCCATGTTGTTCTTCGACGGAGACCACGACGACGATCCTCGGCTCCACGAAGACAGGTTCGAGACGATCTCTTGGACAAATACCCCTCCGTCCAGGATCAAAATCTTCGTGGGAGACCGTTATCGATGGTACAACCTGATCGCCTAGAGAATCTGGAGGGGGCAAAAGAATGCCTCAAACGAAGCGTCTCATGGCAGGGTTTATCTCTGTGACTGACGCTTCGTTTGGCCCAATTTTTTGCGACGGTCGTATGGCCAATGTTGGATGGATACCGATTGAGACTTTGAATCTGCCATAGAATATTCTAAATTTACATTAATATTTACATATTTACATTATTTTTTAAATTCACATTATCCTGACGCTAGATAACATTTTTAAATGGACGTTATTCCAATGCCAATATTACAACGGTTTGAATCTCCGATAGAAATTTCTAAAATTCCAATATTGAATCGGTACGATAGAAATTTCTAAATGATCAATATTGACATTATTTTTTAAATGTACATTATCCTGACGCTAGATCACATTTTTAAATTTTCGTTATTCCAACATTGGGTAATGACACTGGATATATTTTCTAAATTTATGCTATACCGATATTGAAATAAATTATTATCGATCCGATAAACAAATAAAATAATAAAATATTTAAATAATATATTTAAAACCAAAATTTTTATTATTAAAAATTTAAAATGTGATACCGAATTGAATTACGAAAATTTCTGAAGGGGTGGAGTCGCTCGAAACATTCTCCGACCGACTGTATCTCATTTAGGAATAAAAAAATGAAAAAGTAGCTGGACATAATTATAATTTCAGTGAAAGCTTCATCGGAATAAATTAAATATAATAAGAAGTTAGAATCCAGTGTGGCCTCCTTTGAGTTTAGTGACTTCAAAAGTACGTTCTGGCATTGATATGACGAGATTTTACAATGTAACTAATGGTATTTAAGTCTATATTTTTCTAATTTTGTTCTTTAGTTCTCTTACAGATTGATATTGTTTTCCATGTGCATAAACTTTGCGCACCATCATTCCCCATAAATTTTATATAGGGTTAAGTTCTGTACTGCATGCTGGCCACTGTAATAATGGTAAGTTTTTACATTCAAGCCATTATTTTGCCACTTTTGAGGGGTGTATAGCTTCATTTTTCTGGTGTAGAATAAAGTTCTCCCCCATTAGTGACTGAGCGGATTCCGGATGGGTAATTAATGCAGTTTCTAATAATTCTACATATATATCCGAATTCATTTCTCTGGAAATCCACGCAAGAGGCAAGACACCTTTATATGAAATCTCTCCCCATATCGTGACTGTTCCTCCACCAAAGTTTCTTGAATATTTAATCTGTTTCTCTCTCCTTATATCATGCCAATAATAATGTACCCCATCAGGACCATCAAGATTGAACTTATTTTCATCGGTGAGCACCACTGATTTCCATTCTTCTTCATAATTAATGTACTTCAACCTTGCAAATTCTAATCTCTTTGTTTTATGATTAGCTTCTAACATTGGTTTGACTCTTTTTCACCCATACTACATTTTTTTCGTTATGCAGAGTTCTTCTAGATGTGTTGGATTGACAGGGAGTTGTAGTGAACAATGTATTTCATTTGAATTTAGCATTCCATTTGTTGCTTTTTTCAGAATCAACTTTTTTTTTTTTTTTAAACGCTGCGTTATGATTGGTTTCCTTTTTGGTCGTTTTAGGGTTATATTTATTCCCTTTTTTTGATATGATTATTAATAACACATAAGGAACGTCCAGTCTTCCTTTCCTATTTGTCTGTGTGATGATCCGATCTTGATATATACATCAATTGATATGCATCAGAACTCTAATTAAACTAAAATGGTTCTCAGGTTATGTTTCATAAAAATGTTTCATATATCTATCTATCTTTCTCACTATATATTTGAGTATATAAAAATGTGATTTTGTTTCCAACCCACTTTGCGCTAATATTTTAAATTTTCTGAGTGTTCAATATTTCAACTTCCAGATTGTTTATAGACTTCAGTATAAAAATTTTTATTTTTATTCATATATTTATTTTAGTTGAATTTTTTCAATTAATTTTGACAATAATTAAAAACTGACTCTCAATGGCGATTATGAATTCATAGTACAATAATATCTATAATCTATTAAAAGTTAAAATTTTCGTAGGGATATTTAAACATAAATTAAACTGTTATTATTTGAACTCACTTTGCATTGATGTTTTAAATTTTGATGCCAGTCTTCCAACTTGCAACTGGTTTTATGTTAAGAACTAGCAGGCTTTGCTCGCTTCGCTGGACACAATACTGAAATGAGTTGTCAAAATCATATATCATTATTAATTAACCTGAGTTAAAGTTCCCGCTGTGCTCGGTAGAGATTTTTCTCGATCGCCACGTGAGGAGTCCGTGTTCCCACTGCCTTCGGCAGCAGTTTACCCGATTCTTACTCCCCGTTCCCCTGTGGCTGAGTTCAAAGTTTTGCAAAATCTCGCCAAGTACATTATGCGTACACTTAATCAACATCCTCACACCAAAGTTCGCCAATCTAAGATAATTTAAGGCGAATTCAAATGGAAAAACGTGTTTTTACACGTGTTTATAGCCCTCTCGACATCGACACCAAGGGGATAAGTGGGGGATTTCGTAAAATCCCCTTACAATAAGGGTCGGATACATATAAACAATTTACGCGCCAAATTTCAAATTTCGTGACCGCAGATCCCATAGAATTCTCAGGACAAATTTAGTGCTAAAAGGTGTGTCGCGTGTTTGCAACCTCATAACTTTTTTTAAGCCCCCCTCCCCCCCCCCTCCCCAAAAAAATGTGTTTTTGGAAATATCCTAAGGAAGTCGCATAGCCTTTTTTCAATATATTTGTTACATTTTTGGTAAGAGGTCTATTCAAAAGTCAAGAATTTTCAATATTTCTCCCCTCACTTCCCTTAAAATTAGAAAATTCCTAAATGCAGATAATGTATTATTTGTGCTCATGGCTAGTCTTCCCATGTGCAATTTCTTTACAGTGAAGTAACCCAAGCAGCACCGAAACGTTCTCTGAACGTTCAAAAATTGTTCTGCAAACATGTTCTAAGAACGTTTCCTTTGAACATGTTATAGAAAATGTGCTTTTTGAAATAGCCTAAGGAAGTCGCATAGGCTTTTTTCAATATATTTGTTACATTTTTGGTAAGAGATCTATTCAAAAGTCAAGAATTTTCAATATTTCTCCCCTCACTTCCCTTAAAAATCGAAAATTCCTAAATGCATATAATGTATTAATTAATGTATTATTTAATTAATGTATTAATTAAATTAATGCAGATAATGTATAAGTTTTTGGAAATATCCTAAGGAAGTCGCATAGCCTTTTTTCAATATATTTGTTACATTTTTGGTAAGAGGTCTATTCAAAAGTCAAGAATTTTCAATATTTTTCCCCTCACTTCCATTAGATCTGTCCTTCTTGAAGACGTACAATAGTACGGTTTAGGGAACGTTCAATGAACGTGTAACTATCATCATCGGTGTTATAGAAGCGTTCTGAGAACGTTCTATGTATACGGTCTCAGAACGTTCTAAACGTTTTTAGAACGTTTTCAAAACGTTATACACATTTTCAGAACGTTCTAGAAAACGTACTGTAAAGTTCTAAAATAGTGTAGAAACGTTCTGAAAACGTTCTATACACACGTTCTCACAACGTTATGTAAAAAATTTTTGAACGTTCTCTGAACGTGCTAAAATTGTATTTCATGTATAATAAAATGGAAGAACTCGCAACAATTGTTCCGGGTCGAAAGAAGACACGACCATTCGTCAGACGAACATAGTAGGCACGAGTGATGCAAATACAAGAGCTACGTTGCAGATTTTTTGCAGCACTCGTGCCTACTTTGTTCGGTTGATGAAGGGTTGTGTCTTTTCTCGACCCGCAATAATTGCTTCGAGTTCTTGAATTTTATAGTGTATATTCAAAGTTTTGCACTTGTTATTTTATTTACTTTTTTTTTCTTTTTTTTCTTCCTTTCCTTATTTTTCTTATCTTTTCTTTTTTCCTTTTTGTGTAGTTTTTATTTTATCTTTTTATTTATTTATTTTTTTTTTCCATAAATGATTGTCTTAGTATTATAAAATTTTACATACATGCATTGAAATGTGGTATAACAAAATATCAAGTATTTTGAATATTCTGGATAAATATTTGAATTCAAAAACAAATCTTATATATATACTAGCAGGCTTCGCCCGCTTCGCTGGACACTATATTTAAATGATTTCTTTGTAACTGAATATATTTCGATTGGCGACTATTTTCGTCACAGCTTTAGTATGGGACCTCCTTGGCAATATCAAACATTTTTTTATCTTCTCGAATCTGTACAACAAAACTATTATTAAAACAAATATTTTCGAAAACAGTCCAATAGCTGGTGTTAATTCTTCGAATATTCTGGAAACAGTTGAAGCTGTTACTCGTACAATATAATTCCTTATTCGATGAATGTTCTGGGACAGTCCAAAAATAGTCACTTGTTCCACAGGAGTAAAGCAAATAACATCAACTACACCAGCGCAAAAATTTTCGCTCACTCACGAAAAATGTCCAGTCGCTTAGAGCTCAATCCCTAAAGTGCAATGACTCAGAATAGGTCTCTGAATAACTTTGGATCGCAGTGACTACATACTCTTTCCCAAAAATCAACTCACACCTACTTATAACCTTTGGCGATGGGGCTTGGAGATGACTTCATCGAGAATCCCTTGGTAAGCTTAAGGTCTATGTTCCCGTGTGTCGGAGAGCTTCGAAACATCGGGAACCCTAAACTACCATTTTTCACCAAATTTGGTAACCCACTCGCCAAGTTTGTCGCCAAGACTATGCTTTCTATTAAACATATTTTTAATTAGTTATTTAAATATTGATTTGAATTAATCAAATATTTCTGCCCGGCAGCGTGAAAGTGCAGTCACACACAGCAGCTTATTTATTTGTATGTTAAATTAGCGTAGTGATTGGTATATTAAAAAATAAATGAATTTAAATTTACATTTAAACCAATTTATAAAGTTTCTATATTAAAAAAAAAAAAAAAATACTTGGACTCATGTCAAAGTTGTACCTTGGGGAGGGGGGACTCATGTCAAAGTTGTGCCTTGGGGGGACTCATGTCAAAGTCGTACCTGGGGGGGACTCATGTCAAAGTTGTGCCTGGGGGGGACTCATGTCAAAGTTGTGCCTTGGGGGACTCATATCAAAGTTGTGCCTTGGGGGGGACTCATGTCAAAGTTGTACCTTGGGGGGGGACTCATATCAAAGTTGTACCTTGGTGGGGACTCATGTCAAAGTTGTGCCTTGAGGGGACTCATGTCAAAGTTGTGCCTGGGGGGGACTCATGTCAAAGTTGTGTCTTGGGGGGACTCATGTCAAAGTTGTGCCTTGGGGGGGACTCATGTCAAAGTTGTGCCTTGGAGGGCCTCATGTCAAAGTTGTGCCTTTGGTGGGACTCATGTGCCTTGGGGGGACTCATGTCAAAGTTGTGCCTGGGGGGAGACTCATGTCAAAGTTGTGCCTTGGGGGGGGACTCATGTCATAGTTGTGCCTTGGGGGACTCATGTCAATGTCATTTTGAAAAGATTTTGATGAAATTCTGGCAAAAGCAGAATGTAGTTTAGGACGGAGGACTATTAGTTTTTCTTTCTTCCCAATTATAACATCGCTTTCAAATTATTCAATTATATTTTCGATAAATTTTAGATTTCGATAAATGTCCAACTATCGAAAAATGATTTCGACAAATGTCCAACTATCGAAAATGACAACGCAAAAATCGCTGTCTGAGACTAATAGGCCCTCAGTCCTAAAAATAAATAAATAACTAAACATTATCGTGCTACATGACTTTATTATATCTCTCCCTTGGCGGCTTTTGAATTTTTGTCGCCATATTAGCTTTTTTTTTTTTGTATAATTTTTTGCATAAAAATAGAAAGCGTTTTATCGGATACCTTTTCGTTAACATATAAGAACCCTTCATATTCTGTTTATTTTATTAATGGTTTTTAGGTTTAAAGTAGTGCTTGATAAAATAAATTTTCTATTTTTAAAACTGCACTTATTTTTCTATAAAATTATCTACTCAGATAAAAATAGATTATTTATGTGACTACTATTTCAGTTTATTTTTTTCGTTTTGTAATATTTTTCTTGAACTACCTAGATTAAAATCGCTGTTGCTAAATTAAGCCTCTTGGCGAAAAATGTTCGGTGTACTTCAACACAACAATTTAAAAAATCACCCAGGAGGATCTATAAATAAAACTGATTTTAGTACAACATATATTAGCATTGTAAACTATAGAGTTCTAACAGATGACGTCATGCTGAGGGACAGTTGACCTTACTGACCCATTTTACCATTGCGGAATAGTGTTAAAAATTTATTGTAACACAGTGTTGTAAATGTATTTATAAAATCATAAAAAAAATTCGACTACCACGCTTCCAAAGGCATGGAAAAAGGGGAAAAAGTAGCGCTGTCCTTCAGTAAAGTACGGTTTCTAAGAAGAAAGTCATGTGGTTATTAGAACCTAATATTTGAACTTTATCAATGAGTAAAAGAAATTTTAAATTAAAAAATGACGTCAATTTTTGTGAGATGCATAATTTTTTTTTTTTTTTTTTTAATTTTTTATCCGCGTTTGTAATGATCGATAGATGGCGCTTTTTCAGTTCTTGTTGTTAGTAAATATTACAGCCACGTGTGTTCTTTTTGTTATTCTACTTGATATTCGTACTATAATTTCTCCGCCATTACATCATGGAAAATTGATTGCTTTTAGAAAAAAATATTTCAGTTTATTCAAAGTTCGATCGGAAGTAGATTTTTAACTGAAGTTGAACAAATATTAGTTTCAAATCATCTGATTAATTCTTTACTTCCATTAGCCGATGCAACTGAAATTTTAAATTTGTCATTTGGAAATAAATGGAAGCTTAATTCTGGATTTCTTGGCCCTTTGGAGTTACACTGGAGCACACAACAGTATGTGTTATCTTTATTACCGGATTTATTCATTTTTATTCAATAAATATATGTGAAACTAAACATCGGCTAGCAATGGCGGCTTGATGGAATTCGAATAAAAGCATGTTTATTGTAATTTCCCCTTAGCCCACCAGAAGGCGAGCATTTCATTACAATCGCCGATTGTTCACGCTTAGATAAATGTATTTATTTTCCTGTTGGAAAAAATAAATAAATAAGCCCGTTTTTTTTTTTTTTTGTTTTTTTTTGGCAACAATTAAATTATTGATAAAATTTTAATGGCTAATTTTTTCCTATTATTAGCTTACAAAATTGCTATTTTATGCATAAAAAAAAAACAAAAAAAAAAGGTTTTTTTCGGAATAAAAGGCAGCCAACTTTCTAAGTTAGAGTATAAGCTATCTCCATAACAAATTTTATCGAAATCCATCGAGCAGTTTTAGCGTGAAACTCAGTCAAATAAACGGACATTCACATTTATATATATACTAGCAGGCTTTGCCCGCTTCGCTGGACACTATATTTAAATGATTTCTTTGTAACTGAATATATTTCGATTGGCGACTATTTTCGTCACAGCTTTAGTATGGGACCTCCTTGGCAATATCAAACATTTTTTGATCTTCTCGAATCTGTACAACAAAACTATTATTAAAACAAATATTTTCGAAAACAGTCCAATAGCTGGTGTTAATTCTTCGAATATTCTGGAAACAATTGAAGCTGTTACTCGTACAATATAATTCCTTATTCGATGAATGCTCTGGGACAGTCCAAAAATAGTCACTTGTTCCACAGGAGTAAAGCAAATAACATCAACTACACCAGCGCAAAAATTTTCGCTCACTCACGAAAAATGTCCAGTCGCTTAGAGCTCAATCCCTAAAGTGCAATGACTCAGAATAGGTCTCTGAATAACTTTGGATCGCAGTGACTACATACTCTTTCCCAAAAATCAACTCACACCTACTTATAACGTTTGGCGATGGGGCTTGGAGATGACTTCATCGAGAATCCCTTGGTAAGCTTAAGGTCTATGTTCCCGTGTGTCGGAGAGCTTCGAAACATCGGGAACCCTAAACTACCATTTTTCACCAAATTTGGTAACCCACTCGCCAAGTTTGTCGCCAAGACTATGCTTTCTATTAAACATATTTTTAATTAGTTATTTAAATATTGATTTGAATTAATCAAATATTTCTGCCCGACAGCGTGAAAGTGCAGTCACACACAGCAGCTTATTTATTTGTATGTAAAATTAGCGTAGTGATTGGTATATAAAAAAATAAATGAATTTAAATTTACATTTAAACCAATTTATAAAGTTTCTATATTAAAAAAAATAAAAAATACTTGGACTCATGTCAAAGTTGTACCTTGGGGAGGGGGGACTCATGTCAAAGTTGTGCCTTGGGGGGACTCATGTCAAAGTTGTGCCTGGGGGGGACTCATGTCAAAGTTGTGCCTGGGGGGGACTCATGTCAAAGTTGTGCCTTGGGGGACTCATATCAAAGTTGTGCCTTGGGGGGACTCATGTCAAAGTTGTACCTTGGGGGGGGACTCATATCAAAGTTGTACCTTGGTGGGGACTCATGTCAAAGTTGTGCCTTGAGGGGACTCATGTCAAAGTTGTGCCTGGGGGAGGACTCATGTGAAAGTTGTGCCTTGGGGGGGACTCATGTCAAAGTTGTGCCTTGGGGGGGACTCATGTCAAAGTTGTGCCTTTGGTGGGACTCATGTCAAAGTTGTGCCTGGGGGGAGACTCATGTCAAAGTTGTGCCTTGGGGGGGGGGACTCATGTCATAGTTGTGCCTTGGGGGGACTCATGTCAATGTCATTTTGAAAAGATTTTGATGAAATTCTGGCAAAAGCAGAATTTAGTTTAGGACGGAGGACTATTAGTTTTTCTGTCTTCCCAATTATAACATTGGGATTCGATAAATTAGATTATTAGATTTCGATAAATGTCTAACTATCGAAAAATGATTTCGTCAAATGTCCAACTATCGAAAATGACAACGCAAAAATCGCTGTCTGAGACTAATAGGCCCTCAGTCCTAAAAATAAATAAATAACTAAACATTATCGTGCTACATGACTTTATTATATCTCTCCCTTGGCGGCTTTTGAATTTTTGTCGCCATATTAGCTTTTTTTTTTTTTGTATAATTTCTTGCATAAAAATAGAAAGCGTTTTATCGGATACCTTTTCGTTAACATATAAGAACCCTTCATATTCTGTTTATTTTATTAATGGTTTTTAGGTTTAAAGTAGTGCTTGATAAAATAAATTTTCTATTTTAAAAACTGCACTTTTTTTTCGATAAAATTATCTATTCAGATAAAAAAAGATTATTTATGTGACTACTATTTCAGTTTATTTTTTTCGTTTTGTAATTAAAAAAAAAAATAAATAAAAATAAAAAATAAACTGAAATAGTAGTCACACAAATAATCTATTTTTTTTTTTTTTTTTTTTTTCGTTTTGTAATTGAAAGACCCCCACGGAGGGCATTCCCCCTCTAGGCCTAGGACACATCAGGAGTCAATCGGCCTTAAATCCTACAACCAACTTTTCGTTTTGTAATATTTTTCTTGAACTACCTATATTAAAATCGCTGTTGCTAAATTAAGCCTCTTGGCGAAAAATGTTCGGTGTACTTCAACACAACAATTTAAAAAATCACCCAGGAGGATCTATAAATAAAACTGATTTTAGTACAACATATATTAGCATTGTAAACTATAGAGTTCTAACAGATGACGTCATGCTGAGGGACAGTTGACCTTACTGACCCATTTTACCATTGCGGAATAGTGTTAAAAATTTATTGTAACACAGTGTTGTAAATGTATTTATAAAATCATAAAAAAAAATTCGACTACCACGCTTCCAAAGGCATGGAAAAAGGGGAAAAAGTAGCGCTGTCCTTCAGTAAAGTACGGTTTCTAAGAAGAAAGTCACGTGGTTGTTAGAACCTAATATTTGAACTTTATCAATGAGTAAAAGAAATTTTAAATTAAAAAATGACGTCAATTTTTGTGAGATGCATAATTTTTTTTTTTTTTTTTTTTTTTTTTATCCGCGTTTGTAATGATCGATAGATGGCGCTTTTTCAGTTCTTGTTGTTAGTAAATATTACAGCCACGTGTGTTCTTTTTGTTATTCTACTTGATATTCGTACTATAATTTCTCCGCCATTACATCATGGAAAATTGATTGCTTTTAGAAAAAAATATTTCAGTTTATTCAAAGTTCGATCGGAAGTAGATTTTTAACTGA
The DNA here is from genome assembly GCA_963930645.1 of Salticus scenicus. NCBI lineage: Eukaryota > Metazoa > Arthropoda > Arachnida > Araneae > Salticidae > Salticus > Salticus scenicus. The sequence goes on from CAWVNO010001040.1 coordinate 194,829, forward strand.
AGTTGAACAAATATTAGTTTCAAATCATCTGATTAATTCTTTACTTCCATTAGCCGATGCAACTGAAATTTTAAATTTGTCATTTGGAAATAAATGGAAGCTTAATTCTGGATTTCTTGTCCCTTTGGAGTTACACTGGAGCACACAACAGTATTTGTGTTATCTTTTTTACCGGATTTATTCATTTTTATTCAATAAATATATGTGAAACTAAACATCGGCTAGCAATGGCGGCTTGATGGAATTCGAATTAAAGCATGTTTATTGTAATTTCCCCTTAGCCCACCAGAAGGCGAGCATTTCATTACAATCGCCGATTGTTCGCGCTTAGATAAATGTATTTATTTTCCTGTTGGAAAAAAAAAAAAATAAATAAGCTCGTTTTTTTTTTTTTTTTTTTTTTTTTTTTTTTGGCAACAATTAAATTATTGATAAAATTTTAATGGCTAATTTTTTCCTATTATTAGCTTACAAAATTGCTATTTTATGCATAAAAAAAACAAAAAAAAGGTTTTTTTTCGGAATAAAAGGCAGCCAACTTTCTAAGTTAGAGTATAAGCTATCTCCATAACAAATTTTATCGAAATCCATCGAGCAGTTTTAGCGTGAAACTCAGTCAAATAAACGGACATTCACATTTATATATATATAAGATAAGATAAATGTAAATGTAGATAAGATAAATGATCTGTTTCCACCCTCGCAATTTCCCATTCCCTTTCTTTCAAGGGGTGAAGATCTTTTTTTAGAACTTTCACGTGACTCTTTACATCTACCTGTTTTCATCAGTATAGATTCCGAGTTAGTTTGTTTTTACGTTTCATAATGTAAAGTGAGATTAATTCTCGCTTCCTTTTTTTTATTTTTATTTTTACTTTGACTTTCTTTTTCATTAAATGTACGTTTAAATTCCAAAGAACGTGTCAAGATGCTTTCTTCAATCTATACTAATTATATCATTATTTACAGAGAAGAAATTTATATTTGTAATCTTATCTTATATATATATAAATGTGAATGTCCGTTTATTTGACTGAGTTTCACGCTAAAACTGCTCGATGGATTTCGATAAAATTTGTTATGGAGATAGCTTATACTCTAACTTAGAAAGTTGGCTGCCTTTTATTCCGAAAAAAAACCTTTTTTTTTGTTTTTTTTATGCATAAAATAGCAATTTTGTAAGCTAATAATAGGAAAAAATTAGCCATTAAAATTTTATCAATAATTTAATTGTTGCCAAAAAAAAAAAAAAAAAAACGAGCTTATTTATTTTTTTTTTTTCCAACAGGAAAATAAATACATTTATCTAAGCGCGAACAATCGGCGATTGTAATGAAATGCTCGCCTTCTGGTGGGCTAAGGGGAAATTACAATAAACATGCTTTAATTCGAATTCCATCAAGCCGCCATTGCTAGCCGATGTTTAGTTTCACATATATTTATTGAATAAAAATGAATAAATCCGGTAAAAAAGATAACACAAATACTGTTGTGTGCTCCAGTGTAACTCCAAAGGGACAAGAAATCCAGAATTAAGCTTCCATTTATTTCCAAATGACAAATTTAAAATTTCAGTTGCATCGGCTAATGGAAGTAAAGAATTAATCAGATGATTTGAAACTAATATTTGTTCAACTTCAGTTAAAAATCTACTTCCGATCGAACTTTGAATAAACTGAAATATTTTTTTCTAAAAGCAATCAATTTTCCATGATGTAATGGCGGAGAAATTATAGTACGAATATCAAGTAGAATAACAAAAAGAACACACGTGGCTGTAATATTTACTAACAACAAGAACTGAAAAAGCGCCATCTATCGATCATTACAAACGCGGATAAAAAAAAAAAAAAAAAAAAAAAAAATTATGCATCTCACAAAAATTGACGTCATTTTTTAATTTAAAATTTCTTTTACTCATTGATAAAGTTCAAATATTAGGTTCTAACAACCACGTGACTTTCTTCTTAGAAACCGTACTTTACTGAAGGACAGCGCTACTTTTTCCCCTTTTTCCATGCCTTTGGAAGCGTGGTAGTCGAATTTTTTTTTATGATTTTATAAATACATTTACAACACTGTGTTACAATAAATTTTTAACACTATTCCGCAATGGTAAAATGGGTCAGTAAGGTCAACTGTCCCTCAGCATGACGTCATCTGTTAGAACTCTATAGTTTACAATGCTAATATATGTTGTACTAAAATCAGTTTTATTTATAGATCCTCCTGGGTGATTTTTTAAATTGTTGTGTTGAAGTACACCGAACATTTTTCGCCAAGAGGCTTAATTTAGCAACAGCGATTTTAATATAGGTAGTTCAAGAAAAATATTACAAAACGAAAAGTTGGTTGTAGGATTTAAGGCCGATTGACTCCTGATGTGTCCTAGGCCTAGAGGGGGAATGCCCTCCGTGGGGGTCTTTCAATTACAAAACGAAAAAAAAAAAAAAAAAAAAAAAAAAAAAAAAATAGATTATTTATGTGACTACTATTTCAGTTTATTTTTTATTTTATTTATTTTTTTTTTTTAATTACAAAACGAAAAAAATAAACTGAAATAGTAGTCACATAAGTAATCTTTTTTTATCTGAATAGATAATTTATCGAAAAAAAAGTGCAGTTTTTAAAATAGAAAATTTATTTTATCAAGCACTACTTTAAACCTAAAAACCATTAATAAAATAAACAGAATATGAAGGGTTCTTATATGTTAACGAAAAGGTATCCGATAAAACGCTTTCTATTTTTATGCAAGAAATTATACAAAAAAAAAAAAAAGCTAATATGGCGACAAAAATTCAAAAGCCGCCAAGGGAGAGATATAATAAAGTCATGTAGCACGATAATGTTTAGTTATTTATTTATTTTTAGGACTGAGGGCCTATTAGTCTCAGACAGCGATTTTTGCGTTGTCATTTTCGATAGTTGGACATTTGACGAAATCATTTTTCGATAGTTAGACATTTATCGAAATCTAATAATCTAATTTATCGAATCCCAATGTTATAATTGGGAAGACAGAAAAACTAATAGTCCTCCGTCCTAAACTAAATTCTGCTTTTGCCAGAATTTCATCAAAATCTTTTCAAAATGACATTGACATGAGTCCCCCCAAGGCACAACTATGACATGAGTCCCCCCCCCAAGGCACAACTTTGACATGAGTCTCCCCCCAGGCACAACTTTGACATGAGTCCCACCAAAGGCACAACTTTGACATGAGTCCCCCCCAAGGCACAACTTTGACATGAGTCCCCCCCAAGGCACAACTTTCACATGAGTCCTCCCCCAGGCACAACTTTGACATGAGTCCCCTCAAGGCACAACTTTGACATGAGTCCCCACCAAGGTACAACTTTGATATGAGTCCCCCCCCAAGGTACAACTTTGACATGAGTCCCCCCAAGGCACAACTTTGATATGAGTCCCCCAAGGCACAACTTTGACATGAGTCCCCCCCAGGCACAACTTTGACATGAGTCCCCCCCAGGCACAACTTTGACATGAGTCCCCCCAAGGCACAACTTTGACATGAGTCCCCCCTCCCCAAGGTACAACTTTGACATGAGTCCAAGTATTTTTTATTTTTTTTAATATAGAAACTTTATAAATTGGTTTAAATGTAAATTTAAATTCATTTATTTTTTTATATACCAATCACTACGCTAATTTTACATACAAATAAATAAGCTGCTGTGTGTGACTGCACTTTCACGCTGTCGGGCAGAAATATTTGATTAATTCAAATCAATATTTAAATAACTAATTAAAAATATGTTTAATAGAAAGCATAGTCTTGGCGACAAACTTGGCGAGTGGGTTACCAAATTTGGTGAAAAATGGTAGTTTAGGGTTCCCGATGTTTCGAAGCTCTCCGACACACGGGAACATAGACCTTAAGCTTACCAAGGGATTCTCGATGAAGTCATCTCCAAGCCCCATCGCCAAACGTTATAAGTAGGTGTGAGTTGATTTTTGGGAAAGAGTATGTAGTCACTGCGATCCAAAGTTATTCAGAGACCTATTCTGAGTCATTGCACTTTAGGGATTGAGCTCTAAGCGACTGGACATTTTTCGTGAGTGAGCGAAAATTTTTGCGCTGGTGTAGTTGATGTTATTTGCTTTACTCCTGTGGAACAAGTGACTATTTTTGGACTGTCCCAGAGCATTCATCGAATAAGGAATTATATTGTACGAGTAACAGCTTCAATTGTTTCCAGAATATTCGAAGAATTAACACCAGCTATTGGACTGTTTTCGAAAATATTTGTTTTAATAATAGTTTTGTTGTACAGATTCGAGAAGATCAAAAAATGTTTGATATTGCCAAGGAGGTCCCATACTAAAGCTGTGACGAAAATAGTCGCCAATCGAAATATATTCAGTTACAAAGAAATCATTTAAATATAGTGTCCAGCGAAGCGGGCAAAGCCTGCTAGTTATTATTATTATTATTATTATTATTATTTTCAAAAATTCCGTTAGTAAAGTAAAAGAAAAGTGAACACAGAAAGTAAAACCAGGATTTTGTTTAACATTTGAGGGCATGTGCGTCTTCACTTGTCTATAATGCATCATAAACACAATTTTTCGTTAAGTTTTTTTGCTAAAATTGTTGAAATTTTTCATTTTTTCCAAAGCTTACTTTTGAGAAAATTAATAATTATTAGTTTAAAATTATTACTTACTCTAAAATTATGTAAAATTCGATTAATGAAATGAAAACGAACATGCAATTCAAATTTTATGTCCATGTGTTTATTTGTTTAAAATTATGCACAAAAGAATAAAATGGGAAAGCAGGTTTGTTCCTTTAATTTTGAACAGCGGTGTATTTTAAATGCGTTTAAAAATATAAAAAATAAAAAGTATTATTATTATTCTGTTTTTTTATTTAAATAGATTACGTGAAATTTACTTAATATTTTCATATTTCAAATCATGCGTATGCGAAATTTATTTAAATTATTGATTTTGATTTTATAAATTTTACATACACATGCAGTGAAATATAGCAGTATAAAATGTGGTGAAACTTTTTGAAAAATAAATAAATAATTAATTAAAAGATTATTCTGTAAACAAATAAATAAATAAAAATTAAATAAAAATTAAATAAATGAACTTCAAAATTTAAAACATTTAGTAATATTAAGATTCACCTTAGTAACTATTTCTTTTTTAATACTTCTCCCTGCTTTTACATTTCTACAGTGCAATGTAAAATGTAAACATACATGATCAAATCTATCTATATAATATTTCTTTAACGTGGATCAGTTGCAATTAATTTTTGCCGAAACGATACGATAGTATAGTGTAGTTATTGTAATACGCGACGATAAAAAATAATATTGAAAAATAAACAATATTTAAGCATGCGGACTCAACTCAATGAACTAATAAGAAAAAATTACGACATTTGTCTGCTTACGTTATTTTATGGAAAACTGTATTTTTAAAAATTGCTTCTTAAATCTTTATAAGCGTCATTTTAAACATAGAAATACTTTAAAGATTATACAGAATATGAATAATTGTCATAAATTGACTAAAAATCATAAACATAAAAATATAATCAAAATAAGAATTAGTTTTTTTTTTTTTTTTTTTTTTTTTTTAAACAAAATATTATACCAAAATAAATAAAAAGTCATCACCAACATCGCGACAAAAATTTAAAAGTTATCATGGAAATCCTATACTATAACTGTACTGCCTGCGAAAGTATGAAACTGGGTCTTCAACCATGAATTTTATTTTGAAACCTTTCTTTGAATGATCTTGGTCTCGCTATTGCACAATATTAATTTGGTACTAATAATAATTTGGCTTCTGGTAAATTAAAATTTTAATTAGATGGGGAATTTGGTATATATTTATGAGTTTCAAATTTTAAAAGTAAATAAGAAAAGAAAAGTGCGAAAAATTTGCATGGGTTTGCTAGTTTAGACTACAACGTTAAACTGTAATAATAAAATATCGAACGAGATAAATTTAGGAGTTAGCGTGAAATATGTAAAAAACTTAAAATTTTCAAATTTAATTTAAAAAAATGGTTTTTTGATAAATTTTAATAAACTAAATTTTTTAAGATTTCAATGCATACGTATGCAAAATTTTACAAAAAGGAAAAGAAAACTTATCTGCATCCTGAGCTGTAGCGTATATCCGAAAGTTAAATTCAAATCCGAATGTAAAGTAAATACAAAATATGACGAGTAAGCAGGCAGTAGTTAGAGTCAGAAGCTTTGGACTTTGGATTGGATTCCATACTTACCCTACGAATACCAATTTCCTGCGTAACAGCGCAACAGCAGATGGCCGTTTACACGTGGCGAAACATTCTGTTGATTAGGCAATTTATTCAACATCCGTTTTTAATACAGAATTTTCCTACTATTCAAGACTTAAACTTTTTAAAAATTATTATACTGAGGCTATCCTAAAACTTTCTTCTATATTTTCCTGTGCAGGTCGATGTCATAAATATTATTTGCTAAAATAATCTATCAAAATTATTTTCCATGGTAAATGTATACGATTTTCATTTTAAACAAGTATAACACTAAATATCCAAAAAAATCAATTTTATGGTATACAAAATATGTATCTTAAGAAATGTATTTTACGTAATGAAAAATGTGAAAAGTCGATAAATTTGTTTTAAATTATCACAGATTTAGGGTCTATCCTTTCGCTTTAAAAGTATAGACGACTTTTCTGGCAAGAATATTGAAAATTTTAATACAATAGCGAAAGCGATGAACTATACAAATTGCCCATACTTTTTTTTAAATTAAATTTTACTAATATAAATTTAAATATATATATATATATATATATATATATATATATATATACACATATTTAATTTTTCATGGAAAAGTTAAAAACAATGCTCTCTCATGTACATTTATACGAAATTTTGACCTATTATGACATATTAAAAATTCTGAAAATAATGGTATGACAGCGCCACCTATTGAACGATTTATTAACAAATATAATCGCCACCAGTTTAGGTCACAGTCCAAGTAAACCAAGTTTGAATAAATTACGTTCAGTAATTCGTGAGATACAGCATCCATAAAATTTTAAAATTTATTAATTTAATCATAAAAATTTAATCAACACAGGTTTTATAATTAACATTTTTATATATGAAATTTTGTACATTTTTCACCAAAAAATGCTGAAATACAGATATCTGAAAAATCTCAGAAAGCAATAGCAGCACCATCCGTCGGTGGATATATACGGAAACTGAAGCAGCACATTTTGAATCATTTATATCACAAAAACTGAATTATTGCCATTACATTAACGGGATTAAATTGCAGGAGAGCAGCGCCACCAGTTGGTCAAAATATGCACCCGAATTAAATCAGCGTCCCAAGCAGCACCGAAACGTTCTCTGAACGTTCAAAAATTGTTCTGCAAACACGTTCTAAGAACGTTCACTCTGAACGCGTTATAGACGTCTATCTGTCCATCTTAAAGACGTACAATAGTACGGTTCAGAGAACGTTCAATGAACGTGTAACTATCACCATCGGTGTTATAGAAGCGTTCTGAGAACGTTCTATGTATACGGTCTCAGAACGTTCTAAACGTTTTTAGAACGTTTTCAAAACGTTATACACATTTTCAGAACGTTCTAGGAAACGTACTGTAAACGTTCTAAAATAGTGTAGAAACGTTCTGAAAACGTTCTATACACACGTTCTCACAACGTTATGTAAACAATTTTTGAACGTTAATTGTACGTGCTAAAAATGTCTTTCATGTATAATAAAATGGAAGAACTCGCAACAATTGTTCCGGGTCGAAAGAAGACATGACCCTTCGTCAGACGAACATAGTAGGCACGAGTGCTGAAAATACAAGAGCTACGTTGCAGTTTTTTTTGCAGCATTCGTGCCTACTTTATTCGGTTGATGAAGGGTTGTGTCTTTTCTCGACCCGGAACAATTGTTGCGAGTTCTTCCATTTTCTTCGAGTTCTTAAATTTTATAGTGTCTATTCAAAGTTCTGCACTTGTTATTTTATTTACTTATTTTATTTTTATTTTTTTCCTTCCTTTCCTTATTTATCTTTTCTTTTCTTTTTTCCTTTTTGTGTAGTGCATTGTAATATGGTATAAGAAACGATCAAGTATTTTGAATATTCTGGATAAATATTCGAATTCAAATACAAATAAAGAAATTCAAGATTTGAAATATTTTGAAATATTTTAAGGTATGCCCCCTGCTAACTAATTGTTATTCCTCCCTAGATTTTGCATCATTATAATTTAACAATATAATATAACCATATTTGGATATTAATTTTCATAAGTTAAACAAAAAAACTTAAATATATTTTTATGTCTAAATTTTGAAACCTACTGCAAACTTTTATCATTCAAACACAAAATTTTTTTATTGAATTTTAAATTATCAATGGAATCTCAAATTAATGGCCAGATATATTACATATTCTATTTTTAAACTATAATAATGCAGAGTCAATGGAAAACAAAAAATAAAAATTAGTTAAAAGAAGTACCCATGTGTACAAAATTAAAACAATAAACTTCCTCGTTTTCTTTTTTTTCCACATAATTAATAAACACAGAAGTATAAAATTTGGATAGCATGTTTTTTAAAATACCATGAATCGAATTTTATATAACTTTAGCATAAGTAATAATTTTTAAACTAAAGTTATGTAAAATTCAATTAATGATATGATAACAAACATGCTATCCAAATTTTATGTCCATGTGTTTATTTGTTTAAAAGTTATGTACAAAAGAAGAAAATCGGAAAGCAGGTTTGTTCCTTTAATTTTGAACAGCGGTGTATTTTAAATACGTCAAATATAAATATATATATGTATTTATTTATTTATTTATTTATTTAAATAGATTCCGTGAAATTTCCTTAATATTTTCCTATTTCAAATCATGCGTATGCAAAATTTATTTAAATTATTGATTTTGAGTTTATAAATTTTACATACACCATGCAGTGAAATATAACAGTATAAAATGTGGTAAAACTTTTTAAAAAATAAATCAATAATTAATTAAAAGTTGTTTCTGCAAACAAAACAAATAATAAAATAATAATAATAAATAAAATAAAATAATTTAAAACATTTAGAAATATTAAGAATCACCTTCATATTGTTTGTCTATGTTTTTTTGTTTTTTTTCTTTATTTCTTTTCTTTCTTTCATTTTTCTTCCCTTTGGATTTTGTGATTCATTTGTATGTACGTGTATCTTTGTTTTATAAAATTTTACGTACATGTCTTCAAATATAATAACATACAGTACTTTCAATTTTTTTTTTTTTTTTTTTTGGAAAACTATAATTAAAGAAAACTGAAAAGTTTTAAGATGCTACTTACTGACTAATTATTATTTTTCCCTTTGATTTTACATTAATATATTTTAACAATAGAACCTAACCATATTTGGGTAATTAATTTGAGAATTTCATGTAAGTTAAATATATATATATAGATAGATAGATATATGTTTAAATACTGAAACTTATTGCAAACTTTTGGCATTCAAACATAGAACTATTTTTAAAACTTTAACTTATCAATGAATTCACAAATTAATACCTAGATATGTTATATATTCTATTGATAAAGAGTAATAATGTACAAATGATGGGAGAAATTAAAAATATTTAAGAGAAGTATTTAAAAAAAATTAAAATTAATTAATTAATCTATTTTTTTTTTTTTTAATTTAAATCGATTTTGTGAAGTTTTAATTTTAAAGTATTGATTTAGAGTTTATGAATTTTACTTACACATGCATTGAAATATAACAATATAAAATATGATAAAATTTCTTGAAAATCTTTTAAATATAAAATAAATAAATTTTAAAATTTAAAATTTTTTTTAATTTTTAGAGAGCCGGCTGCTAACTATTTTTTCCCTTGATTTTACAATACCACAGTCTAACAATAAAATCTAAACAAATATATTTAATCAAATATACTAAACAAATATACAAATATATCTAACATTAAACTGTAATAATACAAAATCGAATGGGGAAAAAAATAATAATAATAAATAATTAAAAAGTAGTTAGCATGAAAAAATTAAAAAATTAAAGTTTTCAAATTATATTATTATTATTATTATTATTACTCTTTATTTATTTATTTATTTGTTTATTTTTTATGGTTTTTGAAAACTTTAATTTATTTAATTTTGTTACATTTCAATGCAGATTTGGGCAAAACTATGCAAATGATAAAAGACATATGAAAATTGTGTAGAATAAACTTATCTGTGATAGTGTATCCAAATGTCAGGAAGAAATCTTAAACCAAATGCAATGAAAATGAAGACAGAAAAAGTTACCGTTATCTATCTTGGACCTTGGAGTCCGTGTTCGTGCTTCCGTAGTCATAATTGGCAAACCCAATAAAAATTTCACAGTTTGGCGAATTTTTTCGTTTTTTTTTTTTTTTTTTTTTTTTTTTTAAGATTCAAGATTCAGCAAAATGTATATCACTTTTATATTATTAATTGAAAAGGAATTTATTTTAGTTATATTTATTATTTTTATGAGAAATACAAAACTCAAGATTTTTATTCAGATTTTTTTTTTTTTAATATTACGTGTTATTGCGTATCTATTTAATAATATTTTACAAAATAATTGACGTTTATTATGAAGTAAAATGTAAAAATTTGATCGTAACTAAAATAATCGCATGCCTGCTTATATGAATCAATTACAATAAATTACAGGAAATGTTAAACTAGTGTCTTGTGACTATCACACAATTCTTTTCTTTATTTTCTAATACAATTCACATAGTTTAGATCAAATCACACATTTTACACAGTAAAATTGAAAAAAAAAATGAAATAAATAAATAAATATATAATAATAATATTAACTTTTTTTTTTTTTTATAAAAAATATATCGATAACTTTGTTTTACATTATCACAGATAATTGATTCAACCGTTCGTTTTAAAAGATATCAACGAGTAATTTTGAAAAAATATTATTAAAAATTTACACACCCGAGGCGGGGGGAAGGATTGCTATTCTTCTTGTTAAAAGTCTTGTTCACCGTTAATATTTTTTAAAAATCAGTTTCACAATGTTCAACTCAAGAAATCCCTATTGTGTGTATTTATAAGAATTTTTTTCTCTATTGTAATATTAAAAATTTTGTAAAAAGTAAATGACAGCGCGACCTGTTGAGCGTTATATGTGTAAAAAAAAAAAAAAAAAAAAAAAAAAAGGGGGGGGTAATAATCACTAACTGATATCAAGGGGGAGCTAAATATAAGTTTTCAGGAAATTCTGTTCATTAGTTTTTGACCTAGAGTTCACACAAAATTCTTATCACACATATCCAGACACACAGACAAACTGGCATTTTCTAAGAAATATAAATTTTTTATTAGAACATCTTAAAAAGGGAAAAATCTATCGAAACGCGAAAGTCAAAAATATTTCCGAATAAAACCTTTCTTCTTTTTATTATAGAAGAATGTAATAAATAAATAAGGAAAACAAAATTTTTAGCTACTTTTTTTTATTGTTTCAGCTTCTAAATTTACAATATCATAAAGATCATTTACAACGTATGATCACTGTTTATTATTATGTTTGTTACTTACATAAGAAAAAAGCACTAGATTTGTGAAAATGTTCAACTTCCGGTTTTCGATAAATATACACGTTTTGTGACTTCTGAGTATGATTTGGCTTTTTTAGCACTTGAAAATGACTGTGAGGTCGTTAAAAATAAAATAAATAATAATAAACGTGGACGCGGTTTCTCACAAAGCAATTGACGCAAAGTAACATAACATTTGAATGGACCGGGAATTAAATTAGTGCTTATTAGCTTTTAAGATATTATCGTCCATCATGTGGCGCTGATATAATGTGAACCCATTTAACGAAAGGTTGTATCACAGCTTGTATGATACATAAATGCACTAAAGTTATATATGAGATCAGCATTATTTATATCTCTGCTGATTCAATTTGGGTGCATATCGGTCGACAGGTGCCTCTGCTATGTTGCAATTTAATCTTGCTAACGGGAAGGCAGTATATCAGTTTCTATGATATTTAAAGCCATCGCATTTCGTTTGTGAGATGGCTATTATAAAGTTAAATAAATTAATTTTCCATGTCGTCTATGTTAGGTAGCGCTACTACGTTGAAGTTTTACCCGTTTAGTTAAAATTTTATTTCAACTTCTGTCATTTAAATACACCAAACTTGGTATGTGAAAAATATATTATTAAAATTTATTCTGATTGAATTCGGATATAAATTGGCAAACAAGTTGTGCTGCTATTACTTTTTACGATTTCTAGATGTCTTCATTTCAGCATCTATTGCTGAAAATTACACGAAATTACATATATAAAAAGTTTATTATATGAAAGTAAATTGATTAAAATTCTGTATATGCTAATCGCAGGTAACGCTGTTCATATAGAATGATATAAAAGAAAGCTTTGTGATGGTCCCAGCAAAACTAATTTTGTATTATAACTGTGTCACTCAACGAAAAAATAGTTATATTTTTATTGATACGAGTATAATACAGAAATTATTTATTTTTTAGTAATAAATTTCGTAATTAACAAAAGAGAAAAACAATTCGGACCTCATAGTTTATAAAAAATTTTCCATCTCTACTTCACTATATTGTTTAATTTAGTGATAAACCCTAGAGATAATGCCTTAAAATATGCTTGATTTCAAATGAAGAAGAAGAAATCTCCCGAAATCTATCTTTAGAGCTTTATATGAAAAATAAAAGTTTAAAATGGGTTTTTTTTTTTAAATAGCTCTTATATCGTATAAAAATTTCGTGCATATTATATGCTGTGTAACAAAAGAGCATAGAAAGAAAAAAAAATCATACTATTAAATATTTACAAGGAGCAATTTCGAATTATATATCATATTTTTTTTTCGAAAATTATTTGTGAGACCCTTTAAAACAATCATTAATATTAGTCATAGCATATAATACACGTTTTATTTTGCCAAATCGCAATAAATATGCCAAAATGATATCAATTCCTGCTTCCTGCGTAGTTTTGCAGATGGCCGCCAGATTCTAAACACACGTGGCGGAATAATCTGCTGATTAGGCGAAATACATTCATACATTTACATCCGCTTTTGATTCGGAATTTTTATACTGTTTTAAACTAATCTTTTTCTAAAATAGTATATTGCGGCCATTACAAATCTTTCTTTTATGCTTTTCTGTACAAGTACATGATATTTATTAAAATTATTATTTACCAAAATTATTTTTCTATGATGAATACAGACGATTTTCATCTGAAAGAAGTAAAAAATTAATCATACCAAAAAAAAAAAAATAAATAAATAAAATAAATAAATAAAAAATCTGTGGTATACAGAAGATATCTTAGGAAATGTGTTTTATAATTAAAAAATGTAAAAAATTGATAATATTGTTTTAAATTTTCACAGATTTTTAGGGTTCAAGCATTCGTTTTAAAGGTGTGGATGACTTTCTTTTTAAAACACACATGTTGAAATTTTAACCCATAGGAAAAGGCGATGCCCTACACAAATCACCTCTAGATTTTTTTTCTAGTTGGCTATTGCTATTACACACACACGCACACACACACACACACACACACACACACACACACACACATATTACATAATTTCAATATCATATTTTTATACTATTTTTAGTTTAGAGCATTTATAAGTAATAGACATGAAGCTATTGCTTTTCCGTTAACGAAATTAAATTGCAACATACCAGCGCCCTCTGTCGATCGATATGCACCAAATGGAATCAGCAGAGTTTTATATGATATCAATATTCCATATCAAGTGTGTGTATTTATAATCAAGTGCATTTATAAGTATTATTGTATTTATAATAATTTATACCACAAAATCTGAAAAATTGCTTTATGTTGGCGGGATAAAATTTCAGAACAGCAGCACCACCAGCTGGCCAATATACGCTTCTAAATTAGATCAGTGTAATTTTACATAATATCTTGCTTACATGTTAAGTTTGGTGCATTTATACACCGTAGAATCTGAGATATAACTTCCCCGATTTACAAAATAGCATCGCCACCTTTCATTCGATAGATCCAAAGACAAATCATCAACAATTTAGGTCAAGATCTAACTAAATATCAAATTTTGTGAAATTCCATTCATTGGTTTGTGAGATACAGAGTCCACAAAATGTTTACAATATACACACAAAAAGACGGACACGCAGATTGAAATTTTCTGAAAATGGTCGAATTGTGTCCTGGATATTTCTATACTGTATAAACTGCTGGAAAACCAGAAGTTAGAAATTTTGAATTATAAAATACATTTTTCTCAGAAGAAAATAGAAATACTATTTCTTTAACTTAATATACCTCTGCTAAAATTTTATGAAACATATAATATTGAATATCTGAAAAAAAAAACGGAGTAATATGTTTTATTAAATTCAAAAAATAAAATTATAAATACAGATACTTAAACTTTATATATTTTTTTTCTATTACCTCATCACTATTACCATTCTTTACTAACATGTTAACAAAACGTAAAACTAAAAATAAGGCAACATAAACAGAGAAAAAGGCATTTTGTCATATTCGTTATAACCACACTGAGACAGAACGTGTTACGACGGTGATACACTAGAACATTTTTCTTAGAACTAGAATTGTACGTTTTATAGATGGTACAAAGCAAACCTCTTCAAAACGTTCTAAATATTACTATTTCTGAACGTCTAATAGAACGTTTTTTTGACACGAAACACCGTGTTTGAACGATTGTAACCGTTATTAGACGTTCACAGAACGTTCCCGTGCTACTTGGGGTAGTGTTACATAATATCTGTTTCACATATTAAGTTTGGTGCATTTGTGCACTGTAGAAGTTGAAATATAATCTCCCCATAAAAGGGAGAATTTACAGAATAGAAGCGAACCCTCTCTGGTGATACATTCCAGAGGCTAATGAGCACCAAAGCTGATATTTAGGTCAATATCTAATTAAATATTCCTGATATATAGCAAATTAGTTTAAAGTCTAACTAAACATCAAGTTTGGTTAAATTTCGTCCATTGGTTTGTGAGATACAGAGTCCACAAAACTTTGATAACACACACACACACACACACACACACACGCACACACACACACACACACACAAAAAAAAAACAGACAGACTGGTATTTTGAAAGAATGGTAGAATTGTGCTCTGGACATCTCAAGAGTGTATAAACCCATGGAAAATCGGAGATCAAAAATTCCCACTTATCCAACACATTTTTCTTGGTATACACAAAATAATAATAATAATAATAATAATAAATAAATAAATAAAATAAATTAATTTTTCGTAACGTAATTTATTAACAATTTAAGAAGCAAATTATAACGAATATCTGCAAAAGTAATCTGGAGTAATGTGTTTGTTAGAATTCAACAACATAAAACTTAAATAAAATTATAAATAATTATAACGATTATAATAACATATAATTAAAGTTTAAAATTTTGTAATTTTTTCCCACCTCATCTCTATTACATTTCAATGACTATTCTACATGTGAACAAAATTTGAAACTGAAAATAAGGAAAAAAAACTGAAAAAAAAAGGCATTTTGTCATATTCGTTATAATCACACTGTGACAGAACGTGTTACGACGGTGATACACTTGAACGTTTTTCATAGAACTAGACTTGCACGTTTTATAGATGGTACAAAACAAATCTTTTCAGAACGTTCTAAGTAATACTATTTTTGAACGTCTAATCGAACGTTCTCTTGACACGAAACACGGTGTTTGAACGACTGTAACCGTTATTAGACGTTCACAGAACGTTCCTGTGCCACATGGGAATTAGGAGCTGAGTTATACTTACAAACGTGTTTTTGTCTTTTGCCTTCCCCAGAGAGGAAAGGGGAGTAATTTCGGAAAAGTTGATAGATATAATTTTAAGTTGGATAAAGTCCTAAATTCCTGCGAAACGCCGTAGAATTTCGTCCAGCCGTTCTCAAGCCAAGTGATACCCGGACAAACGTTCCCCCAGGGGCGAACGTAGGGTAATTTCTGAAAAGTTGATAGATATAATTTTAAGTTGGGTAAAAACCTAAATTCCTGCGAAGCGCCGTTGAATTCTGTCCAGCCGCTCTCAAGTGATACCCGGACAAACGTGTTTTTTATCTTTTGCCCCCCAAGTAGGAACGTGAAGGAATTTCTGAAAAGTTGATAGATATAATTTTAAGTTAAGTAAAGACCTAAATTCCTACGAAGCGCCGTTGAATTCCGTCATGCCGTTCTCAAGTAATACCCGGACAAACGTGTTTCTGTCTCTTGCCCACCAGGGGAAGAACGTGGGAGAATTTCTGAAAATGTGATAGATATAATTTTAAGTTGGGTAAAGACCTAAATTCCTGCGAAGCGCCGATGAATTCTACCCAGCAGTTCTCAAGTGATACCCGGATAAACGTCTTTTTGTCTTTTACTCCCCAGAGGGGAACGTGTGGGAATTTCTGAAAAATCGATAGATATAATTTAAAGAAGATCTAAGTTTCTGTCAAGCGCCATTTAATTCCATACAGCCGTTCTCAAGTGATGCCCGGACAAAAAAAGCGACATACAGACACGATGACACATACACACACACACACAGGCAAAATTTTCTAAAGTCATTTTCGGCTTTCATGGTGTGCGAAACGTGAAGATATCGCAAAATTTTTCGATTCTGACAAATTTACAGACAAAAGTCTGATTTTATTAATATAGATATAAAGAATCTTTTATAAAAAATCGTATAGAAGTATGAAAAAAGAAAATCTCATTCGACATATTTTTTTTTTTTTTCATATTGCTTCTTTTAAATGATGTTATAGGAGGGGGATCGATTGAAAAATATTTTAGCGGAACATTTTTCATTATTAAAAACAACTTTTTCTTCCTAATAAAAATTTGAAAGTAATAATAATAATAATAATAATCTGGCTCACCCTGTTGCATAACCTTTTCACGAACACTATTGAGTGCTGCACTATTCATAAAGGTATAGATCATAAGGCACGTTTTTATGACACATTTGATGAACTCATTTCGCTATATTGATATTTCACAATAAGTTGTCGCATTTTAAGCTTTAGAGGATGCATCATACAGTGTATGATTTATTCAAGATCGTGCCCAACCACATCATATTCCTGTAGACTTCGATTTCCCTGTGGAATATTTTAGTGATATTGAATTATCTGACAGAAAATTACAAACTCAGATAGACCTTTTTATTCCAAAAATTTGTTCCGTGAAGAAAAACGAACATTATAATAAGAACAAAAGTGTATCTGTTTCCACCCTCCCAATTTTCCATTCCCTTTCTTTCAAGGGGTGAAGATCTATTTTTAGAACTTTCACGTGACTCTTTACATCTACATGTTTTCATCAGTATAGATTCCGAGTTAGTTTGTTTTTACGTTTCATAATGTAAAGTGAGATTAATTCTCGCTTCCTTTTTTCTTATTTTTACTTTTACTTTCTTTTTCATTAAATGTACGTTTAAATCCCAAATAACGTGTCAAGATGCTTTCTTCAATCTATACTAATTATATCATTATTTACAGAGAAGAAATTTATATTTGTAATATAGAATAAAATATTCAGAAGAAGCTACAAGCTAATGGGACAGCAGAATCTTCAGAACAGAATTGGTAAGCTCATAATTTTCATTACTTCTGTTTTTTCAATAAATGAATAACTTCTTTCATTTTATTTAATAGAGCGCGTAATAGGCTACCGATTTATGGAAATAAATATTACAATAGATTATGAGTCAGAAATAATATTAAATAAATGAAAAGCGAAACAATTTATTATTGTTACTATTGTTCTTAAATAAACATATTAAAGCTTACCTTTAAAATATAAGTATATTATAAATTGTCTGGCTGTCCCGAAGATAAAGGGGAAAATATATAAAAGTAAATTAATATGAAAATATAACATGAATATTAAATAATATTATTACTTAACAAAGAATAAATATTCAACGTTTGAAATCATATAGGGGAGACCCGTGTACCTAGGGCCGCTTTTTTTCAATGCCCCAAAACAGAGCCCTTGACCTGTTTAAAATTATCAAACTGATATGTATATATCTTTAGGACTAATTACTTCCAATTGGGATTAATATAAATACCTAAAATAATAAATTGCGACAAATAGAAGATTTTTAAAAAAACTTCACTCGTGGCCCTAGGTACAACACCCTCATTGTACCTGGGGCCAGACCTCATTGTACCTAAGGCCATTCTCTAATATTTAGATTTCACTTTGTAATGAATAGAAAATAAACATATAAATATGTATTTTATAAAAGAAACAATGTCAAGTAATATATTTATTTATCATATAATAATTATCATGTTGTTGCCTTAATTTGAAACACGAAATTTTTCACTTTTTCTTCTTCCTCTTCTTCTTCTTCTTTTTTTTTTTTTTTTTTTTTTTGAAGTATTCTAACAGAAAGTTTTTTTTTCAATTTCTTTTTTTCCTGGAGTGTCGCTTGGATTTCTAGATCTCTCTGATTTTTGGTCACATCTTTTCTTTGATGTGGAATGTTTTGCTTAGGTTTACCTGTTTAAGCATGACACACGATAAGATGTTAGATGTTGAAGGTTTCGAAATTTCAACAGGACACGAAACAGAGACATCCAGTTCTATCATTGTTGGTTCACTTTCTTCCTGGAAAATCTTTTTTTTTTTTTTTTTTTTAATTTATGGAGGGATCTTGTCTTTCAGTTATATTTGAACTTAAATAATTCATCCTAGGTGAATGTGTTTTGATTCACTGGCCATATGCCGGATACACGAAAGCCTGATAGAATGTTTACAGGAGTAAAGGCCAACGGATAGGACTTGCCAACATCTTCAGAAATGTCATATATAGTGATTGGTTTACCAGGGTTTGCCGGCATCCAATTACTATAGGATGTACTGTGTTTCTTAACACTTTCGCGACCGCTGAAAAAGATACACGTCATTTGAAAATATGAAACTCCACCAGTGGGCATTTCTTTTGCAATTTGTATGTTATTTGTTTTCAAAAAATATACACAATATTCATATTTGTACAATCAGTATACTATGGATGCAAATAATTTGATTAGAAAGAGTATGGTTATAATGCATATCCATTTGTAATATAAATGTGAATATGGAAAATTTTGTTTTGAAAAATTGTAATTTATGAGTGAAACGCCCACAGGCGAACCTTACTGTCAAAAAGAAAAAAACATGCGGTTGCGAAAGTGTTAAAAGGTCCAAACACACTGGCTCTAGGTACAAGGCAATCATGTGGCCCTAGGTACAAGCTTTGGTAACTTCATTCAAAATGCCTTCCATTAAAAAATCCACATGCAAAGAGGACTAATTAAATATCTCATTTATCACTCAATATTACAAGCAAAATTATACACCAGAAATGAAAGAAAAATATTTGACTTGCCTTTGTAAAATAGCAAAAGAGATGAGCTGCAAAATTTTACTTCAGACCATGTAAATTCGTTTTCTACATGTAACTTGTCAAAACTTTCTCCTCAAAAGTTCCAAAGTAGTTGTAAAAGTAGCAATTGGTGTTGTTACTCTCCCATTTGAGTATTAAAACTTAAAATTAAATATTATTCAAATAAAGTGGGGTGGCCCTAGGTACATGATGGCCCTAGGTACACGGGTCTCCCCTACAGTAGAACCTCGATTATCCGAAGTAATTGGGACCAAACCTACTTCGGATAATCGAAATTTTCGGATAATCGAGAATTCATCAATAATCATCTAGTTTAATATGTAGTATCGTCATCAAAACTGGTATTATGACTATTTTAACTATTAATTAAATTAAAATCATAAATGAAAATAAATTTATTTCTGAAACAAAAACTTACAACGGTTTAAATGGAAGCTTGATCTGGTGTAAATTGGCCATCCTTTGCCGTGCAGCTCTACCCCAAGTTAAGGAGAATAGGTTCTCTGTACGGTGCTCGGTAAAAATGGCAACGGAAAAAATGGCAACGGAAAAAATGGCAACGGAAATAATGGCAACCGGAAATAATGGCAACGGAAAAAATGGCAACCGGAAAAAATAGCAACGGAAATAATGGCAACCGGAAAAAATGGCAACTGGGGCAAAAAAGCAGCGGTAAAATTGGTAACAATAACTTGATAAATGGGTAAAGGTGCAATATCTATGTAAAGAAAGAGAACTGTTTTTATGTGTGTGTGTGAGTGATTGATGTGTGGGCTGAACGTAAAAAAGTAGTTTTCGAACTACTAAATACAATTGACTCCCAATAAAATCCTTACAATATCATCAACAGTCATGTATATTTTGAAATTGAAGATAAGATTTATTTGTTTGCTTTCGAATTATGGAATAGAGCAGGCGCACGTGGTGTCACTGAGATAAACATTGACAAATGATTCCGCACGTGCTTTAAAATGTAGGCAAAAGGTGGGGTAAATAGCTATGTACTTTCATTTCTCCAATATTTTTAACACGTTTTACATTTCTGCTGAGATTTAACCATTGTTATTGCTTGTTATATAAATTGATATGATGTGGCAGCTTTTAACTGAAAAATCTGTATTAAAATACTTTCAATGTAAAAATATTTTTTTCTATATCAGATTATAGGGGAAAAAATATATTATTTAATATAAAAATATAATTCAAAATGACGGCATTTACTAAAAATCAAAATGATTAATAATAAAATTTGTTCGATAGAACTATTTGAGCTTTTAATTGAAAAATCTATTTCTAAATACTTTTAATATAAAAAAATATATATTTTTTTTTTTCCTGAAAATAATTAAAAAAAAAAAATCTAGTATGTTGTGGCCACCACAAGACTTTCTTATATATTTACCTATCCATATTCAATCAGTAACAATATTTAAAAAAAAAAAAAAAAAAAAAAAAAAAAAAGTAAAATTTTTTTTCTAAGTTTTTTTTTTTTTTTTTTTTTTTTTTGTTAAAAGTAAAAAAAATCGATAAATTTGTTTTAAATTATCACAGATTTATAGTTCAACCATTCGTTTTAAAGGTATTGACGAGACCTTTCGAAAGATACCCATCTTCAAAATTTATCCCCCCCGGGGGGGTACTTCCCCCCCCAGGGGGGGGAAGCGATGCCCCCCATGCAAAAATTTTTTTTTCTAGTTACATACTACTATTATCAATAATTCATATTAATTTTACAATCACAAGTTTAAAACAACTCTTATTATGCACATTTATACGAATTTTTGTCCTATGCTGCCATGTTAAAAATTTAGATAAAATGCTATCACAGCGCCACCTGTTGAGCTATTGATCCCCAAACATAATCAGCACCAGTTTATGTCGGGGACCAACTAAATACCAAGTTTGGTTAAATTTCGTTAAAAAAAAAAAAAAAAAAAAAAAAAGCGATTTTTTTCTGTTTTTTTTCGTTAAAAGTAAAAAAAATCGATAACTTTGTTTTAAATTATCACAGATTTATAGTTCAACCATTCGTTTTAAAGGTATTGACGAGACTTTTCGAAAGATACCCATCTTGAAACTTTGCCCCCCCGGGTGGGTACTTCCCCCCCCCTGGGGGGGAACCGATGCCCCCGCATGCACAAAAATTTTTCCCAGTTAACTATTACTATTATCAACGAGACCTTTCGAAAGATACCCATCTTGAAAATTTACTTCCCCGGGGGGGTACTTTCCCCCCTGGGGGGGAACCGATGCCCCCCCATGCACAAAATTTGTTTCCTAATTAACTACTATCAATAATTCATATTAATTTTACAATCGTAAGTTTAAAATAACTCTCATTATGCCCATTTATACGGTATTTTGTCCTATGCTGCCATGTTAAAAATTTGCATAAAATGCGATTACAGCGCCACCTGTTGAGCTATTGATCCCAAAATCTAATCAACACCAGTTCATGTCAGGGTGCAACTAAATACCAAGTTTGGTTAAATTTCATTCATTGGTTCGTGAGATACAGCGTCCACAAAAAAATGATACAGACAGACAGAGAGACAGACAGACAGACATTTTCTAAAAACTATTGATTCGTGTTCTCCACATCCCAAAACATGTAAATCCATCAAAAAGTGGACTTCGAAAATTTTCGCGAATCCAATACTTTCTCCATATTACATATAGAAGAAAGTAAAAAAAAAGGAAAAAATTGAAAAATTAGGGAAGTATTATTGTTTTTAGCTTTTAATATTAAAATCTATATTAAAATATTTTTAATATTATTAAAACAATTTATTTTCTCTGAACGATAATACTAATACTACTAATAATAATAATAATAGCTAGTTTAAAAAAAATCACATCATTCATTAAAATATCATAATTAAAAAACAATAATTTATTTATTAAAAATATAATTTTTTATAATTAAATTAGGTGAAATTACTTGATACATTTTTTTAAACTTTCAATTAAAATGCCTATTTCAGTAGCCGACTGGTTCTGCTCTCCAAGCTGATAGACTGGTGTTACTGTTGGTGTTTGGGAATAAAACCGATTGACTATTCTAAGGTCCTTGGTCCGAGGGTAGTACCTTCGGTGGAGGTCTTTCTAAGGGGTCCTAGCCCATATTTTTGCAAGATTCTGAGAAAACCATGGGGGCCCTGATAGATTGGAATTGAGGGTTCGATCCAAGGTCTCGTTTGTCATCCTAGACATTCAGAATTTTCCATGGTTTTTTTTTTTTTTTTTTTTTTTTTTTCTGAAAATCGCATATATCAAGGACAGGCTCCTTAGAAAGAACTCTTATGAAAGTCATTTCACCCAGGCTTAGGACCCGTATGTTGTCAATAGGTTTTAAAGCTTAAACCACAACCATCAAAATACTTTTAATTAAAAAACATATATATATAGGATTACATATAAAATAATAATAATTAAAAAATGATTTAATAATACATATTTATAAAATATAATTCAATTATTAAGAATATAAATTTTTAATAATTAAATTAGTTCAAATTGCTTAATACTAATTTTTAAGCCTTAAAATGAAAAAATAAATTCAAAATGTTCTTAAACATAAAAATATTTTTTTCTATAATTGATTATACGAATAAGGATCTAATTAAAATTATTTTATTTAGAAAATTTTGAAAGAAAGAGTAAATTAATTGTCTAAGAACTAAATGAATTATCAAAAACATAAATTTTAATAATTAAATTAGGTGTGACTCTTTAATACAACTTTTTCTGCTTTCAATAGAAAATATTATTTTAAAATACTTTTATTATTAAAAGATTTTATTTACTGTGAATAATTATAAGGAAAAAGGTAGTTAAGAATCGCATTAAAATTATTTTACTTTAAAAATTTTAATAGAATGACTAAATTAATTATCTAGAAACTAAAAGAATTATCAAAAATATAAATTTTAATAATTAAATTAGCTGAGATTACTACAATTTTTTCTGCTTTTAGTAGAAAAAATTATTTTAAAACACTTTTAATATTAAAATATTTAGTTTGTATGAACAATTATATATATATATATACAGCTAGTTAAAAAATTATTTAATGAAATATTCCAATTAAAAACACTTATTTATTTATTAAAAATATAATTTATTATAATTAACTTAGTTGAAATCGCCGAATAAGATTATTCGGACTTTTAATTAATAAGCCGAGCAGTTCTGCTCTCCTAACTGGTAGACAGGAAGCGCCGGGTTCGATCTCAGATCATGATCGTCGACTCTCATGTTCTCAGTCGGCTTTAACACCTAAACTACCCCCATCAAATTATTTTTTAAATTAAAAGTTATTTTAACCAATGATTATATAAAAATAATAATCTTAATGTAATAACAAATATTACATTTTATTAATTTCTTATAATTTTACTAATGCAGTGTAATCTTATGATATAAAATAGTTTAACTCCGCTTTTATAGTTTCAGTGCAAAATCAATTATTTTTTTAGCTACATAACCAAACTTTTATTATAAATTATAAGTTTAATTCCATTCAAAATTAAATTGTGTATAGTTAATGACTAAGCCATTTCTGTCTTGCAATTAATAAATTCTAATACTCTGCGGTTCATATTATTATTAAACATACTGCATGTCAATATGAGAAATTAAATTGTCAAAAAATTCTCAATTTCAGAAATTAATGAAAAAAATAATATGTTGTAGCCACCACAAGATATTCTTCTATATTTCCTATATTATCGATTAAAAAAAAAAAAAAAAAAAAAAAAAAAAAACTTTGTGTAATCACGTACAATTTGTGAAAATATTACAGTAATTGTCAGACATACTTGGGGTGGCGGGTTAAAGAGAGAGGGGAAGGCAGAGGAAAATAAAATGACTTTTTATATCACTATTTTACCGTTTTAAATAATATATTCTATAACTATCACTTACTTTTTATAAGTGTATTATATAACTGAAGGGGGGGGGGGAGGGTTGCAGATGGAAATGTAAAATATTTTTTTTTTAACTATTCTAGTATCGATTTAAATAAATCTTTGTGCATAAACCACTTACTGTTTAAGAAAAATTACGGTGAGTGTTACACAGATCTCGGGAAGGGACAGAATAAAAAAAGGAGTTGTTTTTACTATGCTAGTATATCACTATGCTACTTTTTTATTCACTATGTTTTTATATTACTAGCTATTTGTATGAAACTTTGTTTGATTATCACTTACTTTTTATTAAAATTATAATGAAAGTTATTTGTAGTTAAAAAGGGGGACGAGTATGTGTGTGGTGACGGTGGGGGGGGGGGGGCAGAGGAAAAAAATTACTTAAACAACACTTATTATCTTTTTTTTTTTTTTTTTTTTTTTTTTTGTGACATTTTGTGCAAATGTCGCTTACTGTTAATGAAAAATTACAGTGAGTGTTACATATGTCTGGGTGGGGGGGGGGGGGGGAGTGCTGGAGACATAAAGATACAAATAATGTTTTATATCATTGTGCTTTGCATTTTACTAAAATTTATTAAAATATCATTTAATTTTTAGGAAAATTTACGCTGATTGTTAAATATATCTTTGGAGTTATACGGGCAGAGGAGAAAAAGGCTTGTATAAATATCGCAATATCGCAATTTTACAAATTTTAATTAAAATATTAACAACTATCACCTACTTTTAATGAAAGATTACGGTGAGTGTTACCTATACATACATGGGGGACAAGGAGGAAGAGAAAAAAAAAAATACGACTGTTTTTAAATTATACTGCTTCACATTCATAGGAAATTTTGTATAAATGTCCTTTATTGTTTATGAAAATTTTTAGGGAGGTCTATGTATCGCAGTATCTTTCACTTTTTAAGTCAATACGCAAAAATGTAATTCAATGTTCAGATCAGACATTAATGAAAAGTTAATAAAAAATATTGGTAAATGATTATTCTGAAACAGATTTTTTTTTTTTTTTTTAATCTGTCCCATCCTCCCCCCCCCCCTTCCCCTCGTAGAAACAAAAAAGGAAAGTGCAATTTTCACCGTGAGCCGGTAAAAATGGCACGTTTCTTAATTCTCCTTGTAAAACTCATGCTAAACATTAACGAGAACGTAAGTTTTTTTATTTCTACGTGGAGGGGGGGGGATGGCAAAAGAGACGGATAAAAAGAAAACATTTCATTTTTTAGTAAAATTTTTTAGATTTAAATCATACATTGAATTTTTGCGTACAAACTCAGGAAGAGAAAGAAACTGATACTTAACCTCACTGTAATGTTTTATACACGGTAAGTAATATTTCTAGGAAATTTCATTAAATCGATACCAAGATGGTACAAAAATATATTAGTCCTTAGTTCTCACCGGGTAGTGAAACCCTCTTCTCTTCAATTTTTGATAAACAATAAGAGATATTTATGCAAAATTTCCTAAAAATGTAAACAAAGTGATTTAAAGCAATTTTTTTTTCCCTCAGCACCATCTTCCTCCTAGATATATGTAACACTCTTTGAAAATTTTCATTAAATGTAGGTGATAGTTTTTAAAATTTTAATTAAAACCCGTAACATTGTGATACTTATACAATCATTTTTCTCTTTTACCCCCTCCCCTTAGCTCTGAAGATATACATAACAATCAGCGTAAATTTTCCTAAATATTCAGTGATATTTATAACAAATTTTATTAAAATGAAAAATATAATGATATAAACATTCATTTTTTTTTCTTCTGTCCCCCCCCCCCCCCCAGACATGTGTAACTTCATTGTAATTTTTCATTAGTAGTCAGTGATATTTACACAAAATGTCAATTAAAAGAAATGAATAATAAGTGTTTTTAAAAAGGTTATTTTAATTTTCACCTGCCCCCCTCCCAGCCCCCACCCTCATCGTCTGTAGGTAACTTTCATTATAATTTTAATAAAATGTAATTGATCGTACAAATTTTCATATAAATAAGTAGCATGGTGATATAAAAATAACCATTTTCTTCACTCTGCCCCCCTCCCTTAGTGAACCGTTCAGGTATGTGTAATACTTACAGTAATTTTTCTTAAACAGTACGTTGTATATGTATATATATATATACATATAATTTTTTTTTTTTTTTAAATTGATAATAGGGTAGTTTAAAGAATAATATATTTTACTTCCATCTGCGATCCCTTGCCCTCCCCCCTCCCCTCCATGTATATAATACATTCATTGTGATCGTCATTAAAAGTAAGTGATAGTTATAGAATATATCATTAAAATCGGTAAAATGGTGATATAAAACTCATTTTATTTTTCTCTGCCCTCCTCCCCCCCCCTTCTTTAACTCCCCATTTTCCAAGTATGTCTGAAACTTACAGTTATTGTTTCACAAATTGTACGCAGTACCTGATTTAAGGCAGAGCATTAGGGGCATGTGCCCTGGACCCTTACACTGAGGGGGCCTCCAAGAAACTCCAGCATACATTAAAAATACATAGATATACTTAAAATGAAAAAATGAAAAAATTTTGCTATAGTGGTCGTTGTCTTTTGTTTTTTCGTCAATGGATGGAGGTGTTACTGTACTGTTATATAAATCAGCGGTATGATCTTTCAAGAAAACTATCATTTCATTGAAAAAATTGCAATATTTTCACTAAACGTAAATACAACTGCATACTACTGATACTGCATTCCAAACTCTTACAGGTTAACTAAATCTCAGGCTCGCAGAGATAAAATGAGAAGTGGAGAGAATTTTTAGACTCGTGAATGAAAAATATGCGATTTGTTTTGTTTTTTGTAATATTAAAGCATGAGGAAAAGAGCCCATTGAACTTGAGTGCCCTGGGCCTCCAAGTGAGTAAATTGGTCCCTCATTGTACGTGATTATACAACATTTTTTTTGTTTTAAAAATCTATAATAGGGTATTTTTAAAAAGAATATTTTTTATTTCCATCTGTCCCCCCCCTCCCCCCCCCGTGTATATAATACACTCATTGTGATAGTCACAAATTGTACGTCAATATACAAAATTTCATTGAAGGTGGTATAAAAACAATTGTTTTCTTTCAACTTTCTGCTAACTCCCCCTCCCCCTTTCCTCAAACAAAGAAACAAAGAAACAAAAAAAAAAAAAAAAACTGGTGTACCAAATCAAATGAAATTCTAAAAATGTAATTTGAAATTCATTATTTGATATTTATTATTTTGCAATTTGCGAAGTGAAAAAGTGCCCTTATTACCGATGCCCTTTTTTTCCAGCATCCCAGACCGGCATATATTTTCTAAAAATGGTCAAATCATTTTCTGTATCTTTCAAAACATGTAATTTTATCGAAAACCGGAAACTGAAATTTTTTACGAATCCAATACTTTCTATTGAATATAAAAGAAAATAAAAATACAATAACTTAATTTGTGATGCTAAATTTACTATTCATAGAAAATCAGTGCTTCAGATGATTATAAAAGGTATTTTGTAATTAATGCCTATCTTCAATGTAATCATCACTTATTATTATTATTATTTCTACTTAAGGTAAGCAATTATAATGAGTATTAAATTTAATTATTATATTAAAAAATTATAAATTCATAATACTTCATTAAATACTACTATTAAATAAAAAACTAAATCTACCATTGTAAACGTTAAAAATTTTAAAATACTATTCTTAATTATTATTTTATGTAATAATATTACGTAAAAATTCACTTGTCTAGACTAAATTTTTACGAATCAAAATTGCATATTAAAATTCCGATTGTATGTCTTTTTAATATTTTATGTCAAACCTTTCAAAAAGGCGTATTGTATAATATACTTTTGTGTTCATTTCTTTACGTCTTTTTATACGACAACGACAAGATTCTTCTAGAAAGGAAAGCAAGATTTTAAAATCTGTAAAGAATTTAAGGGGGGGTTTCTGTTTTCTGATTCTGAAAGGAAGGAAACATCTTAAATTTTGGCCTTTTAAAATCTTCCTTATCTATTTAGTGTTCAAAGAGTAGGTATATAGTAGTCTTAAGTAGGGCTATAAGGAGAAGGGCCACTACATAGATTATGATTGTGAACTGTGAGGTGAGAATACAAAAGAACAAAAGCAGAGGGTAACTCAATGGCATTGCCAGAGGAAAGCTGGAGAACGCTTCTAGGAAAAAACATTTCCTTCCTAATTCTGTCATTCTCTACACAAAGAAAGCCTTTCTGTTTATCCATGCTCAAAAATTAAAATTAGCCTCCAATCGCCACCCATCCACAATTCTTTAGTTTTTTTAATTTAAACATTAATTTTATTTTATTTATTTTTTAAATAACTAACATTGATATAAAATCTCACAAATATTGAATACGTGAATAAATATATTAATAACAGCTAAAATTTCTTCTTGAAAACCGAAAAAAGTTGGAAAATATTTCAAATATTCAGAGCCCTTATATATATTAAGGCAAATATAAATATAAATAATATATATATATACATTTATATCTGACGGCGAAAAATGCTATCAGTACCAATGATGAAATATATTTTACTCTTCAGATATTTTTAGCATATTATTTCGCCAGTAAGAATTCTCAAATTATCCTTTTTCGTTTTCCTTTATTTTGTTACCCTTTTTTGTATATTTATCGTTGCCATTTTTTCCGTTGCCATTATTTCCGTTGCCATTTTTTCCTGTTGCCATTATTTCCGGTTGCCATTATTTCCGTTGCCATTTTTTCCTTTGCCATTATTTCCGTTGCCATTATTTCCGTTGCCATTTTTACCTAAATTCCTTTGTACTTGCTTACAATCAGAGGGTGCAATAACATTCGATTGTTCTGGGACCTCCAAATTTCGAAATGGGGTATATTTTTCTTTAGAACAAGGACGTTTGAAAGTGGGGAAGAGTACACTCATACCGAGAATTGAGCTTGCGAGAAGGAATTCTAAAAAAGGGAATTCCAAAATATTTATCTGCACTCGTAGTTTGGAAAGGACGGCTTGCATATAAAAGAACTTTGAAAATGCATGTTTGTTAAGAGAAAATTTTGGATGATAGTAGAAAGTGAAAAAAAAAAAAAAAAAGTGAAGAAGAAACCGACTTTGGTTAACGGAGAGCAGTTTCGGTTAATCGAGGTTCTACTGTATTAAGAAAATGCAATAAATGCATTCGTACATTTTTTTTTTTTTTTAAATCAAGAAAATTAAGAAAACTCGTTTTCTGAAAAATTGATGAATAAATAAGAAATATCATAAAAACAAAACTTTCAAAATAAATTCAAAAATAAATCAAAAATGGCATCTTTTAAAGAAAGTCCAACAATCGAAAAACTAAATTCTGAAAATTATTCAGTTTGGAAATTCAAAATGCAAATGTATCTCATGAAGGATGAATTATATGAGGTTATTTTACAGATGACCCGCCAAATCCTATCACAGATGTATGGCGGAAGAAGGACAATAAAGCGCGTGCCATAATAAACTTGTTCATTGATGATTCACAAATCATCCCCATTAAACAATGCCAAACAGCCCTAGAAACATGGAAGAAGTTGCGTGATATCCACGAAAGAACAAACCTAAGCAGTAAACTGTACTTATTGAGAAAATTGTACAGTACGAAGCTAGAAGAAGGTGGCGATATGCAAACCCACATGAATACGATATTGGAAATTATAGATAAATTGAAATCCATTGGGGAAGAAATCAAATTCGCGCACATTTCTGCATTGTTATTGTGTTCAATACCTAAAAGTTACGAAACTCTTATAATTGCCCTTGAAGTTCGCCCTGAAAATGAACTGACACCTAACTATGTTAGCAGCAAATTGCTAGATTAATTCAATCGTCGAAAAGAAGCCTCCGAAAACAACACAAATTCTTCTAAAGCTTTTCACATAAATAAAAAACAATAGTATAATAGTAATTTCAAAAAGGAAAATAAATACTGCACTTATTGCAGGAAAAGCAATCATAATAAATCGGAGTGCTGGCATCTGAAAAATAGAAATGCTGATAACACTAAAAACAAACAGTTTAGAAATAAATTCAGAGCAACCAATTCCTCACAGTTAGTGACACACAATGATGAGTTGCCACACACACATACACAACAACAAAGCCATTCAAAACAAATGAAGCAAATAACATCACAAACAAAACAAATGGCCTTCACGACTCAAAACGCAATGACGAACAACTTTATAATAGACAGTGGTTCCTCATCGCACATAAGCAACAATATAGACTTTTTTGTTAATTTAGATGAGTCACAAAAATCGCAAGTATGTGTAGCAAACGGTAACACCCTCACTTCACTTGGTTCAGGAGAAATAAAAATTGAATACCTAGATCCAAATAAACAAAAAAGGGAACTAACACTAAGGGATGTCTTATATGTTCCAGAATGAAAGGCAAACCTTATATCTGTACACAAAGCCACCCAAAATGGATGTAAAACCACATTCACTAAACAAAAGTGTTACATATCTATGAAAAATGAAACCATTTTAGAGGGTACAAAAAATAACAACTCATATGAGTTAAACTTGCCCATGCCAATAAACAAACATAACACATACCTGACTGAAGAATGCCAAAATCCTAACTGTATTACTTTATGGCATAAACGCATGGGACATAAAAATTTCAGCTCCATTAAAGAACTAAACAAAAATCAATTAGTTCAGGGAATAAAAATCAATAACTGCAAACACGAGATAACATGCGAAACTTGCATCAAAACAAAACTGACTGACACCCCGTATCCAAAAATTGCAGAAAATAGGGGAAAACAAATACTAGAATTAGTACATACCGATGTTTGCGGACCTATTCAAGTACCAACAATAGGCGGTAAATCATATTTCTTAACTTTTGTTGACGATTATTCTAGGTATACAATGATTTATTTTCTAAGTAAAAAGAGCGAAGTAATCGAGAAATTAAAAGAATACGTCAACTTTACCACAAACAAATTTGGAAAGAAACCGGAAACAATAAGGTCAGATAATGGCGGCGAATACATGAGCGAAAATGTAGAAGAGTTTCTTAAAGAGAATGGTATTCAGCATCAGCTCACAGTACCACATTACCCAGCCCAAAATGGGGTTGCGGAAAGAAAGAATCGTACACTAATCGAAATGACACGTACACTTTTATCAGAAGCCAACTTAGACAAAAAATTGTGGGGGGAAGCTTTAAACACCGCCAATTACCTCCAAAACAGACTACCTACAAAAGCCAATACAAAAACTCCTTACGAATTATGGCATGGTAGCAAACCAAATTTAAGTCACTTAAAAACTTTTGGCTGTAAAGCCTATGCTTACATTCATAAAAGTAAACGGCGTAAATTAGATGACAAAGCCCAAGAAGGCATTTTTGTCGGCTACGACAACAGCGCTAAAGCGTATAGAATCTACCTGAAAAATGACCACGTAATACTTGCAAGAGCAGTTAAATTCATTGAAAATACTATAAACAATTCAGGAGAAAACAATGAAATAGAATTACTCTCAGAAAACAACACAAATGAACACCCCGACACAGAATCGCATATAGGGCGCGAAATTGTCAAAATTGACATAAGTTCACCAGATCAAAATATCACTAGTGAACACGACAACACAAATGACACCTTGAGAAGGTCGAATAGACATAATAAAGGTGTACCTCCCGAAAGGCTTATTTACTTAACAGAAAACTTTGAGGCTAATGAACCTAAAGATTATAACGATTTTTTCAACATAACAAACCCGCAGGAAAAACAAAACTGGTTAAACACAATGCAGGAAGAAATGAATTCCTTAAACCAAAACAAAACATTCACATTGGTAGAACCTCCACCAGGAAGAAAAGTTATTGGGTCCAAATGGACTTATAAGGTCAAATATAACTCCTCAGGAAATATAGCCGAATATAAAGCAAGATTAGTGGCGAAAGGCTTCAGCCAAAAATATGGCGAAGACTTTCACGAAACTTTTGCCCCGGTGGTATCACATAGCACAATTAGAGCTTTTTTGGCCAGTGCCGCTCACAGAAACAGACAGGTTCACCATATTGATATTAAAACTGCCTTCCTGCATGGAGACTTAGATGAAATAGTATACATGGAACAGCCTAAAGGCTATATTTCACCTGGAAACGAAAATGAAGTATGGAAATTAGAAAAAGCCATTTATGGTCTTAAGCAAGCCGCCAGATCATGGCATTTGAAAATCGGCGAAACTCTAAAAGAATTTGGTTTTGAACAAAGCACAGCAGATGCCTGCCTGTTTAGGAAAGATGAAACAAACCCCATACATATAATTATTTACGTGGACGACCTGTTAATATCAGGATCAGACCAACAAATAGAAGAAACTTAGTCCAAAATACAAGCTCAAAAATCTCGGAGAAATAAGTTACTACCTTGGGATTAGCATAATAAAATCAAAACAAGGAGAATATTTAATAAATCAAAGATCTAAAATAAAAGAACTCGTAGAAAAATTCAATCTTCAAAATGCTAAGCCTACAAATATACCAATGAATCCCGGTTACCTAGACGATGCCTCCGACAATGATTTACTCAACAACAATACAAAATACAGACAAGACATCGGATCCCTATTATATATAGCTACTATCTCTAGACCTGACATTGCAGCAGCTGTCAATATTCTGAGTAGACGCAACGAGAAGCCCAGGCAGCAAGACTGGGATGCTGCGAAAAAGATTATGTGTTATTTGAAAACCACTGAAAAATTAAATTTGGTTATAAGTGAAAAGGAAAAACCTATCCTAACCTGCTACGCCGATGCCGATTGGGCCGGTCATAAGTCTGATCGCAAATCGATGACAGGAAACCTATTCTTCGTGGGAAAAACACCAATCCACTGGATATCGAAAAAGCAAACGTGTGTAGCTCTGTCTTCTGCAGAAGCAGAGTTCGTATCAGCCGCAAATGCTGGCCAGGAGATATTATGGCTGACCAGGGTATTAGAGGACCTTGACTTACCACAGGAACTGCCCTGTGCTATTGCCTAGCACAGTCAGGTTCGTTTCACACAAAAGCCGGATCGTAGAATCGTTGAAAAATAAAGTAGAAGTCTTTACCTCAAAATAATCAGGATACATATCATTTTAGTACTGTGATTTATTAATGCAGCAATATAATATTCAGGTTGCAGTGACCAATGACTTTACATTGTATTCCTATATTCGTAAGCAGATACAAAAATTCTATCCCCATCAACTAGACAGAGAGGGAAGAGGACCTCAAAAATTTACGTCTACTTAGTACTTGATCAAAAGCGAAAAGATACACTAAATCTGCTAGCCACAGATAGCTTAAAATCGCAACCCCGGAGATTGGCATTGTTGAAATGCAGCCAAAAGAATGCCAAACTGTTTCTTTGTTCTTCTAAGATATTCATACTAAATTTTGAATATAAAAAGTTCGTTACAAATATTAAATCGATTTGACATTGAGAAGCCATGCCAAATGACCTTCAACTCTCAATGAACAAAGACGGCGACGCCTAGACTATCGAACAACCCTATAAATCTATTTTTAGAATTATAATGACCCTCTTGAAATAATAATAGGTTTTTTAACATAAACATACAAGGGTAATAAACATGAAATCAAATGATTATTTTTTTATTAATAGCTGTATATGCTATAAAAAGATTGATAACGACTTTTTAAATTACCCTCTGAAAATAAATAATTACGGCTAAATTGATTTAATGTAAACACTAGCGTGATAAATATAAATTGAAATGACAGTTATTATTTTATTAATAGCTACTTGTATTAGAAGTAGGCTGATACGAATTTTAAATTACCCTCTCAAAAATAAATAATTATAGCTAAATTGATTTAATCCATTCGGGGAAAATGTATACACATACTATTTTTCACAAACCCCAATATAAAAATTGCTTTATTTTATTCCTAGATCAATGTGTTTTTAACGATAGAAGAACAAAGAAATGAAAATTTTGATTTAAAAATAAAACAGGAAATTCTCTATAATTAATTAATTGAGTTAGATAAATTTAAAAAGATTTATTTTATTTAATCTATATTAATCCCTCCTTTTTGTTATATATTAAATTTGGATAAATAAATAAGCTTTTAAAGGACATATGTGTGAGAACACTCACACATATATCTCCCCTTCGACTAGGAAAAAAAATAAGTCCTCCTCGCCTCCTGTATAGAAATGCATATACAAACAATAATATTCAAAAGCACTTACCAAAGACGCACACTTAAAAAAATGATATTACATCATAAGTAAAAATTATATGAATGCTTAATATTGAACAAACAAAATATATATGAAATATAAACACTAATTCAAAAATACAAAATACACATATTTCAAAAATATCAGTATAACCAAAAACTTTAAGAGAAACACCTTGTCATGACAGGCGCAAAAATTGTGGCTTCTATAAATAATTTCAACTGCAGTTCAATATAGATTATAGTATTTTTTTTTTTTATATGCCACCAAAAATTTCAGCTGAAATGTTTTTTTGTGAAAGAGTCTCTTTTTGATGAACATAGCAAATAATGCTACATCAACATTTACTAACGTTAGATTTTTACATTCCAAAATATTAAATTTTCACACTAATATGTATAGTGAAATAGAGAAAAAAAAATATATAAATTACACATATGCATATACATTGTTGTAATACTAAAGGTTCCAACATATTATTGTAATATTTATTTGTCTAACACATTGGTTACACATATTGGTCAACGTTAAACAAAACTATGTACAAAAAAAAAAAAAAAAAAGTAAAGAACAGAAAAGTTTTCGTGTATACCACACAGGAAAGATTTTAAAAAGGACGCCATTGGCAGTCAAAAAAAATAATCTTCCCTTAATCCTTACAAAAAGTAAGTGTAATGATGTTAACTTAAGGCTAACATCCTAGCGGGACAGGGCGTGTTGAAAGACCTGCACTGTTAGGCACAGGCCTCCGTCCCCCAGCAGAGTCCACAGACCCCTGTAGGGACACCTCACGAAACCGATTAATTAAGTGTCATAAATGTTGAAAAATTAATGTCAACAATAATATAGATTCTCATCACATATCCAATGTTGCTCTCCCGGGAGAAAATTTTGAACGAGACAACATATATCTAGGATAGGGTAATAAATAAGTAAAAGAAAACAAATTGACAAAATTTTGAGTGATGAGAGGGAGTGCCAAAATAATAAAAATTTGGATTGGATATTGAACAAACCAAACACATGTTGTACACCAAAAATCAATTGGAAACTTATAAAATTTAGCTGTATGTATACTGTTAACACTATTATCATTAATAATTAATTTCCTATGAACTTAGTCTGTATTCCAATGAAATATCTCTATTAAATATATTTCAATTATCTTACTTTTGTTTAACCTTCACCCAATAAAAAAAGATATAGTAAACATTAAATAAATAACACCTTGATTACTAATTTAGAAATTCAAAATATGATCTACAAGCATTTATGTTATCATTAGAATCATTCATTTTTTTTTTTTTTTTTAGATGCATCTTATTTATAAATATTATATATATTCAACAACACTGCAATGCAAGAAATAGTCTTTACATCAAAAGAAAAATATAAAAAACAGTGGACCAGCCATCCAAAAATAAAAATAATAAAATAAATAAAGACGAGTTCCTGCACAGCAAACAAATACACTCCCTTGGCCATTGGAAAATGCATTTGTGAAGCAAAATATATTCAAACTTTTTTTGTGAAAAAAAATTAATTGCGATTTCTTAAGTTATAAGAATGTGTAGAATTATTGCCAATATTACGTGTTACATTGGAGTTGGGTTCAGTAAACAAATAATTACGTCGAGGCGGAGCAATAAGGTGTTGGTGTGTGTTGGTGTTTGGGATTAAGGCCGATTGACTGCTGTAGGTCCTGGGCCTGAGGGGGAGTGCCTTCCGTGGAGGTCTTTCTAAGGGGTCCTAGCCCGTATTTACGCAAGTTTCGGAGGAAACCACGGAAAACTCCGAACGACTAGGCCGACGCGCGCGACCTGGGATCGAACCCGGCACCTCACGTCTACCAGCTTTGAGCGCAGAACCGCTCGGCCGCACGGAGCAATAAGGAGTCTATCAATATGGACTCTGAAAGCTTTATTATCAGGTGCATGTAATCTCTTAATGGAAAAGGAAACTGGTGAGTGTTTTTGTACAACAATAAATGGCCCAGAATACTTGGGTTTAAATTTATCTATTGATTTCAAGTATACAACATCATGAACAGCAACAGGCCTCAGTTTTGCACGCTTTTGAAAATTTTGATATCTTTTGTCTTGACTTTCTTTAATGTTAGAATATGCTTTGCTATAGATGTTATCTAAGTCGTGTAATAATTTATATATGTCTACATTTTTATCCAAAAATGGCTGATTTATAAATTGGTCAAATGTATCAAATATTAAAGACAGTTCCCTACCAAAATGCAGTAGGTTAGGTGAAAACAATGTGGATGAATGTGTTGAACCATTGTAAAGTGATTTATGTATAGCTAGTGAATTTTCAAAAGAATGCCCCTCAGAAATTAAAGTGTTAATTGAGTACTTTATAGATTTATTTAGCCTCTCAGAAATAGAGTTACTTTGAGGATGAGCAACAGATGAATGTAAAATTTTTATGCCAAGTTTATCATTAAAAATATTATAAATAGTTGATGTAAACTGTTTGCCTAAATCCGATAATATTACTGATGGTCTACCAAATGTTGTAATGTAATTAAATAAACATTTAACTATTTTTGATGAAGAAGTGTCTTTTAATTGAAATAATTCAATGTGTCGCGAAAAATGGTCAATCACAGTTAAAACTGAATGTCCATCTATAAAAGGACCAACCAAGTCGACACTAATAGTATGCCCTGGATGTGTTGGAGTATAGGTGGGTTGTAAAGGAGCTGGTGGTGTGTTATGATGTTTATTTTGTAAACATAAAGTACACGAAGCAACAAAATTTAAAGTGTCTGTGTACATACCTTTCCAATAATATCTATTTGATAAAAATTCGTATGTTTTTGTTAACCCAAAGTGAGAAAGGTGTGAAATGGTTAAAACTTTAGATTTTAAAGAATGTGGTACAACAATGAGATATGAAAAAGTATTATTATGCAAATTTTGTTTCTTGTACATTAAAACTTTAGAATCTGGATGGATAAAAAAATTATCATTATTTTTTGAAAAACCTTTTCTCAAAATTTGTCTGTAAATAATTGACAATTTTGGATCATTCTTTTGCTCATATATAAATGTATTATTTGAAATTTCCAAAAGGGGATCTTTATTTTGAGTATTACCAGAAACTAGAAAACTGTTGAATTGATTTTGTAGTACAGACTGAGTAGAAGTGGAAATTTGATTAATTGAATGTGTGTCATCTTGTACGATAGGAAGAGGTTGAGAACTGAATATTAATTCTGGGTTTGTTTTTAAATTTTGTTGATTATTTGAGAAGTCTGATCTTGATAAATAATCCGCTAAAACATTTGTAGTGCCAGGAATATGTTCAAATTCAAATGAGTATTCTGACAACTCTAACAGCCATTTAGTAGTTAAATCAGCAGGACTATTTGTTTTTCTATATGTTTTTAAAGGAGCACTGTCAGACAAAATGATAAACTTTCTATTGTATAAGTAATATTTGAAAGCAATTACAGATTTATAAATGGCCATTAATTCAAGTTTGATAGCCGGATATCTTTTTTCAGACGGTTTAAGTGATTTAGAGAAAAAGGCGACAGGTAATAATTGATTGTCATATTTCTGCATCAAAACTCCTGCGATAGAAATATTTGATGCATCAGTGTTGAGAAAGAAAGTCTTGTTCCAATCCGGTAATCTTACCATAGGTGAATTTAAAAATATATCTTGAAATTTCTTAAAAATATCCTGATGATGTTTATTCCAAACAAATTTTGTTTTCGGTTTAGTCAATTCAATAAGTGGTTGAATTAATTTAGAAAAATTATGAATAAGAGACTTATAAAAGGTTACAACTCCTATAAAGCGTTTTAATTGTCTTTTTGTTGTAGGTGTAGGGAAAGAGTTTATTTTAATGATATTTGACTCAATTGGAGAAATTGAATTATTCTCTATGTGAAATCCCAAATAATTTACAGCACTCTTATGAAATGTACATTTACTAGGAGCTAAGGTTAAATTATATTTAATTAAAATCCTAAGAATTCTTTCAAGTTTGACACATGTCTCTTCAAAACTATTTGCACCAAATATTAAATCATCCTGATACGCGTAAATTCCATCTATATTAATTTCATCAATTAAAGAATCCATGAGTGCTTGATACTGAGAAGCCGCGTTTTTAAGACCAAAACATAGTCTTTTAAATTTGAAACTGCCAAACATTGATGTGAAAGTAATTTTATCTTGTAAATGTTCCGGTAAATCAATTTGATGATACGCCTGTTGGAAATCAAGACAAGTGAAAAATTTATACGCAGATAGATCAGCTATTATATTTTGAATTTTAGGTAACGGATAAGAAGAACCTTGAATAATAGAATTTAACATTCTTAAATCTAACGCGAGGCGAAATTTCTTTTTACCAGATCCATCTTGTTTTTTCTTTACTAATAAAATTGGGCAAGCCCATTCTGAGCAGTTTCGCTCAATAATCCCAGCCTCTACCAATTGGTTAATTTGATCTCTAGCTTCCTGTTGTAAAGCCTGAGGAATGGGAAAGGGCAAAGTCTTAATTGGATAGTCACTTAAAAATTTTAAATCTGGTACTACCTTGTCAGTATGTCCAAGGGTTTTCATATTTTTAGAAAATGCTGCGAAGTTACTTAATAAAATTTGTTTTAATTTTGTTGCATGAGTCCCATTGAGATGTTTAACATCAAAGTCCGTGGGTGTTAAATCTTGTTTTCTCATTTTTAATACATCACTAGAAGGTTGAATATAATTAATAAATTGTGAATCCTCAGAAATTCCAACATTATCATTTTGTCTTGAACCATAGTCTATAATTTGTTCGATTTGTTTAATTGTACCAATATTTGAATGTTTGTTTACATACATACTTCTATTAGTGTTATTCTTACCATATAACTGAAATTTTACTCTATCATATTACTATCACAATTTTGTTTCTGAGAATGATCAATATTAACTATTGAATCCAAAAAAATTAATTTGGAAGAACTCTTTTTACTCTGAAATAAATAATCACCCGAAGAAACATTGGGACAATAAACCGTAATAGAAGATTCTTCTTTGGGTTGTAAAATAAGTTTTTGTCCCGTTTTTACTGAAAGTTTCTTACATTGAGTATGCATATTAAGATTTTCTTCATGGTCGCTATATGTGTTTGTTATGGGAATACTCAGATCTTTTATTTTTAACAAGGACCTCTGCATATCTAATATTACATGATATTGTTGAATAAAATCATAACCCAAAATAACCCTAAATGCAGAACCTTCAGGAATATCTACTATGAAGAATTTTTGTGAAAAAAATTGATTTTGAATTTTGAAAGTGGTTTGTATACAAGATGAAAACTGTACATTCGAGTTCACGGTTTTGATTGTCACATGGGAAGATAAATGCTTATATTTCAAACTATGTTTTAATTTATTAAATGTACTTTCAGCTAACAGACTAACAGAACTACCAGTGTCAAGAAGTGTGTTT
The DNA here is from genome assembly GCA_963930645.1 of Salticus scenicus. Lineage (NCBI taxonomy): Eukaryota > Metazoa > Arthropoda > Arachnida > Araneae > Salticidae > Salticus > Salticus scenicus. The sequence continues at coordinate 235,068 of CAWVNO010001040.1, forward strand.
ATCTTTTGTTTATCTAGCAAAATTTTAATAAGAGGTAACTTTGGAGAATTTACATGGACATTAAAAATGTTCTCCCTTTTATCGTTATTTGTTTGAGTACATTTAGAATCAGAAATTTTCAAGATTTGTTGTGTCTGAGACGCAGTAGAATTGACCAATCTAACACTAGATAATTTGGGTAGATTAACGTTATTATCAATGTCCAGAGAAAAATTTTGTGCTGATGCTCTATTCACTTCCTGAGATGTACTTGCATCAGCTAAACTACATCTCTGCGCTCGTTTAAATTACTTGCATTTTTACTATAATTATTTCTGTCATAATTTTTACCCCTAGTCTGATTTCTTTGCCATCTAAAGCACCTAGTAGCAACATGTCCTCTTTTACTGCACAACTGGCAAATAGGAGAAGAATGATATCTGTTCTTATTTTGATTACCCCTGCAATTTTGTTTACCCCTGAAATTTTGATTTCTACTTTTATAATTATATCTTAATTCACTTTGTCTATTATAGTTTCTTTGCCTATCTTGCACTGGGGATTCGTGTGTATGATTAACCTCATGAGATTTACTATCGAATGACAGATTATTCATTCTATCTGTCAGTTCGACTAACTTTTCAGATAGTGTATTTATGACTGGGTTATTTAAACTCAATTGCAATAATGTTTCATTAGCACTGATATCTTGTAATCTCTGTGCTCGATTGACCGCTTCTTTATACTCAGAGATTCCCTCTTCTTGAATCTTAACTCTGATATTTGAGGGAATGGTTGAAATGAATTTAGTAAATTTAATGGAATTTAAAGCATTAGCATCATTAATCTGAGAATATACTACATCGGCTAAAATATTTAGCCTGTGGGAAAAATTTCTAATAGTCTCTTGTGGTAAGAGTATTAAATTGTTAAATTCCACAAGAGCCTGAGTACTGCTCATTGGAGCAAAAAAATTTTTGAATTCATCCTTGATAAATTTTAAATCTGTGGATTTATATAATAAGGGAGATTGAGTCATGAACTTTAATGCAGGGCCGGTTAATTTTCCTTTTAAAATTGCCACTGCCTCTTCTGAATTTAATCTATTTAATTTTGCATATGACTCAATTTGATCAAAAAAGAAATCAAGTAAGGATGAGTCCCCGTCAAAATTTGAAATATTAATATTAATGTTCTTTTTAGCGGCCATCTTAATTATTTACGTTGGGTCAAATAAATACTAATATATCTCAGAAATACTCGAGTAAAAAATATATTGTATTAAAATTAAATGAGCACAAAAATTACGCATCTCTCCTTTTGATGCTTACGGCAACTGCATATGATAAAATACTTCATTAATAATATCAAAAAGTAAAAATATTCGAAAAAAACAAAATAAATCATAAGGAATTGTAGAAATTTGCAGCAGTAATTGTAATAAATCACTTAAAAAGTAAATCACAATATGCAAATAAAAGTATTAATCATCATGAAAGAAAAATAAAAATCCCAACAAAATACTGTGAGACCCATTAAAAATATATGTTTCAAAATTGTCCGAGCAAAAAAAATAAATTGCGTTAAGATCTATGAGCATAAAATATTATGCATTTTTCTTTATGTTACTCACAGAAAATGCCAATGATAAAATACCTAACCAAAATATTATGTAAACATATTACTAAAAAAAATTATATATATCAAAATGTTCCAAAAATTAAAATAAATCACTTTAAGCTCTATAAGTATAGAAAAATACCAATTATCATGAAAAACAACAAAACACTTATATATATATACTTATATCAAATGAAATACTTTATTAAAAATTACGAAAAATATATATTTCAAAAATTCAAAAGAATAAGGAAGATTTTTTTTTGTTCAAAGTTTCAATAAAATTTCAAAATAGAATTTCTAAAAATTTATTTTCCAAAAACTCTCTTCCCTTCTTTATTATATTTATCATTATTATTTCTTACTGGTGAGAAAGGAACAAAATTAATAAAAGCAACAGTTCCATTAGGATATTCAAAATATAAGATAAACTCACAACTTACCACTTCCAGCACATAGATTTGCTAAGAGGTAAAAGAAAGAAATTTATTTTCTAAACAAAATAATATTTATCAATTTCTGCTCATTCACTTTATTCAATTGAGTAGCTGTTTATCCCACATGAATATTTACCCTTGTCTCCAGTCACAAAAAAAAAATTTCACAAGGAAAAAAAAAAATGCACTTGCAGAGTCGAAAAAAAAAAACACTTGCGAACACAAGATCTTTGTAGATGTCACAAAACGCACAAAAAAAATGAAGCGATCATCTTACGTGACGAAAAATCCGCACATTGCACATAATAAACACGAGATGCAGGAGCGAAAAAAAAAAAAAAAATTTTTTTTTTCTAGATGCACGAATTGTATCGCCGCACACATATTCCCGAAGAAAGACCGCACCGATCACGTACACATCCATAAACGAAATATCTCTTGAAGACTAGAGCACACTCGTAAGACTTTTAACTCCACGATATACACACCCATGAAGAAACACAGCCTTGATCACTGTACACAAACTCTAGCTGGCACACATCCGCAAACCATATAAGATGAAGAGGAGAGCCACACTCGTAACACTTCGATAACTCCACGATAACACTTGATAACTCCACGACTATTGAACTCCCGCATTCAATGACTTTACACGGAGTGAGGAATTCTACAGATAAAGAGATGACGAAGAGGTGAGGCGCACTCGTAAAATCTCAATCTTCGCTGCACTACTTTTCTTCACAACAAATATCTGCAACTGCAAACGATGATTAATCCAATTAAGTATCGAGAGTATGCATAGCAGTATGCAACTACTTATCCACATTCACTTCGATGATGCAATTTTAATAAAATGTTCGGTCCTTTCCGTCATGGAAAATTTATTATGATTCCGTCGGGTTCCTCCTCCCCTTCCATTTTTGAAGATCGGGGAAGCTGGACAGGCACCATATAATATGTGCTATTGCCTAGCACAGTCAGGTTCGTTTCACACAAAAGCCGGATCGTAGAATCGTTGAAAAATAAAGTAGAAGTCTTTACCTCAAAATAATCAGGATACATATCATTTTAGTACTGTGATTTATTAATGCAGCAATATAATATTCAGGTTGCAGTCACCAATGACTTTACATTGTATTCCTATATTCGTAAGCAGATACAAAAATTCTATCCCCATCAACTAGACAGAGAGGGAAGAGGACCTCAAAAATTTACGTCTACTTAGTACTTGATCAAAAGCGAAAAGATACACTAAATCTGCTAGCCACAGATAGCTTAAAATCGCAACCCCGGAGATTGGCATTGTTGAAATGCAGCCAAAAGAATGCCAAACTGTTTCTTTGTTCTTCTAAGATATTCATACTAAATTTTGAATATAAAAAGTTCGTTACAAATATTAAATCGATTTGACATTGAGAAGCCATGCCAAATGACCTTCAACTCTCAATGAACAAAGACGGCGACGCCTAGACTATCGAACAACCCTATAAATCTATTTTTAGAATTATAATGACCCTCTTGAAATAATAATAGGTTTTTTAACATAAACATACAAGGGTAATAAACATGAAATCAAATGATTATTTTTTTATTAATAGCTGTATATGCTATAAAAAGATTGATAACGACTTTTTAAATTACCCTCTGAAAATAAATAATTACGGCTAAATTGATTTAATGTAAACACTAGCGTGATAAATATAAATTGAAATGACAGTTATTATTTTATTAATAGCTACTTGTATTAGAAGTAGGCTGATACGAATTTTAAATTACCCTCTCAAAAATAAATAATTATAGCTAAATTGATTTAATCCATTCGGGGAAAATGTATACACATACTATTTTTCACAAACCCCAATATAAAAATTGCTTTATTTTATTCCTAGATCAATGTGTTTTTAACGATAGAAGAACAAAGAAATGAAAATTTTGATTTAAAAATAAAACAGGAAATTCTCTATAATTAATTAATTGAGTTAGATAAATTTAAAAAGATTTATTTTATTTAATCTATATTAATCCCTCCTTTTTGTTATATATTAAATTTGGATAAATAAATAAGCTTTTAAAGGACATATGTGTGAGAACACTCACACATGCCCATAAGATTGTTTGATGACAACCAGTCTACAATCAAAATGATCGAATCGCCCAAACATACAGCACACTCCAAGCACATCGACATTCGATTCCACAGCTTGAAGAACCTGTGTGAAAATGGGACTATTTCTCTACAATATCTGCAGAGTAAATTAATGACTGCAGATGTGTTGACCAAACCTACTCCTAAGCCAATTTTTCTGAAACACCGCGACAATTTGGAACTAAGACACTATTCCTCGTTTGAGGAGGGATGACAGAAAATTACAAACTCAGATAGACCTTTTATTCAGAAAACGTGTTCCGTGAAGAAAAACGAACATTATAATAAGAACAAAAGTGTATCTGTTTCCACCCTCCCAATTTCCCATTCCCTTTCTTTCAAGGGGTGAAGATCTATTTTTAGAACTTTCACGTGACTCTTTACATCTACATGTTTTCATCAGTATAGATTCCGAGTTAGTTTGTTTTTACGTTTCATAATGTAAAGTGAGATTAATTCTCGCTTCCTTTTTTTTATTTTTATTTTTACTTTGACTTTCTTTTTCATTAAATGTACGTTTAAATTCCAAAGAACGTGTCAAGATGCTTTCTTCAATCTATACTAATTATATCATTATTTACAGAGAAGAAATTTATATTTGTAATCTTATATATATATAAATGTGAATGTCCGTTTATTTGACTGAGTTTCACGCTAAAACTGCTCGATGGATTTCGATAAAATTTGTTATGGAGATAGCTTATACTCTAACTTAGAAAGTTGGCTGCCTTTTATTCCGAAAAAAAAACCCTTTTTTTTTGTTTTTTTTATGCATAAAATAGCAATTTTGTAAGCTAATAATAGGAAAAAATTAGCCATTAAAATTTTATCAATAATTTAATTGTTGCCAAAAAAAAAAAAAAAAAACGAGCTTATTTATTTTTTTTTCTAACAGGAAAATAAATACATTTATCTAAGCGTGAACAATCGGCGATTGTAATGAAATGCTCGCCTTCTGGTGGGTTAAGGGGAAATTACAATAAACATGCTTTAATTCGAATTCCATCAAGCCGCCATTGCTAGCCGATGTTTAGTTTCACATATATTTATTGAATAAAAATGAATAAATCCGGTAAAAAAGATAACACATACTGTTGTGTGCTCCAGTGTAACTCCAAAGGGCCAAGAAATCCAGAATTAAGCTTCCATTTATTTCCAAATGACAAATTTAAAATTTCAGTTGCATCGGCTAATGGAAGTAAAGAATTAATCAGATGATTTGAAACTAATATTTGTTCAACTTCAGTTAAAAATCTACTTCCGATCGAACTTTGAATAAACTGAAATATTTTTTTCTAAAAGCAATCAATTTTCCATGATGTAATGGCGGAGAAATTATAGTACGAATACCAAGTAGAATAACAAAAAGAACACACGTGGCTGTAATATTTACTAACAACAAGAACTGAAAAAGCGCCATCTATCGATCATTACAAACGCGGATAAAAAATTCAAAAAAAAAAAAAAAAAAAAAAAAAAAATTATGCATCTCACAAAAATTGACGTCATTTTTTAATTTAAAATTTCTTTTACTCATTGATAAAGTTCAAATATTAGGTTCTAATAACCACATGACTTTCTTCTTAGAAACCGTACTTTACTGAAGGACAGCGCTACTTTTTCCCCTTTTTCCATGCCTTTGGAAGCGTGGTAGTCGAATTTTTTTTATGATTTTATAAATACATTTACAACACTGTGTTACAATAAATTTTTAACACTATTCCGCAATGGTAAAATGGGTCAGTAAGGTCAACTGTCCCTCACCATGACGTCATCTGTTAGAACTCTATAGTTTACAATGCTAATATATGTTGAACTAAAATCAGTTTTATTTATAGATCCTCCTGGGTGATTTTTTAAATTGTTGTGTTGAAGTACACCGAACATTTTTCGCCAAGAGGCTTAATTTAGCAACAGCGATTTTAATCTAGGTAGTTCAAGAAAAATATTACAAAACGAAAAAAATAAACTGAAATAGTAGTCACATAAATAATCTATTTTTATCTGAGTAGATAATTTTATAGAAAAAAAAATGCAGTTTTAAAAATAGAAAATTTATTTTATCAAGCACTACTTTAAACCTAAAAACCATTAATAAAATAAACAGAATATGAAGGGTTCTTATATGTTAACGAAAAGGTATCCGATAAAACGCTTTCTATTTTTATGCAAGAAATTATACAAAAAAAAAAGCTAATATGGCGACAAAAATTCAAAAGCCGCCAAGGGAGAGATATAATAAAGTCATGTAGCACGATAATGTTTAGTTATTTATTTATTTTTAGGACTGAGGGCCTATTAGTCTCAGACAGCGATTTTTGCGTTGTCATTTTCGATAGTTGGACATTTGTCGATATCATTTTTCGATAGTTGGACATTTATCGAAATCTAAAATTTATCGAAAATATAATTGAATAATTTGAAAGCGATGTTATAATTGGGAAGAAAGAAAAACTAATAGTCCTCCGTCCTAAACTAAATTCTGCTTTTGCCAGAATTTCATCAAAATCTTTTCAAAATGACATTGACATGAGTCCCCCCAAGGCACAACTATGACATGAGTCCCCCCCCCAAGGCACAACTTTGACATGAGTCTCCCCCCAGGCACAACTTTGACATGAGTCCCCCCAAGGCACATGAGTCCCACCAAAGGCACAACTTTCACATGAGTCCCCCCAAGGCACATGAGTCCCACCAAAGGCATAACTTTGACATGAGTCCCCCCCAAGGCACAACTTTGACATGAGTCCCCCCAAGGCACACGAGTCCCACCAAAGGCACAACTTTGACATGAGTCCCCTCAAGGCACAACTTTGACATGAGTCCCCACCAAGGTACAACTTTGATATGAGTCCCCCCCAAGGTACAACTTTGACATGAGTCCCCCCAAGGCACAACTTTGATATGAGTCCCCAAGGCACAACTTTGACATGAGTCCCCCCCAGGCACAACTTTGACATGAGTCCCCCCCAGGCACAACTTTGACATGAGTCCCCCCAAGGCACAACTTTGACATGAGTCCCCCCTCCCCAAGGTACAACTTTGACATGAGTCCAAGTATTTTTTATTTTTTTTAATATAGAAACTTTATAAATTGGTTTAAATGTAAATTTAAATTCATTTATTTTTTTATATACCAATCACTACGCTAATTTAACATACAAATAAATAAGCTGCTGTGTGTGACTGCACTTTCACGCTGTCGGGCAGAAATATTTGATTAATTCAAAGCAATATTTAAATAACTAATTAAAAATATGTTTAATAGAAAGCATAGTCTTGGCGACAAACTTGGCGAGTGGGTTACCAAATTTGGTGAAAAATGGTAGTTTAGGGTTCGCGATGTTTCGAAGCTCTCCGACACACGGGAACATAGACCTTAAGCTTACCAAGGGATTCTCGATGAAGTCATCTCCAAGCCCCATCGCCAAAGGTTATAAGTAGGTGTGAGTTGATTTTTGGGAAAGAGTATGTAGTCACTGCGATCCAAAGTTATTCAGAGACCTATTCTGAGTCATTGCACTTTAGGGATTGAGCTCTAAGCGACTGGACATTTTTCGTGAGTGAGCGAAAATTTTTGCGCTGGTGTAGTTGATGTTATTTGCTTTACTCCTGTGGAACAAGTGACTATTTTTAGACTGTCCCAGAACATTCATCGAATAAGGAATTATATTGTACGAGTAACAGCTTCAACTGTTTCCAGAATATTCGAAGAATTAACACCAGCTATTGGACTGAGCTAATGTAGTGAGCCAAATTTCCTAAAAATGTCTTTGCACTGGGTCTAATACCCTACGCCTTATAATAAAAAAAGTAGATATATATATAGAGAGATAGATAGATAGATTTTTTTTTTTAAGAAAACTGTTATAGATTCATGAATATATCTGGTAGCTTAATAAAAAATTATAGAGATAATGATAAAAATCACCATAATGAAATGCTACAGCCAAAACGTATTTTAAACGATACTTTTTACAGGGTGATCCAAAACATTTTGATTTTTGTTTATTTTTATTGGTCCTCTTTTCCTCTCCAGGACACAACTTTTGCTCAAATAGATGAGGTATGACATGCTATTTACACTACCAAAGTTTCAAGATGATACTTAAAAAACTTTTCTAGATAGTTGACAAAACCTCTCAATTTGAAGGTGTCCAAATACTTGTTGGTAGATATGTAGTTGTACCAAGTCAGGAAGAAGCAATGACGGTATTCAAGCGATTGCAGTATTACGCGTCTGAAGAGAATTCTTTGAAAAAGTGGGTTTTATAAAATCTGTTATAAGTTAAGCACTAACTTTCCTATTTATTTAGATACACAGTCTTTCATTTACAGAAATATGATTTGCTTTACTTAATAAAATATATTTTTAGATGTATTTTATTTTATTACACAATAATGCTAATTTTGCTATGGTTCTCGGCGTCATCTAGTAACGTGGCTTAAAATGAATGTCCATGGTAATATCGGGTAAAATGATCCAGTTTATGAATAATTTTGGATCTGTTATATGGATCGTTGTTTATCCATTATTTGGGTTGGATGTGGTAAAAATAGGCAATATTTAATTTATTTATTTCGAATTTATTATTATATTAATTATTTCTGGATCATTATTCTCAAACATTCCATTTTCTTGTATTTTTTACTTTCTGAACTTACGTATGTAAGGAAAGTATTGTAATCATGTCAGAAATCCGAATTCGAGATTTTGGTGTTTCTATACGTTTTGAGGTCTCCTGAGTCCGTATTCACTATTTTTACGATGATGTATGTATGTGTATGTGTATGTGTATGTATGCATGTGTGTGAACACGCTAACGTCTAAACGCTTTATTCGAATGAGCTGTAAGTTGGTACGCATGTTTCAAGTCCCCATACCACGAACCCTATTGATTTTGGTGAATCTGGCACTTACAGTTTTTTTACAGGAACACAAAGAAAAATTCTTTATCAATATGGTCTATGGGACCAAAATCTTAAAAGTGCGATAGCATCTAAACGTCTTATTCAATTGAGCAAAAAATTTATACACATATTATAGGTCCCAGTTACTCAATCTGTATAGATTTTGGAGAATCTGGCACTTATATAGTTTTTTTTTTTTTTTTACAGGGACACAAAGAAAAATTCTTTATCATTATGGTCTATGGGACCAAAATCTTAAAAGTGCGATAGCATCTAAACGTCTTATTCAATTGAGCAAAAAATTTATACAATAGCGTTAAAACGCCTTATTAAACTGAAAAAATAATTTATACACATATTATAGGTAATAGTTGCATGAACTGCATATAGTTTGGTGATTCTAGCACTTATAGTTTCTTTACAGGGACAAAGAAAAATTCTTTATCATTACGGCATATGGGACCAAATTTTAAAATGTGCGATAGCGTCTAAACGCCTTATTCAATTGAACAAAAAAATTATGCACATATTATAGGTCATAGTTTCACGATCCATATAGGTTTTGGTGAATCTAGCACTTCTAGTATTTTTACAGACACAACAAATAATTCTGTATCATTATGGCCTATGGGGTGAAATTATTTAAAGTGCGAGAGCATCTAAATGTCTTATCCGTTTGAGTGGAAAATTTATATACGAGTTATAAGTCACCATCGCACAAACTGTATGAATTTCGGTGACTCTAGCACTTAACGAGTTTTACAGGGACACAATTAAAATTTGTTCATCATTAAGAATTATAGGCTTAAATTATTTAAAGTGCGACAGCGACTAAACTCCTTATTCAAATTAACTGAAAATTTATATACATGTTATACGTCACCGTCACACGTACTTTATGAACTTTAGAGAATCTAGCACTTATGGTTCTTTTTACAGGGAGAAAATGCAAATTTCTTTATAATTATGGTATAGGGGCTCAAACTTTAAAGTGTGATAACGTCTAAATGCTTTATCCGATGGAGCTGAAAATTTATATAAATATTTATAACTCACTGTTGCACTAATTATAAGCATTTTAGTGAATCTAGCATTTGTAGGTTTTTACAGGGATACAATGAATTATTCTTTATCATTATGATCTACGTGTTTGGTAAAATAGCGTTAAATTAAATATCATGTACTATATAAAGAAAAGAAAAATACCCAAACACCATTTTATAATTTTCTCTTTTGTTTATTTAATAACTCCACTTACTTTACTTTATCTACAAAACCATTAATTACTCAATGTTCGGAAGGTCCAATGGAGTCACTCTAGATTTTTTTTTTCATAAAATAAATTATTTATATTATTTGATTGTAAAACGTATTCTATTTTCTTATGTATTGTCATAATTACTTTTATATACTTTATTTTGCAAGAAAAAGCAATTTACAATTATTATTAAATGAAGGATCTTTTTGCCCTTTGGTTAGGGTAAAATGATGCTTTGGACCCTTTTTCAAAAATCTGTATTTTTATTACTCAGTTTAAGTTAAAAATATTATTAAAGTATGTTTATAATATTAATTTGCAGGATATAATGCAGGTCTTTTGCAGGATATAATGCAAAAGACACTAGCAAAGGGTTATATAAAGAGTTATTTTGTTTTACAAAAGTTTTTCTCTTAAGAGCATACCTGCTAACATCCTAATTAATATTCCGTAGTATTATTAGTCCCCCCCCCTTTTTTTTTGTCATACCAGAAATTTTGGAGAGTATTTTTCTTCTTATTTAATCGTAATTACATTTGGAGAATACCACTATACAAAATTACTGATGTGAAAACATAGGCGGGACTAAATATATTATGGAATATTAATTAGGAAGTTGTCAGGTATGCTTAAAAGGATCATTTTATGCCACCATCCCCTATTTTCTTATACACACACACATATATATCTTTGTAAAATTGTGCCAGGCATCAACGTTTACATTTGACTGAGAAAAAGGCAAAAATATCATCTGTGTTTTTGTTGACCAATGCATTTAAATTTCGAGATCCAACATATCGCTTGTTTCATCTTTCTGTCTATCAATATTTCAAAATTATGCCATTTCAAAGTTCCGGATTTCTTTCGGAAGTACCCTGTAAATAATTAAAATCAAATAATGACGAAACAGTTAAAAATGTGAAAAATGGTTACGACTTACTTTTTCAGTAAGTGTGGGAAGATCTGTAAAAGAAAGAGAAAAAAAAATTAAATTACGTCATTTTTCAAAATATATACATATTATGAATTACTAGAAATTTTAAATTATTGTATCCGACGTGTTAAATTGCGCTAATTAAATTGATGTATACATATGTATATTTTGGTCGAAAATACACCCTTTTTAAGTTTAAATTTGGAAGAAAAAAAGTACTTTTTCTTTAGCAAATAAAACATTGTAAAAACTTTTAACAATATTAAAGTATAAAAAGCAAAAGAAATTTTTAAAATTAAAAAAATTAGTCATATATTATAAGTTTTTTTATTTTTTTATTTTTATTATTATTATTATTATTATTATTATTATTATTATTTTACTGCAAAACAGATGAAATTAAGCTCCTTTTCTCATGAATTTTTAATTAAATTTAAAAGACAATAAATTAGTAACATATTAAATATGAATAATTTCAGTTTAGGATATTGAAAATAATATTTTGGTGAAGAACTAGATATACTAGATAAAAAAAGACTGATATTAGTAGAGACTGATTTAGCAGAAAAAATACGAGGGAGTTGTAATTTTTGGATAGCTTTGTCTATAATGGAAGGGTCATAACCTCTGTCAATTGAAATGGTTTTCAGGTATTTAATTTTTAGATTTTAATAAAATAGGATTTGAACAAATATTAACGCAGGGTTTTCAAAAGTAGAGAAAGCAGCCATTTTTTGGTTAGGTGGGTGACATGAACGCGCATGGGGAGGAAGGGAGACTGCAAAATTTTTACGATAGACGGTGGTTGAAAATCCATTTACAGTGCGAGAGACGAGTGTATCAAGAAATGAAAGGGAGCCATTGTTTTCTATTTCATATGTAAACTGGATATTACTGTCAATCGAATTTAAAGTTTCTAAGAGATGGTCAATATTGTGACGAGATATGTCGATAAGCGTGAAGGTGTCGTCAACTTGACGGTTCCAAAAAGGAAAAGATATTTTCTTAAAAAGCTTGCTTTCGAAATAGTGCATGTAAATATCTGCGAGAATTTGGGAGAAAGGGGAACCCATGACTAAACCTTCAGACTGACGATAAAATTTATTTTGGAAAGAAAAAGGTGTTTGTGATAAACAAATGCGGGTAAGAGAAATTAATTCTTGTATTTCAAAAGATGTGAAATGAAACTCTTTTAATGAAAAGTTAAAAGAGATTTCCCATCAAAAGAAACCGTAGTGAGATTAGTGTGACGGCAGTTTTGAATACTTTTTGTAAATTTTATGGAATTCTCAACAGTATAACTATTGGCAGCAAGAAGCGAAGCAAAAATTGAGGTGAGAAATGTAGCTAAATTATAGGAAGCAGTACCGATATTAGAGACAATGGAACGAAATGGAATATTGGGTTTGTGAACTTTCATTAAAGCATAAAATCTGGCACAATTAGCAATAGAAAGGATAAGATGAGATTTAGTCGAGTCCAATAATAAGTGGCAAGATTTTATAGCAGATTTAATTTTATTTAATTCTTGAGGAGAAGTGTCACGGGGCAGAGGAATATATGGGCCATCATTAATTAGTTCGGTAAGATATATCGATAAGCGTGAAGGTGTCGTCACCGTAACGGGTCCAAAAAGGAAAAGACATTTTCTTAAAAAGCTTGCTTTCGAAATAGCGCATGTAAATATCTGCGAGAACTGGGGGGAGAGGGGAACCCATAGCTAAACCTTCAGACTGACGATAGAATTTATTTTGGAAAGAAAAAGTGGCTTGTGATAAACAAATGCGGGTAAGAGAAATTAATTCTTGTATTTCAAAAGATGTGAAATGAAACTCTTTTAATCCATTTTCGAGACAGCAGAGGGCGCCACTCATTGGAACATTAGTGAAAAGAGATTTCACATCGAAAGAAACCATAGTGAGATTAGTGTGAGGGCAGTTTTGAATATTTTTTGCGAATTTTATGGAATTTTTAGAAGTATAACTATTGGCAGCAAGAAGGAGAGCAAAAACTGTGGTGAGAAATTTAGCTAAATTATAGGAAGCAGTACCGATATTAGAGACTATGGCACGAAATGGAATATTGGGTTTGTGAACTTTCGGTAAAGCATAAAATCTGGCACAATTAGCAATAGAAAGGATAATATCAGATTTATTCGAGTCCAATAATAAGGGGCAAGATTTTATAGCAGATTTTATAGCAGATTTAATTTTATTTAATTCTTGAGGAGAGGGGTCACGGGGCAGAGGAATATATGGGCCATCATTAATTAGTTCGGTTTACCAACTAAATAATGATGGCCTATATATTCCTCTGCCCCGTGACCGTTTGATTAGTTCGGTTTACCAAACTAATATATGGGGCATCATTAATTAGTTCGGTTTACCGAACTAATTAATGATGGCCCATATATTCCTCTGCCCTGTGACTCCTCTCCTCAAGAATTAAATAAAATTAAATCTGCTATAAAATCTTTCCCCTTATTATTGGACTCGACTAAATCTCATCTTTTCCTTTCTATTGCTAATTGTTCCAGATTTTATGCTTTACCGAAAGTTCACAAACCCAATGTTCCATTTCATCCCATAGTCTCTAATATCGGTATTGCTTCCTATAATTTAGCTAAACTTCTCAACACAATTTTTGCTCCCCTTCTTGCTGTCAATAGTTCTACTCTTAAGAATTCCATAAAATTTGCAAAAAATATTCAAAACTGCCCTCACACTAATCTCACTATGGTTTCTTTTGATGTAAAATCTCTTTTCACTAATGTTCCAATAAGTGGCTCCGTCTGCTGTCAAGAAAATAGATTAAAAGAGTTTATATTTCACATCTTTTGAAACACAAGAGTTAATTTCTCTTACCCGCATTTTTTTTTTTTTTTTTTTTTATCAGAAACCACTTTTTCTTACCAAAATAAATTCCATCGTCAGTCTGAATGTTTAGCCATGGTTTCCCCTCTCTCCCCTATTCTCACAGATATTTACATGCACTATTTCAAAAGCAAGCGTTTTAAGAAAATATCTTTTCCTTTTTGGACCCGTTACTTTGACGACATCTTCACGCTTATCGACATATCTCGTCACAATACTGACCATGTCTTAGAAACTTTAAATTCAATTGACAGTAATATCCAGTTTACATATGAAATAGAAAATAATGGCTCCCTTCGATTTCTTCATACTCTCGTCTCTCGCACTCTAAATGGATTTTCAACCACCGTCTATCGTAAAAATTTTGCAGTCTCCCTTCCTCCCCATGCGCGTTCATGTCACCCACCTAACCAAAAAATGGCTGCTTTCTATACTTTTGTAAACCGTGCCCTTAATATTTGTTCAAATCCTATTTTATTAAAATCTGAAATTAAATACCTGAAAGCCATTGCAATTGACAGAGATTATGACCCTTCCATTATAGACAAAGCTATCCAAAAATTACAACTCCCTCGCATTTCTTCTACTAAATCAGTCTCTTCTAATATCAGTATTGTTTTACCCTATTTTCCTAAATCCAGTCAAACCATAGCTAAAATTCTCAAACAATATGATTTAAAAATATTATTTTCGCCTTCCAATAAACTCACCTTTTCTCAGTTAAAAGATCCCATTGATTTGCATAATTCTTGGGGCATTTATAGTATTTCCTGTCAGTGTGGTTTATCTTATATTGGCCAAACTTAACGCAGTCTTAAATTTCGTCTAAAAGGACATATGAATTACGTCCGCAAACAGGAAACCAATAAATCGGCTATTTCTAAACATTGCTGGGAGGAAAATCATAATTTTAAATTTAATTCAGCTAAAATAATTTGCAGACCTAAATCCATTCATGAACTCGATTTCTTTGAAGCTTTTTATACTTATAAAAATTTTAAAAAACCTTGTAAATTGTGATTTCGCTGTTCCCTATTTGTCTGATTGTTGGAAATTTTACATTCAGTCTACATTTTCTTAATTTTTCTACTGTTTACACAGCTAACATGCTTAAATCCCTATTGGTCACACCCCCCACCTTTCCCGTAATCCTATTGGTTGAACTAAATTCCGTCCATCTCCTATATATACGAGCACTTCTCCAGATTCAGAATTATTTTTGCGCTGAAGACGGTACGCTTAAGGCTACCGAAACAGCTGTATGCATCTCAAATATTTTTCTTTGGCGTTTCTGACGTAGTAGTTTATTCGGGTTTAAATATTCTAACGCCAAGTCTCCTATTATTAATTGGCATATATCCTGAAATAATTAATAAATAAGAAAAGTAATAAAATCATATATTTTACATATAAGAATTTTAACATTTTATGTCAAACACTGGAGCGTAGGATGCTAATAACTGTTAAAATGAATAACTAGCAGTGTTAAACACTGGAACATTGGGTGCCAATTACTAATAAAAGGAAAACCTGGCAGTGTCAATTACTGGAACATTGAGTGGGTGCCAAATAAAAATTCATAAAAAAAAATTGTTATCAAATGCATATACTCTAACATATATGTGGTTCTGAATGTCTTTCGTGCCATATTAACTTATGGTTTCTAAAAATATTTTCTGATGACTAGAATATTAAAAACATCAGAGATTGGTCTAAAAGTGTGAATCCCTTGTGCACTTACCCTAGATACATTTTCTCCATATTGCTATTGATATTACTTTAAAATCTATTAAAAATCGGAACAAATATTAAGAAACAAACAAACAAAAAAAAAAATATATTTATTTCTTCTCTTCTAACATTGTTCGTAAATCAGGGTGGCATTTTATTTTAAATGAGTAAAATTTCCTAGCCCTTCAATGGTTAAAAAAATGAATTAATAATAATAATAAATATATGGAAAACTGATTATATCATACTCACAGGACGTATCAATCGTCTTTCAATAACTTCTGTTGTATACTTTAATAATCTGTAATTTAAAGAATATATAATATATATATATATATATATATATATTATACATAGTATATATAAACCGCATAAAATTATTTTTTTTATTTAACTTTTTTCTGACTTATAAGACAAATCTGATTATTTGTGATCACAAACCCCAAGCTTGTGTCCGCTTCAAAGTGTCAAGGAAAATTTATTCGATAATTGCCAATATCTTTCTTGTAACTTACTAAAAGGATTTATTTTAAAGTCCTTTTAAATACATTTTTCAAAAACGTGTACGTTTATTTTAACGTTTTCTAAATACATCTTTCACAAATCACCCAGAAATCTTTTTGCTTCTTTCTATTTAGATCATTGAGTAGTGATAGAAGTAGAGTACATATAGAGCCAACATCCACTTGACATCACTTGTCGAGCCGGTGCTGGATGATTCCGCACGTGCTTTAGAATGTAGGCAAAAGGTGGGATAAAGCACCATTGCTAAACGTTACAAGCTTAGCTATGTCCTTCCATTTCACCAAAAAATTTAACATGTTTTACATTTCTGATAAAATTTAATCATTGTTATTGATTGTTATATAAATGAATGAATGTATATGGATGCTTTTAATTGAAAAATCTGTATTAAAATACTTTTAATATAGAAATATTTTTTTCTATGGGAGATTATAGAAAAAAAAATAATTAAAAAATATTTAATATAATATCTCATAAAAAAAAACAATACTATTGTAAAAGTCACCCCGCCCAGCAAAAACTCTTACCTTTCTTATGCATATGTATTAATTTATAAAAGCACATACATAACCTGCAAAAAGAAGTGATATCTCATAAAAGTAGGGACCTGAAACAGATGACTAAAAGTGTTAAAAAATGTATTGTCACCGTGTTCTGAGCTATCCTGAAAGTTTCAAATGTCTAGCTAGTCGGGAAGTTAGTTAAAAAGCGACTGCAAGATGTGTACTGGTAACGCTGCCGAAGGCAGCAGTAACCCGAAACAGTTGGCTAAAAGTATTTAAAAAATGCATTTTCACCGTGTTCTGAACTATTCTGAAAGTTTCAAATGTCTAGCTAGTCGGGAAATTAGTTAAATAAATTTTCTATCGAATGACATAAACGCTGCCGAAGGCAGTAGGGACCTGAAATAGTTGACTAAAAGTGTTAAAAAATGTATTGTCACCGTGTTCTGAGCTATCCTGAAAGTTTCAAATGCCTAGCTAGTCGGAAAGTTAGTTAAAAATCGTTTGCAAGCTTTGTGCAAGTAACGTTGCCGATGGTTGCAGTAACCCGAAACAGTTGGCTAAAAGTATTTTAAAAATGCATTTTCACCCTGTTCTGAACTATTCTGAAAGTTTCAAATGTCTAGCTAGTCGGGAAATTAGTCAAATAAATTTTCTGTCGAACCATATAAACGCTGCCGAAGACAGTAGGTACCTGAAACAGTTGACTTAAAGTATTAAACAATGTATTGTCACCGTGTTCTGAGCTATCCTGAAAGTTTCAAATGTCTAGCTAGTCGGGAAGTTAGTTAAAAATCGATTGCATGATTTGTACTGGAAAAACAAACAAACGAACAAGAATCGAAGTTAATAAAAACATGGTGGGAAAAAAAAAAAAAAAAAAAAACTGAGTTCTACATCATTAAAATCATTAGTTGTGGGTCACCTCCAGCATACTTATCAAATTAATCAAATGCAGCGCTTAGACGCTATCGTATTCACTGATACACATACATACATACCTCTTTATTATAAAAAATGAAAAATGAATTCAGAAGACCTCAAAACTCATAGAAACACAAAAATGTCAAATTTGAATTTTTCCATGATAATATTTCTCGTGTATAATATATGATCGGAATTTAATTATATATATTCTTCAGTCATCCGTAATTTTATAAAGTTAACGAATCGCTCTTTTATTCAATCAGCCACATTACTTTTGTTAAAAGTCTGTTTAGCGCATCCTTTAAGCATTTATTTATTACGAAATCAAAATATTATTATTATTATTATTATTATTATTATTATTATTATTTTGTTAATAAACATGTTTCTTGTAAAAATTTTAAGAAAAAAGTGTCTTTTAATTTATTTCAATCCATTTTTGTAAAAAAAAGTAAAGAAAGAAAGAAAAATAAAAACAGAATCTATTACTATTTAATGTCTTACTAGCTGGCCTCACCAGCTAGCTGGCCAGAGATCCAAGAAAATTTTAACCAAAAAACAAGATCTCGGGCGCCTGCGACGCCAATCGTAATTTGTTCTCTGTAAAAGTCGTATAATATAAAAATATTGAAAATATAAATATTTTTAGATAAAATCTTAGGCGACTGCGACGCCAATCCTAACTTGCTCTCTGTAAAAGTGGCTTAATATAAAATATTAAAAATATAACGATTTTAAATTAACTCTTGGGTGCCTGCGCCGTCAATCGTAACTTCTTCCCCTATTCTTAGAACATTTGTATCGCTCTTTTATTTTTTAAGAAATAAAACACGCAAAAGAAAATATATAAGAACAAAAACACTTAGAGATGATAATAAATTTGTTGTTGGGTGAGTACAATGTGGGATATAAAAGTTTAAGGCTGAATAATTATGTTATTTTTACAAATTTATAACTATACATATATTTTATAAATCATCAGACATTTTTATAAATCATTACATTTAAATAACTTTCTACTGCAATGCTATAAATTAAAGAATTTTAACTGTTAATATTAAAATATATTGCAGCAAACAAACAAAAAATGTACTACTATTTTTTAAACGCATAAGAAAAATTTATTAACACATTAAACGCATAAGAACAGTGCCTGAATTGGATTAGTCCAAATCGAAGCTGAAATTTAAATCTTCTGCATTTTCATTAAAACTGTAATCCATTTCTTTAGTTCTTGAATGGTTTAAGATATCTTTCCAGACGATATTACGAGTATGGCGTTGATTTTCTATCGGCAAAAGTACTTTTAATGATGTTTTTATTTTAACTCTTGAAAAAGCTACATAAAGCATTCCATGCATAAAAACTGGTACTCTCAGATCAACACCTACAAAGTCAAAAGTTTGGCCCTGTGATTTATGCACTGTCATAGCAAATGCTGCTTTTACAGGAAACTGATGTCTAGATATTGCGCAACCAAGTTAACCTTTTGATGATTGAAGTGTGATTCTTGGTATATGTACATCTCGGTATATGTACAGTGTTCACCAGTTATTATTTTTACTTTAATAATTTGATTGCACAGCTCAGTAACAATTAATCTTGTACCATTGCAAAGGCCTTCTGATACATCTATATTACGCATCAACATAATAATAGCATTTTTTTTTCAGTTTAAGTTCATGAGGTGGTAAATCGGAATTTTCAACAAAATTTAAAAAGTCAACAGTAAATTGAAGTCCTCCTTCGGGTTGGTTATTTACAGTATCGTAACTGTGATAAGTTTTGTACTCTCCGGGTAATTTCGAAATAATTTCAGTATTTAACCTGTCAACATCTTTGTTAAGAGGAGCAAGTATAGCTCTATTTTTCATCTCTTCATAATTTTCATTGACAAAGCAAAAACTAAAAACCTCATCAATGAGATTTCCATTTGAAATTATGTCTTCGGGTAACTCTATCTCATTTAAAGACCTAATCGGTAATTTAATAAAGAAGCATCAATAAACTGGCGTTGTAAAAATATTACTTACAAACTTTGAATAAACACCATAAAATGCAATAAACTCGCAACAATTGTTTCGGGTCGAAAAAACACACGACCCTTCATCAGGCGAATAAAGTAAGCACGAGTGCTGCAGTCAAAGCGGCAACGCACAATATTCAAAGTTTGTAAGTAATACTAATCGGTAATTCTCCATTACCAACTTTTAAAATATAGTTTGCAAAGTCTCTTTGTTCTGGATCAACCCGCATATTCTCATCCAGTGAATAATTCCTAAATTTACACCAAAGCACACTCTTTTTAATTGATAAGTCAATAAGTTCTTGTTTATTCGCTCGCGGTTGAACTGGAAGACACTGTCTGAAATCTCCTCCTAAAACCATAATTCTTCCACCGAATGGCAAAGTTGCATTTCCAGTTTTACGCAGAATTTCGTCCATTGCATGCAATGCATATTTAGGAAGCATAGGTGCTTCATCCATGAGAAATACTTGAACTTTAGAAAGTTTTTGAGCTTTATAGGAGCCCGGTTTGATTGTGGAACTTGACTCTGGTGAAAGGGGCACCTTCAATCCAAATGTTTTGTGTGATGTGCATCCTCCAGGAAGTAGAATCGAACCAATGTCTGTAAAAACCATACACTGCACATTAAAGTTCCCTCCTCGCAGAAGGTAATACAAAGTCTTGTATATGAAAGTTTTTCCAGTACCACCAGGTCCGTCAATAAAAAAGCAATTTGATTGAATATTCCCATCATTGACTGAACGAAAGATAGCATCAACAATTTCAATTTGTTTTCCTCTAAGAAGTTGATACAATTGTTGACCAATAGCTGCTGATTCATTGACATTTGACATTTCTTGATTCGATTCAGTTTCATAATCAACAATATCATGAAATGAAAACTTTTCAACCCAATATTGAAAATTTCTACCATCTGTCGCTTCTGAGTCGAGTTTATGGGCAATTACACGATATGCTCGCTTGATAGAATCTTCAATTGAAATTCCAGTTCTTTGACCTTCATGAATGAAATCTTCTGCGAGATCTTGCTTAAACATTTCCCACAGCCGTTTTGGGTTTTCTGGTGAGCCTAGAATCAAAATCTGTGTAAAAAGTGTTCTCATTGCCCTAGGCAGTTTTGAGCTTGCAGATTAGGACAATCCTTCAATCCATTGTTGGTCATCATAGCATAATCCTCGTGCTAGACAAGCTTGCTTGTATGTCGCATGTTCAATATTATTCACTGTCAGTAAATCCTTAAATCTGGTTGCATCTTTTACATGATACAATAACAGTCGTAAGTGATATAATTCAGGCTGTACAACAAAATTGACATTATGTATTCTTCCAATAACTTTTATCTGTCGTACTCTTTGAATCCATTCACTGTTTCTTGCATCCCATCTAAAGTGTTCAGGCATTTGCCAGTAGTAATAATAGATTGACTCTTCCTCCGTGCCTCCATTTGATTGCCTAATTTCATGTTCTTCCTTAGCCTTTTTATTGTGCTTGAACTATGCTTCCAGAGTCGAACCTTTTTGTCCTGTATCAGCTAAATCTTCCTGAGCCTGATCTAAATTTACAATTCTGTACTGGCCAGGAAGGTGAATTGATAATCGTTGATAATCTATGAATCTTGTCTTGAGAACTCATAATTAGAAGAAGGTGAATGTGAGGAAGACCTCGCTTTTGAAATTCAATTGAATATACATAAGCAGCAACTTTTCCAAATATCTGCTTCTTATCAAAATCTTCAATTATTTCATCAAATTTCAATTTTGCAACTCGAGTTACAACATCTGGTCGGTCTTGAGGAAATTGTTGTATAAAAGATCCATCTTGTAACTGAATGTGCAAAGTGTTTTTTATTTCAGGCCAGTTTGCATTACATGTCATTGTTATGAAGAAATCTGGAGAACCAAGACGGCGAACAATTGCCATAGCATCTTCAAATTGTTCAGTATAATAGCGTGTTGACCCTGGGAAAGATGATGGGAGAATGACTTTCTCTCCAACTGTAGCTTTGTTTTTTTCTACTAAGTCGTTTATCAAACGTGTGACTTCTGTATAATTATCAGCAAGAGTCTCCTTTTGATTTGCTTTAATCCACTGAATACGATCTCTTTCGACCCTAATAAAAATGTCAACAACATACTATTGAAAAAGTCTGCCACCAAAATGCAATGCATTAAATTGTATTTGTCGCAAGTCATGACCTGTAGAATTCATTCTTGTGGACAAATAAATTATTAATTCAGGTCGAAAATCAAGCCTTTTCTGAGCCAACTCAAGGTGCGTTGCATGATGCCGCGAAGAATAAGGTGAAGTCAATGGTATATCAAGAGAAAAACAATCCGTACCCTGTGGGTAAAACCGTGGATAAGTGAATGGCTCAATACGTTTATCAATATTTTTTAGAATAACAATTTACTTGTTTCGCCGATGTACAATCATTTCATTTTCTGGGAAAGTCTGATCGGCATTAAGTGTGAAGACAGCGCAAACTTCATTAATGGATGGTGTATTAAATCTTCTGTAATCACTTTCCTGAGGAATTCTGAACAAAAGTTAAACTTCAGGTGCAGATAATCCTTGTGCAGTAGCTTGCTGTTCAACTTCATACTGAACTTCTCGCATCATCATATAACCTTGTGCATAACCATTCTGTGCCCTTATTATGTGCTCTAATAATTCCATGAGTTCACGACTTATTCCATAATTCAGAGGATGATGTAATCGTTCGTCAACAGCATCATCAGGATCCAAAAAATACATCTGACCGTATTGAGGTTTTTCAAATTCTCCATGTATGTCTTGAGTCGGTTGAGCAGCCAAGTTCATTTTGCGGTGTACTTGTCCACATGCAATAAAACTGTATATGCCATGACTGTTGATGGTTCTGTCTTCTGACACATTGAAAGAAAAAGCAAAACAAGAATTCAAGTTTCTGATTCTTTTATGAAATTCTTCAGAAAGTGGATGGCAGTGCAAAAACAGTCTTGCTAACTCGTTCGCAAAATATGGTGCTGGCAGTAATAATCGTCCATGAAGACAACAATCACCAAAAGAGTCTCTATGAAGACGATTGGAAACACGTTCCTCTGGAAAATGTGATGCTTTACAATGAACGCATTTCACATTGAATTCTCTTAAAGTACTATAGTTCACATCTCTACAAACTGCTATTTTGTATGTTGAGCACCGATTTCACAATGTCACTTCATATCTTGCTTGTCGACGTCTTTGCTCTTCTAGGCGTTGTCGTCTCTCTGATGCCTTACGCTGAGAAGCTCGCTGTCTTAGATCTTCAAGTCGCTGGATTCTGTCTCCCGTGCTCTCCCTTGCTCGATGCTGAAAAGCTTGCCTAGATATATTCTCAGAACGTTCCTTTCTATACATCTGTCCTATTTCCCTTATATTTTGGCGACATTTTAATTTTGAAGCACGGATAGGCCTAGCTTGATACGAGGAAGTACGATTAATTAGTTGGTCTGTATTTGAAGTACTTTGTTCTTCTGGATTAACTGGTATCACAGCATTTGATCGTTTCAACTTAAGAATATTTATTTAAACTTTTTGATTTCTAACAACTCGTATTTAAATTTTAAATGAAAGTTGTTTTTGATTTTGTTGCATATAATTTGATGTCACATATCAATGTTTCAGAGTTTTTAAAATGAACGTGTTTAAATATCATCCTTTGAAATAAAATGTTTATGTTATAGTTTGATTTTAAAGACTTACTAATAACTCCCTGTTTAAAAGAATCAGAAGGTTTTTTAATTTATACTAACTCAATCACAAAACAAAAAGATTTTTTTATCAAAAAGAACAACACTTTCGTTTTCACATTTTTTAACCTCAGACTCCTCTCAGTTCAGTTCGTATTTATTCTCAGTAAAGTTGAAAATGTTTTTTCAGTTCAGTTCGTATTTATTCTCAGTAAAGTTGAAAATGTTTTTTTAGTTCAGTTTTTTTAATTATTATTATTTTGCCGAAAAAAAAAATTGGCAACAATTAAATCATGGATAAAATTTTAAAATTTAATTGGCTTATTTATCAGAAATTAGAAGGTTATTATTTTCACATTTTAATTAATTAAGAAAAAACTAATCATCCGATTGATAAGCTGTTTAATGCATCGGATTCACAAAAATTTTCCCTTTCATTTGGTATCTTATTTGTAGCGATGCAACTGATATTTCTAATTTATTTTCTAATATTTCTGATTTATTTTCCTCATTTTAAATAAATGTACTTTTATTATTATTATTATTATTATGTCGAAAAAAAAATTGGCAACAATTAAATCATGGATAAAATGTTAAAATTTAAATGGCTTATTTATCAGAAATTAGAAGGTTATTATTTTCACAGTTTAATTAATTAAGAAAAAACTAATCAAAAATTCGAAAATCTGACTTCGATGTGCACAATGACCCTTTAGGGGGCACCTTTGTTTTAAATCTCGTGACTGTCCGAGCCACCGGTTTCGAGAACAGTGAAATACACAAATATTGCTCACTTAATAGTATAAGATTAAATGACAAAATTAAATTCATTGAATGCGAGCGCCATCTCTTGACGAATTTACGAAATTTTTGGGTTAAATATCATAAAATTGAAAATAACTACCCCGTATATTGACCAAAAAAAGTTTTGATTGCAAAAGTTACTAGTACAGGTCAGAAGAAATTCCCATGAAAATTTTCAGCTCATTAGCTGCAGAACTCTAGGCTCAATCGCTGTCAACATTTCTTTGTCTTAACAATTACAAGAAGCAGAAGAAGAATCCAACCGGCAAATTTCGGGTTTTCAAAGTTATATAACTCAGGCCCCTTAAATCGGAGCGACATGCAAATTTGTATGTTTTGTCGTAAGGGTACGCTTAATGTCTGTGCAAAAAATCATACGTCTTGGGGATCAGGGAGCTGAGATACATGCAGTCGAAATGTCCGAGATACTATGTCGACATAATATACACTTGTAGCATTCACCATTGACTTTCCTACTTTGTAAATTTAATTTGTTTTTCTCTAAATGTTTGTTTTAGCTTGGCGGGGCGGGACGCTACCGCGTTCCTTGATAATTAAAAATTATTGCATTTATTAAAAATCAAAATTTTAATAATAAAATTATTTTGTTTAATAGAACTATTTGATTTTTTAATTGAAAAATCAACTATTTCTAAATACTTTTAATATAAAAATATTTTTTTGCTATAAATAATTAAAGGTTAAAAAAATATTTAAAAAATGTTCAAAACTAATTTAACTAATATATATATATATATATATATATACTAGCAGACCCGACAAACGTTGTTTTGTCATATAAATTATTTCTAGAGAATATTTTGCTAGAAAAAAATAACTAAATATTGAAAGTGTGTAAGGATGTGGTATATAGGTGAAACAGGTATGGAGCGATGTGAATAAAAACATTTATGGAGCGCTGTTATATAAAATAATTAAATAAACAATTTAAATTGGATTGAGCGGTTCTGCTCTCTAAGCTGATAGGTTCGAAATATAAGTCTGGCCACGAGTGCGCCTAGGACATCTAGCTATTCGAGAGATCATCGAGCTAGTAGTCAAGTTTTTTTCAAGAGTGGTAATATAGTATCGTTTATTGATTTATGTTATGATAGTTAAGTTACATTCTTGCTAGCTAGTAAAAGTATTTAGTATCTTTAATTTTAGGAGGAAGTTTGAGCAAATAAATGTATTTCTAAAAGTCGTTTATGGTGTAGTTCCATGCTCCCTTGAATTGAAATTTAACTAAATATAATATCAGTACAAAAACCCTTAACGGGTTAAAAGTTTGTGACGCAGCTACTTTATCACTATAAGAATTTGAAATATGGGTCTTAAAAATAATGATATCAAATTTTAAGTGACGCTTTTCTATTAGTTAAAATATACATAGATTTTCTTATTTAATCATCTGCTTTTTTCTTTTATTTATATTTACAATGCAAACATAATATTTTTAACTTCAAGATAAGACAAATATATAAAACATACTCACTGATGCTTTTCATTTGCATTTCAATTTCAAAATAACAGTTTTAAAGGGAGTGATATAAAAATTCCAGACATGCCTCGGTGTCATTTTAAAAGATTTGTTTTTAGATTCCATTAAAATTACCTTTCTTTTGTCTAATGAAGTATATTTACACATTAAAACAGTGCTTTTAATTTTCAAATATACTGTCAAATAATCACACTTTCACTGAGTTTGCATTATAAATTAAAATTATTTATTTTAATAAATCGATTTGTCTTTTGTGTCACGCTCTCCAAAACTGTGAGTAAAATATATGTAAATGTTAGTTTGTATCATAGTATCCAACTAAGTGAGAATTTGTTCAAAGAGACAGTGTGATGCAAAGAAAACATTTCCACGAATTTTACTTGATGTTTTGGATAGCGTGACGCAAAAGACAAATCGATATATTGAAATAAATAATTTTAATTTATAATGCAAACTCAGTGAAAGTGTGATTATTTGACAGTATATTTGAAAATTAAAAGCACTGTTTCAATGTGTAAATATACTTCATTAGACAAAACAAAGGTAATCTAAATGGAATCTAAAAACAAATCTTTTAAAATGACTCCGAGGCATGACTGGAATTTTTATATCATTCCTTTTAAAACTGTTATTTTGAAATTGAAATGCAAATGAAACTAGTTGGCATAGGTGGACACTGCTCAGTTCCCCATCATATTTATGTTCTCATAAACTTCTAGTGGGAGACATATTATAATCATGTTAAAAGAAATGAATTTGACCAAAGCTTGATACAGTGACAGAATGAAATCCCCGCCTAATAGGCTATCCACTGTTCACTTGCATATATTTATCTTAATCTAATCTATTAATTTATTTTATCAGGGTCAATTCTGTTGTTTAGTTTTCAGGTTACTATTTCCAATGCAATAATCCTCAAAATTCATATTTATATGAAAAATTTACAATTTCGCTGTGTTGATAAAATCGTAAATTACGAATAATTTACGAAATTTTCCTATTAGAATATTTGTATTCAATCATGTTCAAACAAATATCATAAATATAATTTTGAAGCTGTCTAATGTATTTATGATCATCAAAATGAAAGTTTATGCTCAATTTTGCCTTATTCAGCCATTTTAAGTAAATCGTAAATTCCAAATAACTTACGAATTTTTTTAATTGGAAAATCATAGTCTATGATATTCATACCAGTATCCAAAATAATATTTAAAAAGTGGTTTGACATCTTTACGATTAAAATATCCCTCAAGAATGACGTTTATGTGAAATTTTGCTCTTTTCTCCCATGTTAAGAAATTCGTAACTTTCAATAACTTACGAAATTTTTATATTTGAAAATTCATAGTCATTAATATTTATGCCAGTGTCCTAAATAGTATTTCAAAAGTAGTTTGACATCTTTACGATGAAAATATCTCTCAAAATTAACGTTTATGTGAAATTTTACTCTATATACTGCCATGTTAAGAAATTCGTAAATTTCCAATAACTGGCGAAATTTTCAAAGTAGCATATTTAAAGTTACTGATGCTCATTACGGCATCAAAACTGATATTTTAAAACTGGTCCGACATTTTTACAGTAAAAGGTTTAAATTTAATGCACGTTTAAGTGAAATTTTGTCCTATTCTCCCATGTTAAGAAAATCGTAAATTTCTCATAACTTACGAAGTTTTTAAATTCGAATGTTGCAAATGAATAGGGTTCTTGCCAGTATCGAAAGTAATATTTTAAAACTGATCTGACCTCTCTGCGATCATTTGTTCGTGAGATATCGTGTTAACAGGCTAACAAACTAACGGTTGGTTGGTTGTAGGATTTAAGGCCGATTGACTCCTGATGAGTCCTAGGCCTAGAGGGGGAATGCCCTCCGTGGGAGTCTTTCTAAGTGGTCCTAGCCCGTATTTACGCAAGTTTCGGAGGAAACCACGGAAAACTCCGAACGGCTAGGTCGATGAGCGCGACCTGGGATCGAACCCGGCACCTCCCATCTACCAGCTTTGAGCGCAGAGCCGCTCGGCCGCTGGTGGGCAACTAACTAACGGACTAACACACTAACGGACTGACACACTAAAGGACTGACACACTGACACACTAACAGACACCATACAAATTTTGTCCTTTTCGGATTCCTCACACCTGAAAACGTATAAAAAACTCAAAAAACCGAGGTCGAAATTTTTCACGATTACCTAAGTTCCCCATACCTATAGTATGATGGGGAACTAAAAGCATCAGTGAGTATATTTTATATATTTGTTTTATCTTGAAGTTAAATATATTATGTTTGCATTGTAAATGTAAATAAAAGAAATAATCTGGTGTGTCACTCACACGACTTTCTCTTACCCTGAAATTTAATACTGTAAATACAGGTTGCAGATTAATAGGTAAGATAACGAGTACTGTTATGTAAACCTATGTTAAACAATTCATATTAGGCTTCTGAAGAGTTTTATATGATAATTAGTTCTGTGTGAGGGGGCACCTACATTTATATAGAATTTAATTCGGTTTTTAAAAAATATTTCTCTTTTTAAAAAAAAATTTATTAAAATTATTATTTTAAAAAATTATCTTTCATGATAAGGCAGACAATTTCCATATTATAGAAGTATATAACACCAAATATCTAAAAAAAGTCCATTTTATTCTCAATATTAAAAAAAAAAAGTACGATTTTTTTTTTCAAAGTTTTTTTTTTTTTTTTTCGTTAAAAGTAAAAAAAATCGATAACTTTGTTTTAAATTATCGCAGATCGATGGTTCAACCATTCGTTTTAAAGGTATTCGCGAGCTCTTTTGAAAGATACCCATCATGAAAATTTACTCCCCCCGAGGGGGGACTTCCCCCCAGGGGGGGGGGGGAGGCGAGGCTCCTACATGCACAAAAAATTTTTCTCAGTTAACTGTCTCTATTACAAAAAATATATATTTGTTTCATTTGGTTTAGTGCAGTCTATAGAGGTTAAACTCTATTTTCCTGCAATTTCCCCCATAGATGTAATGTATTAGAATTCTCTTGATTGTCCCTGTACAGGAACCATTTGCTTGATCTTAACGAAAAGCTTACTGTAGCATCCCTATATGATACATATTTAGAATACCAAGTTTGAACTTTCCTCCATAATTTGTTTTTGAGATATGCTGATAACAGACAGACACACACACAGACACACAGACCATTTGCTAAAAACATGATTTTCGTATTCAGGGGACCTCAAAATGTGTAAATATAACAAAATCTCGCGTTCGAAAATTTGACCCAAAAACAATACTTTCTCTACCTTATGGGTAAGAGAAAGTAAAAAGCAAATGATTAAATAAGAAAATCTATGTATATTTTAACTAATAGAAAAGCGTCACTTAAAATTTTATATCATTATTTTTAATACCCATATTTCAAATTATTATAGTGATAAAATAAGGAGCGTCACAAACTTTTAACCCGTTAAGAATTTTTGCACTGATATCATTACTTTTTAGAGGTTATTGATCAAACAATTAAAACAAGTCGTTCTGGCTCATGGTAAGGTTAGGTTGATTTATCTTTTTTTATGAAGTTGCCACCATTTTTTTTTTCAAAATGGCAGCTACAATTTATTAATGAACTTGGTGGATTTATTAAAGAGGGCTATTTATATATGGAGTTTTAAGCAAATCGGATCAAAAGTTATTGTGATAATTTTCAAGTGGCCACCATTTAGAAACAAAGGACAGAGTGACTGAGACGCCCAGTGAACTTATCAAAGATATTTGAATGATATGTCAACTGTGCAAATACGATTCGAACTGATTCCGTATTACAAATGTTATTGTAATGAAAAAATTTAAGTGGCTGCCACTTGGAAACAAAATGGTGGAGCAAGTTGCCTAGCAAACTTATCCCTGATATTTGAATTGTATTACGTTCACTCCCCAACTTTGCTCTGAACCAGTTTAGCATTCTAAAAGTTATCATGGTGGCACATTTTCAAGTAGCAGCCTGATTTCAAGTGGCTGCAACTTGGAAACTAGGTAAATGTAGGAACAAAATTCATCCAAGATATTTGTGTGATAAGTATAATGTCCAACTTGAACTGATTCAGTATTTCAAAAGATGAGAAAATTGCATATATTTCGGTAATCAGATGCAAAAATTATGTAATCAGAAAACATACGCCAAAAAAAGACGAAATCTCGCTAATTTTTTACTCAATATATGTATTTAACATCTGTGATATCACTTTTCAGAAGTATAACGAATTTCATCCATTATAGCAGCGAAAATATTTGCCTATCTTTATTTAGTGAAAAAGAGAAACAATCTCTTATTTGAGCAATCAGCCATGATAAAGGTAAATTTCGTTAATAAGACATGAAACGATGGATTTCGACCCAGTGGCAGAAACACCACAACATAGTTGCGGACAGAGAAAAGCGGCTTGCGGACAGTTTTGGTCTGCAACTTTCGAATAACAATTCACTTAAAAAAAACTTCTGTATCAAAACTAAAACTAATACTTTTATTATTTATAATTATTTATATTGTGTTGTGTCAAACATTGCTATAAAATATTTAATTGAAAGAGTACACACAATTGTTTATACTATATTGTTCTGCAGTAAAATTGTATTCGTGTATTGTTGCACGAGATCACCACTGATGTTAAGCCCCCCCCCCATCCCCCCCCCCCCACACACACACACCCAATCAGTTTTCAGGCTTTTTGAGTGTAAGCCATTTTCACCACTGATTAACACAAATTTTGCAGTTAGATTATGAAATTTTAAAAGCCTGTGATAGACAGCTACAAAACTTTCTGCCGCTGGGGATTTCGATAATTCGCTGCAAGATTATTATGCAGTTTTGTAATGAATTAACAGCTTATATCAGCACGTACTTTGAACGATTAAAATTAAATGTTATTGGTGAAACGATCCCGTATTGTAGAGACTTTCGTATTGCGTATTTCTGCAATGTATAAATAATAAAAAAAGCAATTTTATTATTTTTTGTGAAATAATCTCGTATTTCGGCATTCATTTTTTAAAAACATAGAAAATTTAACAATTAGCAGTGAAATTCCAGTTTAAAATTTCAAAATCTGTCTGCGAAATTTGCTTGTAATCAGGTATGAGAATGGCTTACATTCAAAAAGCCTAAAGCTGATAGCGGCATTCTTTTTTTTTTTTTTTGGGGGGGGGGGGAGCTTAACAATAGTGGTGATCTCATACAACAATACACAAATATAATTTTACTACAGAACTATAGTAATAAACAATTATAAAATAATAATTTGAACTCATTTACTTAAATATTTATAGCAATGTTTGACACAACACAATATAAATAACAAAAGTATTAGTTTTAGTTTTGATACAGAAATTTTTATTAGTGAATTTTGAAGCGGAGGAGAAGTTTTGGAGTAGTTTTAAAAGAAAGAAATTATTGTTAATTTCACATTTATTTTGCATATGCTGTGCAGTTTTTTTTTTTTTTTTTTTTTTTTCTTCTTTATTATAATAATGTATAGACTGTTCTTTTGGTCAAGTAGATTTTGAGCTACACTTAAAAAATTAATATCACCAAGAGATTTAAGATTGAAAAAAAAAAAAAAATCATTAAAAAACTCAAAAGTCCCAATAAGTATAATTGCTAAGCATATTGACTAATTACTTCAAATTTAGTATCCGGTTGTAAAATTTTCTCTAAAATCTAGAAGTCAAAATTGTGTATTCGTTGGAAATATAAATTTTAACATCGTTGCACACTATTCGAAAATCTGACTTCAAAGTATTGTGTTGTCACCAGGTTCTGAGCTACTCAGAAAGTTTCAAATGTCTAGCTAGTAGGGAAATTAGTTAAAAATAGATTTCAAGATTTGTTCCGTACAAACAAATAGAAGTTAATAAAAACATGGTAATTAACCTATCATTTAATTCACAAAGTAATAACCTAATACATTTAATATATTTTTAAACCATAATAATGTATAAAGTGAAGAGGAAAAAATAATTGGCAGGAAAAATTAAAAAATTTTCAAAAAATATAAAATTTTGATTTTTTTTTTTTTATTATTATTATTTAGTTAGTTTTAAAGAATTTTTATTATATTTAATTGTATTACTATAATTTACCACCTATATATACAAATGTTTATAGCTATAAGACAATTTACAAAAAAGATTTATAATGTTCACTCTCACCATAAGACGATACATTGATATGTTTCCTAACATAAAACTTTTTTCTGGGAAAAAAAAAAAAATAGTATATATGTAATGATATATAATAGTATATATATAATGAATGTTAGTTCATATAGTACATTGCAACTTAAAAATATGCATAAAATCATTTAACATTATAGTTTTCATTTCTCACATATGGTTTTTGACGGTTTAAACCAGTTTTTAACACATCTCGTCAAAAACCAACCCTGTAATAATATTATTGCAATTTTTAGCCTTTACACTTCGTAGTTATTTCTTGTTAAAATAAACAGTTCAAAAATCCTCTTAAACATCTACAATTAAGAAGTATTTTGAAATAATTACATAACCCCCCCCCCTCCACCCATTTTTTTTTCTTTTTTTCAAGAAATTCTAAAAAAGTTAAAAAAAGGTAACCACAGGCTTCAAAGCAATTAATACAATACTAGCTAAAAACGTGATTGAATACTCAATGAGCAATATAAAAATCTTCACCTAGCATCTCACACATGGTATTTATTTGACTTATTTTAAAGATCAATTGACCAGGAGATAATTAAAAAAGTTCTTCTATCATTTGTTTTGCTTTAAGTTTTTAATTTTTCATTAATTTATTTTTTAAGTATAAGCATATTCATTTTTTAACTTTCGTGTATAAAAAACTTAAGCCTTTGAAAAATGTATCTTTATACATGCTGTTTTTTTTTTTTTTTTTTTTTTTTCTGAGCTTATGAATGCATTTAATACTTAAATAATAATAATAATAATAAATTAATCAAAAAATGAAAACTTACTTAAAACAGAACAAACAGTAGAAGAAAGTTTTTAATTATCTGCTGGCAAACTGATTTTTGAAATAAGTCAAATACCATGTAACTGACAATGTAAGAATTTTTTTTAAATGATAAAAAACTAGCATTTTGTAAATCACAAAGAAAATGTTTATTATGACAAAATAGATTTTTTAAAATCTGGTCAAAAGTTAGGCATAAAAAATGATGCCCGAGTGTGATTTCATGCTATTTTAGGAAGCTTACGGTTTTCATTTTCATATAACCAGTGTCCGATTTTATATAAAACAAATCAATGTTTATATATACAAAAATGAATAAATAATGTTAAAAAACTATCACTTATTCGGATACAGTCTACTACTGAAAATAAAAGGTGTTTATTTGGTATTTTAAGAACAAACAAAATTAATGTGAAAAGCACAAAGGGAGGGGGGCAATTAAATATAGAGTAAAGGCACTTTTACGATATATATATATATTGTATATAAAAGTAAATACACTAAAACGTTATTTAATATACACATTTTAAAAATCAAACCTGTTGTTTTGCCAATTATGACCCAAAAACATTTCTACATCTGAAGATTAATGAAGCCTATCATATTTGAAATTATAAAATATTTATTTTAATGTTCTCATTTCATATGTAAATTTCATGCATCTTAAATTAAGTCTCAGTGCATAGGAACTTTTATATTAACTAAGAATAATCTTGCATCTGAGAAAGATTTTAAGAATAAAGTTGTCAGTTATGGTTTTAGTTAATCCACTACACTGAAAGTATCAAATATAGCAATGAATCTAATTATGTATATACACTAATAAAGTTCAGCATGAATATATGCTGTTTGTCAATTAACTAAATTTTGAGTTTAAAAGACTTTTTTTTTTTTTTTTTCAAGATGTGAAAAATTCTTCACATATGTATCAATTATTCTTTCATACAATTACTCGGTATTCGGCCAAGTTTTTATAGCATTAGTTTATTTATTTATTTTTTTTAAATGTTTTTAGAAATTGCAGAAGTAGGAATTTCATAGTATATATTAAATAATACATTGGGAAATTTAGAACTAAAAACTTTAAAATATATCCTTAAAGTGTTTGAGATTAAATGAAGGCCGTAAAACTGATAAAACCCGTTACACCATTACACAGTAAGTATTATGCCAATCCTGTGGCAGCTCGTATCGCCAAAACGCTCTAGAGTGATCCCTGGCAGCAGGAGTTGTTTATATTTAATCAATGTCTACAGATATCCCACCTCCTTCCATGACTTAGCAGTAAGATATATCTATATCGTTTTATTTTCTTAAAACTTACAATTAGTTTTTCATAAAATGTAATTACAGGTTTCGTCTGTTATGAAGAACAAAAATGTTGTCAAATATAAACAAACCAGTGTTTCCACTACACTCGCTTTTTATGCAAAATGCTAGACAGTTATCCAAAATACGATAATTAAAGAACAAGATCACACATTTATACTAAAGAATTACATTAAATTCTATAATAATAATAATAATAATAAATATCTTTCACAAAAAAGTCACAATAGACAATTTGCACGTTTTCTGATTTTATTCTAATAGAAAATGAAAAGGTAAGAAAATAAATACATTTTCTTTATTTAAAATCTAATGACTGATTTATAACAATTTTAACATCGCTCTATTTACTGTATAGAGAAAATGCAGTATAATATATCGTGACGTCACTCTTTATGACAACAAACGAAAGTAATCGTTGTTTACATTCGATTTCGTGCTTTGCTTTGCTTCTTGAATCAGTGAAATAGGTTTTCTATGCTATAATAATGACTGATATTAAAAAATTGTAGAATACATATTGTATTGTACCATTTTGCACTAATACACCGGCTAACGCTTCTCAGAAGTTATCCTTTAGCGTTCCACAGGATCCTATGAAACGAAAACATTGGACAACCGCCATGAAAAGAAAACGTTTGAAACTGATGATAATGGAAAATGGTGATAATGATATTGAATGATTATAAGATGAGAAAGAAATGCTCAGAAATCACATAAACGATTAATAATTACGAAAGCTAAAACGAATTGCTGCTTACTATCCAGGCTAACAGAATGTAAACATTGAAGCATCATAAAGTGGGACGTCAGGCAGCGTTTTGAAGTCACGTGATTTTTGGTTAATTTTAAAGTTATTTTTTAAATTAATGAGAACTTTTTTGCATTTTTAATAAACTTTTTGAAATTTATGGGCCTAAAATTACCAGAAGAATAGGATTTTGTTCAAATACCCCATGTATGCAAATTCCTCATTCAGGATGAACTTTTTTCAAAAATATTGTGATTTCGCAATAATTGTGAAAATAGTTTTTCAGTTGTATAAATTTGGTAAGAAATGAAATTATAAACAAACTGTCATTAAACAGTGTGAGCAATCTATTAATGATAAATAATGCAGGCCTTGAAAGTGGGTTTAATTTTTAAGATGCATTTGTACAATTAACTGCTATGGGGGGGGGGGGGGGGGAAGAAGAAAAAGAAATCTAAGTAAGAAAGCTTTTGATAAGTTTTATTTAGCTTATTTTTGGAAAAGCTTTACTATAAGGCGCCCACCGCTGTTGCTGTTGTACATCTCACTGAATGAGTCGATTACTGCAAATCGATACTCTGAATCATTACAAAACATCAAAAACACATTTTAAGAAAATAAATTATTGTTTCACTCTGGGGCCTGTTTTGAAATTCACTGAAATAAATTAAGCATATTTTAAAGATTAATAAAATATTTAAAACAGTAATAGAAATTTGAGCTACTTCACAACAAAAAAAAAAAAAAAAAAAAAAAAAAATCAGAGAGCTTTTAAGATTTAACACATAAAATTCAGCATTATAAATGATGCATAATATAAAATAACTTGAAGATTTGCCCCAAATTTTCAAAATTACAGCTTTGCATGAATCTGAAAATGCATGAAAATCTGTACAGAAGCAATCACAAAACAAATAAAAAATAAATAAAATCACTGGATGCAGCTAATTCGTCGTGCACGAATCTGAAAATTCATGTTACAGCGGTCAGTATCCCAATATTAAGACTTAAACAATATCGCTGGATACCCCTAA
The DNA here is from genome assembly GCA_963930645.1 of Salticus scenicus. Classification (NCBI taxonomy): domain Eukaryota; kingdom Metazoa; phylum Arthropoda; class Arachnida; order Araneae; family Salticidae; genus Salticus; species Salticus scenicus. Next base: position 271,063 of record CAWVNO010001040.1, read on the forward strand.
GTCTTAGCACATGAATCAGAAAATGCATAAAAAATCTGTACTACAGTGGTTACTATCCCGATATTAAAATTAAAAAAAAGCATCACTGGATACTCCTAATTCATGGCACATGAATAAGAAAATGCATGAAAATCTATACTGCATCAATTACTACAATACACTTTTTTCCCCTAAATAATTCCATTTATTAAAAAGTAAAATAAAATAATAAAATACACTCAAAAAATTAATTTTTATATCTCAAAAACACATTAAAAAGAAAAATCATTCAGCTGGGCTGCATTACGATAAACAGACGCGCGTGGCTGGCGCAGAAAGAAAAACAAAGTTCCAAGACAGTTAAATGAAGTTCCGATACAAAAGGTTGGCAAAACATCATGACTCGCCAACGGGTACCCTATAGTAAAGCTTAGCCTTATTTTCTTTATACTGCTTGTGCTGCATTATTATATTTAGAGTAGAGTACAGTATAAGCTTGATACAGGGTTGCCACTCAAACAGGAGAATGAAATTACCTGACTTTTCAAAGGTTTTCCAGGTATATTCTAAAAAAATTCCAGTCTAACCGTATATTGAGCATTGACTGTGCAAGATAATTAAGAGCAAAATAATTAAGGTCCCATAGACCGTGGGCCATATGCTAAAAATGACATTTAAAAACAAGTTCGTTTCAACTTTTTGGGGGCAATCTGAAAATTTTGCTAATATACTCTTTTTAAGATAGGTAATGTAGATATCAAATGTTCTGGAAATAAACTTTGCACATAAATTTGGAAAATTGATTCCTATTTGAAGGAACTGAGTTTACATTTACGATGCTGGATTACGGCTGAGCGCAATATATATCTGTTAATATTGTGATTCGATGAATAAATTTTAAATTAATTTGCACACAAGTGCTAAAATCATATTCCTGAAATTAAGTGCTAAAAAAAGTAAAATATTAATAACTAGTGGATCTGCAGATCAGAAGCCTCAACGTCCAATTTTCATCACTCATTAATCAATAGACCATTGATAATATTTATTTACCCCATATTATATATATCATTATTATCATCAATTTCAATCTTTATCAGTCCACTGCAGGATGAAGGTCTCTTCTAAATGATTCCAATCTACCCTGTTTTCTGCAATTCTTCTACATTCTGCTCTTCCAAACTTCACAAATTTATCTCTCAAACGACACATTGGTGTCTTTCTCGATCTTTTGTTGTATCGCGGTATCCAAAATAGGACTGGTGGTCCATCTATCATCATTTCTTCTGGAAAAGTGCCCAGCCCAGCTCCATTTTAACTTACTTCTAGAAATGACATCAGTAACATTGGATTTATCCCTCATCTAATACAAGTGTTTCGCTTTCTTTCTCTTCAGCTGAGCCCTAACATGCATCTCTCTCACTTTATATATATATATATATATATATATGACGACTCGCTAAATAAACAGATACATTTCTAATGGGGGCTACCGGCCCCTCTTCAACTTTCCGCTGTATATCTCTGTCTATACCTATCTCTCTACACACACACACACACACATATATATATATATATATATAGATTTATATTTTCTTATAACAGACTTATAAATAGAAGGCTATTAGATTATTTGATACATAATCTAGTACCAAACTATGATTTGGTACAAGTATTTAAATCATAAATACATGTACCAAATTTCATGCAAAAAGATTACCCTGTGTAACCCTGTAAACTAATTATTAATTCTATGCCCACAATTTTCCACAGAAAAACACGCTTTTAAACATTCTAATAACATTTTATAATATTTAATGTAACCATGTTAAAATAGATTTTTAATACTGTCTATAGACCATAATGGCACGATATTCTTTTGTGTGTCCCTGAAAAGGAGCCAGCGTAATTATATACGCCAGTAAAAATAGTACACCTAATTAATTATAACTCACTTATATTTCAACCTAATTTGACATCATTTAATGATTACAGAATGTCATCGGAATTGTTTTGTATGGTCCTGTAAATAAAATTAGCTTATACATACCTCCTTTTTTTTTTTTTTTTTTTTTTTTTTTGAGAGAGAGAGAGAGAGAGAGAGAGAGAGAGAGATAATACATGTTTTTAAGTATGATTATAATATATGTTAATTCCACTGAATGCAGCATAAACGCGTTAAAATGCGCTTAGATAAAAATTTCCTCATAAGTTCTAATGTTATGAAATTCTTTTGCTTTCCTCAGTAAAAGGACACTAGTAAAAACATTTTAACTTATTCTATATTTTTCAAAAATAATTGTTCGAAATTTGACAAAATTTGGATGATTACATGACATTGTCGGAATACTTTTGTAAGGTCCTGTATATTAATTATGAAGCCTAAGCACACATATTTAATTTCTATGGAAAGCATCAGTTTAAACATATCAATAATGTGCGTTAATTTCATTTCGTTGAATGCGGAGTAACGAAGTTAAAATTCGCTTAAACGAAATTCACCGCATAGACCGTAATGATAAGAAAAAAATTGTTGTGTCTCTGTACACGATCCATAAATAATCTAGACATAAAAAATTACACAGCTCTTTCTATACAGAGCCTGAACATGTATACGAATTTGCAAGTCAATCGGGAGATTTTTGCGGCCGCTATCGTGGTACATACAAATTCTATCCGTAAGCCGTAATGATAAGAAAAACTTTGGTGTGTTCCTGTACACGAACTACAAATGGAATACACATCTAAAACTATACAGCTAATTTTGTGTGGTTCATAAACATGTGTACTAAATTCCAAGTCAATAGCATGATTTTTGCGGCCGCTATCACGAAATAGACAGACACACAAACAGAACAGAAAATCTTTTTTAATCTCCACATGGGGGCCTCGACTAACGTTTCACCAATAATTTAACTACATTTCAAAGTAAAACTTACTGTATAACACTTTCTATGGTAATCTATGCTGTTGTCTAAAAGCAGTTTGAACAGTTCATTAATTGGAAGAAGAAAAAAATGGGTAGATATTTTTCTTTCATGAATATTTAAAACTTTCCATTGATCAACACACCACACAGTCTCACATTAGCTCAGCTTATTTGAGAAAAAAACTTTACCTCTGAATGTATGTCATCGCCGATGTGCAAACAAAAAGTAATTTCTTCTGATATTATATTATCTGTAATAATTCTACTTAAAAATATAGAAAAAAAAATTATAACAGAATTCGATCAAAATGTTAATAATACGCAGGATAATGATGTCGGGAGAAACTTTACATCTTATTTGAAGAAAATATTACATTTTTTAATGTATTTAATTCCCGATATGCAAACACTGCGCCATTTTTTTTCTCACATTCTATTAAATGTAAATAATACTTAAAAATACATGAAAAGAAAACAATAGTAGAATTGTATGAAAATGTCGATGAATATTGACTAAAGATAATGTAAACATAAACAAAACATAGCAAATGCAAGCGGGGCGCTAGCGCGCGTACTAACATCAGCCGTCATTGGATCGAAATGCCAGAAAAAAATAAATTACCGGTTTTGATTGGAGAATAAGAAAAGAAACGAGAAGAGAATCTTGCTATCTCTAAAAGTAGGTAAAATGGAAGGACCGCAGAAGCGTCAAATTTGTAGAATTTATTTAATCAATTTTAAAATAATGTGCACATCATCAGACCAGAACATTGCGAATTTGGAGATAACTGAATATTCTTTTAATTTTAACATTAAATTCAAATTGCCCCTCGATGATTGAAATGGACTTGAACGATATCCAGCTATGGCCCACGGCCTACCACTTGTAAACGCAAAATTTACATATGACAAAAGTTGGATATAATGATAGCATTTGTCGCTTATAAGCGAGATAAGAAATTCCTTACATGAGCAAAAAAGGAAAGGTGGGGGTGTTTAAAAAAAATAGCATAAGCTATTGGAGGGAAAAGGGGGGGGGAATGACCGTGCATCGGCAGATTTTTTTTTCTTTTCCCTGACTTTTATAGTCAGTTTTCAAATTCCCTGACTATTCCAGGTTCTCCAGGTAGTGTGGCAACTCTGTTGATATAAAGTAGTTTTTATACTACCTTAGCTATATCCGTCAAAAATATTATAAATGATTATTATGATACACAACTAAGACTGTTAAAATTGAAAATTTTAACACTTTTGGAAATTTATTATTTTTTATCAAATCCTCCGGAAAATATTTCAGTTTCTTTTATTTAATTATTTTTCTCTATTTAAAATGTTTAAAAGTACGTTTTGTCAAAATTCATTTCATTCCGTTTTGGCATTTTCAGATATTTTTCTAAATTTCCGATTTTTCAATTTTAAATACTTTTCTAAATTTTCTTTCCTTGCAACTTTAATTTCACAAGATAGCTTATTTTATTTCCTTTAATTAGAGCCATCGCGCATAGAAATAGCTTAAAATTTAATTGTTTTCCCTTCAAAAAATAATAAGTCCAAAAATACCTTTTTTATTTGACTGTATTCTTAAATTCAGCGGTCAGCCATGTTTGCTTAAAAGTCTCGACTTTCCCGCGCTTTCAGAAGGGGAGGAAATGTTCTAGAATACTCCGGAAGGTTCACGACGTCCATTCTTAACGTCACAGCGTCCCTTTCGTGCAAGCTGATTGGCTACTCGGGGCGAGCGCGAAATTGGATGATGTTTTCTTTTCCCCTGACTTTTTTTCTCTTGAATGTAAGCTCGGTTAGGATATACACGTTTTTTTTTTCGCCGGTTTTGGCCTTTGCGAGCGAACCGGTGTTACGGACAGGCCGATCATCCAATTTTTATCTGATATTAATTATGTTATCAAGACATTTCAACCTTGGATTTTAAGTGTGTCGGAAAAATCGCTGGCTAAATGTTAAGATCGAATGCCTCCAACATCTGGATGTACGTTTCTTACAAGCTCATAGAAGAACTGGCCTGAAGTAACTAAGCCTAAAACGACGCTCAATTCATATCATCTCTAATTTCTCATGTTTGTGTGAAAAGGTTATTCCATAGCCTTCGAAGTCTGCCTGTATTATACACCGATCGCACAATCAATATGGAAATGTTGATCATTATCTCTCAAAACAGTGCTTCATACAATCTTAGAGTATTTGCACTATTAATGATTGAAGTGCGAAATCGAACAGGGAGCCAGCTTGATCGGAAATAGTGATGAAGTTACCTAATGATGCATAAACAAGATTTTGCTCAAGATGAAATAGTGTCTATACCCCTAGCAAAATAAATCGCATCAAAATGAAAATCGGCAAAATATCTAAATTATTGTGATCTGTGACCTATATCTCCATGAAATAATATGACATTCTTGGGATTAATATCAGTGTTGGTTTTTTTATCAAAGATCTTGTAACGTATCGCGACTCTTGAAACATTATATTGCCAGAAACAGATTGTTTTAGTTATGTCGGAAATGAACATATTATGTGGCGATTGTGTCTACCTCTGCATCTAATTATATATTTTTTTTCTATTATCTATGGCCATAGAATCATCTTTATTTAATCCAGCTATTTATGATTTATTATGATTGAATAAATTAGTTAGTGAGCTAATCCATGTGTGATTTATTAAATGATCGTGTGCTCTCTTGGAATATATATTAATACATATTTTTTAGTTACCTTTTTCTCCATTGGGGTAAGTTAATTATATTTTTTCTATTATTGTTTTATTTATTTAATTTAAATGATTATTATTGGTCTTGATTTAAAAGTTTTAATTAGCCGCGGCACCTTATAACGCAATGTACCCACTATTATACTCTTTTCCGGCCATTTATTAACGTAGTTTATTCTGATTATTATTAACGATCAATTTATTTATATACTTTATTTATTTTATCTATTCAAAATTCAAAAAACTAAAACTCAATTTTTTCTCTTGTAACATTATGGTGCCGTCTAAAACTAACTCTATTTAAGGTTGAGGACCTGGAGTTATGTGCTCATTAATTTCTTTTTTCAAAATTAATTAATTTTAACGATCGCGATTAAAAAAAAAAAAAAATCGCGAATATTTTATTTATATTTTCAATAACATATGCATGCTATTTATAGTATTCCAGAATATTATATTGTTTATGTGTGTGTTTTCATTTTATTTGATGTGGTAAATCTCAATATACGGCATCCCAAAAGATAAAAGGGATGCAAATGATTTTGAGCTATTGCAACCATGAATGTTTAAAATAAATAAACAAAAAAAAAAAAAAAAAAAAAAAAAAAAAATTGATTGAGGTTTGCCACTGATACAAACATTTATTTTCTTTTGTATTGCAATCTTGTATTTTTCATATGATTCACGGATTTGCTTAAAACTGAAAGAGATATTTCAAAACTCTTTACTAATAAGATGAATAATCTTTATATTTGTTATTGCAAATAAATGCCAGTTTAAAATTAAGAGATTTGCTTCAAAAAAAAAAAAAAAAAAAAAAAAAAAAAAATTAAGGCTTGTTTTTTAAGAAAAGGGATATTTATATCAAACCAAAATATTGAACTTAGATAAAAAGTAGTAGGGGATGATAAGTTATTTTATTGTTTATGACATGCCTTAATTATGAAATACGATTTATTTTTACAACTACTCCTAGATACAGAGTAGCGATTTTACTTCAGTGGGAAAAATAAAAAGATAAAATTTATAGAAAAAATTTAGAATATACTTTCTTTTATAGGGATGATTTCAGTATTTCTTAAACATTCAGTTGAATAGATATTACTTAAAAAAAAAAAAAAAAAAAAATCTTTATAATGTAATATTTCTGGGCAGGGGTGTTTGAATATCCTTTTGGGGGATGGTATTACTTTGCATCAATGAAAAGCCAAGCCAAAGGCCACGGCAAGGTTTTTTCAGATCGTCATTGGACCTCCTTAATTGTATATGACAATTCTTTTACCTAGAATTAAAAAAAAAAAAAAAAAAAAAAAAAAAAAAATCTTTATAATGTAATATTTATAGGGAAGGTGTTTGAGTATCCTTTTGGGGGATGGCAGCTACTTGGGCCTCCCTAATTTTATATGACAATCACTTTCACTCAGAATAAATCAAAAAAAAAAAAAAAAAGGCATACATACCTTGTATTCTTTCAAGCCAAAAAAAAACTTTACAGGAAATAGTGGTAGGCAATTAATATAAACATCATTATTCAATTTGAAAATAAAAAGCTTATGAAATGTTATATAAAACTGTGCACAGTAAAAAGTATTTTCTAATAAATTATTGATGATAGACCATTGCATTAGCAGTTAATTAAAATGTCCACGTGGTTGTAAACTTTGGCAACCCTTACTGGCTTTTGCTCGCATGCATGCTCTATTCAAAATTTTTTATATATGAAAAAATATTTATGAAATCTTTTATAGTATATGCAGAGACCAATAAAAGCTGAGCCTAATTTTAGTGTTATCAGCAGTCTCATGATGCATTGCTTACATTTATGTGGAATAAAATATTTCCATTTTCTTCAATTTAAAATGAATATAGAATAATGATATCAAAAAATCATGATGATTAGCATAATTGCCTGTTTTCCTGCCAACTAATTTCAATTAGTATAAAATTTACTCTAAAATGTTCATTTATTGATTTATGATCCACTTTTCATCCCTATTACAATTCACGCCATCATAGGCAAAATTTAAAATTCAATCATGGCTAGGACTTCTCAGAAAAAAAAATTATTTTCCTTGTCAACAATTGTTGAAACTGCTGCAATAAGTAAATACGTAAATAACCAAATTCACTTACCTTAAAATTATTCTTTGATTTCAATGTTGGTACATGTGGATAGTAGGCTGGGTTAGAGGCCGAATAGTTCTGTCAATAGTATCTGTCAGGCTGGTCCGAGATATTCCACTTTTGCATTGACACTGTAAATCTTGAATATTTGCAGATCTTTAAATTTATACAATATTTGTTAACCTAAATAACACATTTACTTACCTGTTAAAAAAAAAAAAAAATAACATGCACTTTTTTCAAAATTTTGACAAAAGTTTTTATTTACCAAATCCCTTTGCATGTGACATATTTTTTAAAAATGTAGGTGATTTTCTCGAGTATTTTTTGGGGACCTATTATAGCCAAGCCTCCTTGAGTGTCTATGGGCTGTCTTCCATACTCACATTATTTACACTGATTTTATATAAAATTGTCACAGCTCAAATTTAACTTTAGAAATCCTGTTAAGAACATAATTGCTGAGATGTTTTGGTATTCATAAAATAATATAAAGTAAAAAAAAAAAAAAAAAAAAAAAATCTCTTTCGAATTCGTCAAATCAGCAAATCTCCATTGTACTATTTTGTGTGTTTTAAAAGGTAGCATGCATATGAAAAATTTTTTTAACTTACCCTCATGCATTTATGTGCTTAGTGTTGTTTATGTCTATATATATATAATCAGGTTTTATAGTATCTATTATGTTTTACATGTTATGTTAAGGTCCCCATCCAATTTCCCGTCGCCAAATTCTTTTTTTTTGCTCTGTTTTTTTTTTGTTGTTAGCGGGAGGAATGTTAAAATTGAAAATTTTAACACTTTTGGAAATTTATTATTTTTTATCAAATCCTCCGGAAAATATTTCAGTTTCTTTTATTTAATTATTTTTCTCTATTTATAATGTTTAATAGTCCGTTTTGTCAAAATTCATTTCATTCCGTTTTGGCATTTTCAGATATTTTTCTAAATTTCCGATTTTTCAATTTTAAATACTTTTCTAAATTTTATTTCCTTGCAACTTTAATTTCATAAGATAGTTTATTTTATTTCCTTTAATTAGAGCCATCGCGCATAGAAATAGCTTAAAATTTAATTGTTTTCCCTTCAAAAAATCATAAGTCCAAAAATACCTTTTTTATTTGACTGTATTCTTAAATTCAGCGGTCAGCCATGTTTGCTTAAAAGTCTCGGCTTTCCCGCGCTTTCAGAAGGGGAGGAAATGTTCTAGAATACTCCGGAAGGTTCACGGCGTCCATTCTTAACGTCACAGCGTCCCTTTCGTGCAAGCTGATTGGCTACTCGGGGCGAGCGCGAAATTGGATGATGTTTTCTTTTCCCCTGACTTTTTTTCTCTTGAATGTAAGCTCGGTTAGGATATACACGTTTTTTTTCGCCGGGTTTGGCCTTTGCGAGCGAACCGGTGTTACGGACAGGCCGATCATCCAATTTTTATCTGATATTAATTATGTTATCAAGACATTTCAACCTTGGATTTTAAGTGTGTCGGAAAAATCGCTGGCTAAATGTTAAGATCGAATGCCTCCAACATCTGGATGTACGTTTCTTACAAGCTCATAGAAGAACTGGCCTGAAGTAACTAAGCCTAAAACGACGCTCAATTCATATCATCTCTAATTTCTCATGTTTGTGTGAAAAGGTTATTCCATAGCCTTCGAAGTCTGCCTGTATTATACACCGATCGCACAATCAATATGGAAATGTTGATCATTATCTCTCAAAACAGTGCTTCATACAATCTTAGAGTATTTGCACTATTAATGATTGAAGTGCGAAATCGAACAGGGAGCCAGCTTGATCGGAAATAGTGATGAAGTTACCTAATGATGCATAAACAAGATTTTGCTCAAGATGAAATAGTGTCTATACCCCTAGCAAAATAAATCGCATCAAAATGAAAATCGGCAAAATATCTAAATTATTGTGATCTGTGACCTATATCTCCATGAAATAATATGACATTCTTGGGATTAATATCAGTGTTGGTTTTTTATCAAAGATCTCGTAACGTATCGCGACTCTTGAAACATTATATTGCCAGAAACAGATTGTTTTAGTTATGTCGGAAATGAACATATTATGTGGCGATTGTGTCTACCTCTGCATCTAATTATATATTTTTTTCTATTATCTATGGCCATAGAATCATCTTTATTTAATCCAGCTATTTATGATTTATTATGACTGAATAAATTAGTTAGTGAGCTAATCCATGTGTGATTTATTAAATGATCGTGTGCTCTCTTGGAATATATATTAATACATATTTTTTAGTTACCTTTTTCTCCATTGGGGTAAGTTAATTATATTTTTTCTATTATTGTTTTATTTATTTAATTTAAATGATTATTATTGGTCTTGATTTAAAAGTTTTAATTAGCCGCGGCACCTTATAACGCAATGTACCCACTATTATACTCTTTTCCGGCCATTTATTAACGTAGTTTATTCTGATTATTATTAACGATCAATTTATTTATATACTTTATTTATTTTATCTATTCAAAATTCAAAAAACTAAAACTCAATTTTTTCTCTTGTAACACTATGGTGCCGTCTAAAACTAACTCTATTTAAGGTTGAGGACCTGGAGTTATGTGCTCATTAATTTCTTTTTTCAAAATTAATTAATTTTAACGATCGCGATAAAAAAAAAAAAAAAAAAAAAAAAAATCGCGAATATTTTATTTATATTTTCAATAACATATGCATGCTATTTATAGTATTCCAGAATATTATATTGTTTATGTGTGTTTTCATTTTATTTGATGTGGTAAATCTCAATATACGGCATCTCAAAAGATGAAAGGGATGCAAATGATTTTGAGCTATTGCAACCATGAATGTTTAAAATTAATAAACAAAAAAAAAAAAAAAAAAAAAAAAAAATTGATTGAGGTTTGCCACTGATACAAACATTTATTTTCTTTTGTATTGCAATCTTGTATTTTTCATATGATTCACGGATTTGCTTAAAACTGAAAGAGATATTTCAAAACTCTTTATTAATAAGATGAATAATCTTTATATTTGTTATTGCAAAAAAATGCCAGTTTAAAATTAAGAGATTTGCTTCAAAAAAAAAAAAAAAAAAAAAAAAAATTAAGGCTTGTTTTTTAAGAAAAGGGATATTTATATCAAACCAAAATATTGAACTTAGATAAAAAGTAGTAGGGGATGATTAGTTATTTTATTGTTTATGACATGCCTTAATTAATCGAAATGCCAGAAAAAAATAAATTACCGGTTTTGATTGGAGAATAAGAAAAGAAACGAGAAGAGAATCTTGCTATCTCTAAAAGTAGGTAAAATGGAAGGACCGCAGAAGCGTTAAATTTGTAGAATTTATTTAATCAATTTTAAAATAATGTGCACATCATCAGACCAGAACATTGCGAATTTGGAGATAACTGAATATTCTTTTAATTTTAACATTAAATTCAAATTGCCCCTCGATGATTGAAATGGACTTGAACGATATCCAGCTATGGCCCACGGCCTACCACTTGTAAACGCAAAATTTACATATGACAAAAGTTGGATATAATGATAGCATTTGTCGCTTATAAGCGAGATAAGAAATTCCTTACATGAGCAAAAAAGGAAGGGTGGGGGTGTTTAAAAAAAATAGCATAAGCTATTGGAGGGAAAGGGGGGGGGGATGACCGTGCATCGGCAGATTTTTTTTTTTTTTTTTTTTTTTTCTTTTCCCTGACTTTTATAGTCAGTTTTCAAATTCCCTGACTATTCCAGGTTCTCCAGGTAGTGTGGCAACTCTGTTGATATAAAATAGTTTTTATACTACCTTAGCTATATCCGTCAAAAATATTATAAATGATTATTATGATACACAACTAAGACTGTTAAAATTGAAAATTTTAACACTTTTGGAAATTTATTATTTTTTATCAAATCCTCCGGAAAATATTTCAGTTTCTTTTATTTAATTATTTTTCTCTATTTAAAATGTTTAAAAGTCCGTTTTGTCAAAATTCATTTCATTCCGTTTTGGCATTTTCAGATATTTTTCTAAATTTCCGATTTTTCAATTTTAAATACTTTTCTAAATTTTCTTTCCTTGCAACTTTAATTTCACAAGATAGCTTATTTTATTTCCTTTAATTAGAGCCATCGCGCATAGAAATAGCTTAAAATTTGTTTTCCCTTCAAAAAATAATAAGTCCAAAAATACCTTTTTTATTTGACTGTATTCTTAAATTCAGCGGTCAGCCATGTTTGCTTAAAAGTCTCGACTTTCCCGCGCTTTCAGAAGGGGAGGAAATGTTCTAGAATACTCCGGAAGGTTCACGACGTCCATTCTTAACGTCACAGCGTCCCTTTCGTGCAAGCTGATTGGCTACTCGGGGCGAGCGCGAAATTGGATGATGTTTTCTTTTCCCCTGACTTTTTTTCTCTTGAATGTAAGCTCGGTTAGGATATACACGTTTTTTTTTTCGCCGGTTTTGGCCTTTGCGAGCGAACCGGTGTTACGGACAGGCCGATCATCCAATTTTTATCTGATATTAATTATGTTATCAAGACATTTCAACCTTGGATTTTAAGTGTGTCGGAAAAATCGCTGGCTAAATGTTAAGATCGAATGCCTCCAACATCTGGATGTACGTTTCTTACAAGCTCATAGAAGAACTGGCCTGAAGTAACTAAGCCTAAAACGACGCTCAATTCATATCATCTCTAATTTCTCATGTTTGTGTGAAAAGGTTATTCCATAGCCTTCGAAGTCTGCCTGTATTATACACCGATCGCACAATCAATATGGAAATGTTGATCATTATCTCTCAAAACAGTGCTTCATACAATCTTAGAGTATTTGCACTATTAATGATTGAAGTGCGAAATCGAACAGGGAGCCAGCTTGATCGGAAATAGTGATGAAGTTACCTAATGATGCATAAACAAGATTTTGCTCAAGATGAAATAGTGTCTATACCCCTAGCAAAATAAATCGCATCAAAATGAAAATCGGCAAAATATCTAAATTATTGTGATCTGTGACCTATATCTCCATGAAATAATATGACATTCTTGGGATTAATATCAGTGTTGGTTTTTTTATCAAAGATCTTGTAACGTATCGCGACTCTTGAAACATTATATTGCCAGAAACAGATTGTTTTAGTTATGTCGGAAATGAACATATTATGTGGCGATTGTGTCTACCTCTGCATCTAATTATATATTTTTTTTCTATTATCTATGGCCATAGAATCATCTTTATTTAATCCAGCTATTTATGATTTATTATGATTGAATAAATTAGTTAGTGAGCTAATCCATGTGTGATTTATTAAATGATCGTGTGCTCTCTTGGAATATATATTAATACATATTTTTTAGTTACCTTTTTCTCCATTGGGGTAAGTTAATTATATTTTTTCTATTATTGTTTTATTTATTTAATTTAAATGATTATTATTGGTCTTGATTTAAAAGTTTTAATTAGCCGCGGCACCTTATAACGCAATGTACCCACTATTATACTCTTTTCCGGCCATTTATTAACGTAGTTTATTCTGATTATTATTAACGATCAATTTATTTATATACTTTATTTATTTTATCTATTCAAAATTCAAAAAACTAAAACTCAATTTTTTCTCTTGTAACATTATGGTGCCGTCTAAAACTAACTCTATTTAAGGTTGAGGACCTGGAGTTATGTGCTCATTAATTTCTTTTTTCAAAATTAATTAATTTTAACGATCGCGATTAAAAAAAAAAAAAAATCGCGAATATTTTATTTATATTTTCAATAACATATGCATGCTATTTATAGTATTCCAGAATATTATATTGTTTATGTGTGTGTTTTCATTTTATTTGATGTGGTAAATCTCAATATACGGCATCCCAAAAGATAAAAGGGATGCAAATGATTTTGAGCTATTGCAACCATGAATGTTTAAAATAAATAAACAAAAAAAAAAAAAAAAAAAAAAAAAAAATTGATTGAGGTTTGCCACTGATACAAACATTTATTTTCTTTTGTATTGCAATCTTGTATTTTTCATATGATTCACGGATTTGCTTAAAACTGAAAGAGATATTTCAAAACTCTTTACTAATAAGATGAATAATCTTTATATTTGTTATTGCAAATAAATGCCAGTTTAAAATTAAGAGATTTGCTTCAAAAAAAAAAAAAAAAAAAAAAAAAAAAAAATTAAGGCTTGTTTTTTAAGAAAAGGGATATTTATATCAAACCAAAATATTGAACTTAGATAAAAAGTAGTAGGGGATGATAAGTTATTTTATTGTTTATGACATGCCTTAATTATGAAATACGATTTATTTTTACAACTACTCCTAGATACAGAGTAGCGATTTTACTTCAGTGGGAAAAATAAAAAGATAAAATTTATAGAAAAAATTTAGAATATACTTTCTTTTATAGGGATGATTTCAGTATTTCTTAAACATTCAGTTGAATAGATATTACTTAAAAAAAAAAAAAAAAAAAAAAATCTTTATAATGTAATATTTCTGGGCAGGGGTGTTTGAATATCCTTTTGGGGGATGGTATTACTTTGCATCAATGAAAAGCCAAGCCAAAGGCCACGGCAAGGTTTTTTCAGATCGTCATTGGACCTCCCTAATTGTATATGACAATTCTTTTACCTAGAATTAAAAAAAAAAAAAAAAAAAAAAAAAAAAAAATCTTTATAATGTAATATTTATAGGGAAAGGTGTTTGAGTATCCTTTTGGGGGATGGCAGCTACTTGGGCCTCCCTAATTTTATATGACAATCACTTTCACTCAGAATAAATCAAAAAAAAAAAAAAAAAAGGCATACATACCTTGTATTCTTTCAAGCCAAAAAAAAACTTTACAGGAAATAGTGGTAGGCAATTAATATAAACATCATTATTCAATTTGAAAATAAAAAGCTTATGAAATGTTATATAAAACTGTGCACAGTAAAAAGTATTTTCTAATAAATTATTGATGATAGACCATTGCATTAGCAGTTAATTAAAATGTCCACGTGGTTGTAAACTTTGGCAACCCTTACTGGCTTTTGCTCGCATGCATGCTCTATTCAAAATTTTTTATATATGAAAAAATATTTATGAAATCTTTTATAGTATATGCAGAGACCAATAAAAGCTGAGCCTAATTTTAGTGTTATCAGCAGTCTCATGATGCATTGCTTACATTTATGTGGAATAAAATATTTCCATTTTCTTCAATTTAAAATGAATATAGAATAATGATATCAAAAAATCATGATGATTAGCATAATTGCCTGTTTTCCTGCCAACTAATTTCAATTAGTATAAAATTTACTCTAAAATGTTCATTTATTGATTTATGATCCACTTTTCATCCCTATTACAATTCACGCCATCATAGGCAAAATTTAAAATTCAATCATGGCTAGGACTTCTCAGAAAAAAAAATTATTTTCCTTGTCAACAATTGTTGAAACTGCTGCAATAAGTAAATACGTAAATAACCAAATTCACTTACCTTAAAATTATTCTTTGATTTCAATGTTGGTACATGTGGATAGTAGGCTGGGTTAGAGGCCGAATAGTTCTGTCAATAGTATCTGTCAGGCTGGTCCGAGATATTCCACTTTTGCATTGACACTGTAAATCTTGAATATTTGCAGATCTTTAAATTTATACAATATTTGTTAACCTAAATAACACATTTACTTACCTGTTAAAAAAAAAAAAAATAACATGCACTTTTTTCAAAATTTTGACAAAAGTTTTTATTTACCAAATCCCTTTGCATGTGACATATTTTTTAAAAATGTAGGTGATTTTCTCGAGTATTTTTTGGGGACCTATTATAGCCAAGCCTCCTTGAGTGTCTATGGGCTGTCTTCCATACTCACATTATTTACACTGATTTTATATAAAATTGTCACAGCTCAAATTTAACTTTAGAAATCCTGTTAAGAACATAATTGCTGAGATGTTTTGGTATTCATAAAATAATATAAAGTAAAAAAAAAAAAAAAAAAAAAAAATCTCTTTCGAATTCGTCAAATCAGCAAATCTCCATTGTACTATTTTGTGTGTTTTAAAAGGTAGCATGCATATGAAAAATTTTTTTAACTTACCCTCATGCATTTATGTGCTTAGTGTTGTTTATGTCTATATATATATAATCAGGTTTTATAGTATCTATTATGTTTTACATGTTATGTTAAGGTCCCCATCCAATTTCCCGTCGCCAAATTCTTTTTTTTTGCTCTGTTTTTTTTTTGTTGTTAGCGGGAGGAATGTTAAAATTGAAAATTTTAACACTTTTGGAAATTTATTATTTTTTATCAAATCCTCCGGAAAATATTTCAGTTTCTTTTATTTAATTATTTTTCTCTATTTATAATGTTTAATAGTCCGTTTTGTCAAAATTCATTTCATTCCGTTTTGGCATTTTCAGATATTTTTCTAAATTTCCGATTTTTCAATTTTAAATACTTTTCTAAATTTTATTTCCTTGCAACTTTAATTTCATAAGATAGTTTATTTTATTTCCTTTAATTAGAGCCATCGCGCATAGAAATAGCTTAAAATTTAATTGTTTTCCCTTCAAAAAATCATAAGTCCAAAAATACCTTTTTTATTTGACTGTATTCTTAAATTCAGCGGTCAGCCATGTTTGCTTAAAAGTCTCGGCTTTCCCGCGCTTTCAGAAGGGGAGGAAATGTTCTAGAATACTCCGGAAGGTTCACGGCGTCCATTCTTAACGTCACAGCGTCCCTTTCGTGCAAGCTGATTGGCTACTCGGGGCGAGCGCGAAATTGGATGATGTTTTCTTTTCCCCTGACTTTTTTTCTCTTGAATGTAAGCTCGGTTAGGATATACACGTTTTTTTTCGCCGGGTTTGGCCTTTGCGAGCGAACCGGTGTTACGGACAGGCCGATCATCCAATTTTTATCTGATATTAATTATGTTATCAAGACATTTCAACCTTGGATTTTAAGTGTGTCGGAAAAATCGCTGGCTAAATGTTAAGATCGAATGCCTCCAACATCTGGATGTACGTTTCTTACAAGCTCATAGAAGAACTGGCCTGAAGTAACTAAGCCTAAAACGACGCTCAATTCATATCATCTCTAATTTCTCATGTTTGTGTGAAAAGGTTATTCCATAGCCTTCGAAGTCTGCCTGTATTATACACCGATCGCACAATCAATATGGAAATGTTGATCATTATCTCTCAAAACAGTGCTTCATACAATCTTAGAGTATTTGCACTATTAATGATTGAAGTGCGAAATCGAACAGGGAGCCAGCTTGATCGGAAATAGTGATGAAGTTACCTAATGATGCATAAACAAGATTTTGCTCAAGATGAAATAGTGTCTATACCCCTAGCAAAATAAATCGCATCAAAATGAAAATCGGCAAAATATCTAAATTATTGTGATCTGTGACCTATATCTCCATGAAATAATATGACATTCTTGGGATTAATATCAGTGTTGGTTTTTTATCAAAGATCTCGTAACGTATCGCGACTCTTGAAACATTATATTGCCAGAAACAGATTGTTTTAGTTATGTCGGAAATGAACATATTATGTGGCGATTGTGTCTACCTCTGCATCTAATTATATATTTTTTTCTATTATCTATGGCCATAGAATCATCTTTATTTAATCCAGCTATTTATGATTTATTATGACTGAATAAATTAGTTAGTGAGCTAATCCATGTGTGATTTATTAAATGATCGTGTGCTCTCTTGGAATATATATTAATACATATTTTTTAGTTACCTTTTTCTCCATTGGGGTAAGTTAATTATATTTTTTCTATTATTGTTTTATTTATTTAATTTAAATGATTATTATTGGTCTTGATTTAAAAGTTTTAATTAGCCGCGGCACCTTATAACGCAATGTACCCACTATTATACTCTTTTCCGGCCATTTATTAACGTAGTTTATTCTGATTATTATTAACGATCAATTTATTTATATACTTTATTTATTTTATCTATTCAAAATTCAAAAAACTAAAACTCAATTTTTTCTCTTGTAACACTATGGTGCCGTCTAAAACTAACTCTATTTAAGGTTGAGGACCTGGAGTTATGTGCTCATTAATTTCTTTTTTCAAAATTAATTAATTTTAACGATCGCGATAAAAAAAAAAAAAAAAAAAAAAAAAAATCGCGAATATTTTATTTATATTTTCAATAACATATGCATGCTATTTATAGTATTCCAGAATATTATATTGTTTATGTGTGTTTTCATTTTATTTGATGTGGTAAATCTCAATATACGGCATCTCAAAAGATGAAAGGGATGCAAATGATTTTGAGCTATTGCAACCATGAATGTTTAAAATTAATAAACAAAAAAAAAAAAAAAAAAAAAAAAAATTGATTGAGGTTTGCCACTGATACAAACATTTATTTTCTTTTGTATTGCAATCTTGTATTTTTCATATGATTCACGGATTTGCTTAAAACTGAAAGAGATATTTCAAAACTCTTTATTAATAAGATGAATAATCTTTATATTTGTTATTGCAAAAAAATGCCAGTTTAAAATTAAGAGATTTGCTTCAAAAAAAAAAAAAAAAAAAAAAAAAAAATTAAGGCTTGTTTTTTAAGAAAAGGGATATTTATATCAAACCAAAATATTGAACTTAGATAAAAAGTAGTAGGGGATGATTAGTTATTTTATTGTTTATGACATGCCTTAATTATTAAATACGATTTATTTTTACAACTACTCCTAGATACAGAGTAGCGATTTTACTTCAGTGGGAAAAATAAAAAGATAAAATTTATAGAAAAAATTTAGAATATACTTTCTTTTATAGGGATGATTTCAGTATTTCTTAAACATTCAGTTGAATAGATATTACTTTAAAAAAAAAAAAAAAAAAAAAGAAAAAAAAAAAATCTTTATAATGTAATATTTCTGGGCAGGGGTGTTTGAATATCCTTTTGGGGGATGGTATTACTTTGCATCAATGAAAAGCCAAGCCAAAGGCCACGGCAAGGTTTTTTCAGATCGTCATTGGACCTCCCTAATTGTATATGACAATTCTTTTACCTAGAATTTAAAAAAAAAAAAAAAAAAAATCTTTATAATGTAATATTTATGGGGAAAGGTGTTTGAGTATCCTTTTGGGGGATGGCAGCTACTTGGGCCTCCCTAATTTTATATGACAATCACTTTCACTCAGAATAAATCAAAAAAAAAAAAAAAAAAAAAAAAAAGGCATACATACCTTGTATTCTTTCAAGCCAAAAAAAACTTTACAGGAAATAGTGGTAGGCAATTAATATAAACATCATTATTCAATTTGAAAATAAAAAGCTTATGAAATGTTATATAAAACTGTGCACAGTAAAAAGTATTTTCTAATAAATTATTGATGATAGACCATTGCATTAGCAGTTAATTAAAATGTCCACGTGGTTGTAAACTTTGGCAACCCTTACTGGTATTTGCTCGCATGCATGCTCTATTCAAAATTTTTCATATATGAAAAAATATTTATGAAATCTTTTATAGTATATGCAGAGACCAATAAAAGCTGAGCCTAATTTTAGTGTTATCAGCAGTCTCATGATGCATTGCTTACATTTATGTGGAATAAAATATTTCCATTTTCTTCAATTTAAAATGAATATAGAATAATGATATCAAAAAATCATGATGATTAGCATAATTGCCTGTTTTCCTGCCAACTAATTTCAATTAGTATAAAATTTACTCTAAAATGTTCATTTATTGATTTATGATCCACTTTTCATCCCTATTACAATTCACGCCATCATAGGCAAAATTTAATATTCAATCATGGCTAGGACTTCTCAGAAAAAAAAAAAAAAAATTATTTTCCTTGTCAACAATTGTTGAAACTGCTGCAATAAGTAAGTACGTAAATAACCAAATTCACTTACCTTAAAATTATTCTTTGATTTCAATGTTGGTACATGTGGATGGTAGGCTGGGTTAGAGGCCGAATAGTTCTGTCAATAGTATCTGTCAGGCTGGTCCGAGATATTCCACTTTTGCATTGACACTGTAAATCTTGAATACTTGCAGATCTTCAAATTTATACAATATTTGTTAACCTAAATAACACATTTACTTACCTGTTAAAACAAAAAAAAATAACATGCACTTTTTTCAAAATTTTGACAAAAGTTTTTATTTACCAAATCCCTTTGCATGTGACATATTTTTTAAAAATGTAGGTGATTTTCTCGAGTATTTTTTGGGGACCTATTATAGCCAAGCCTCCTTGAGTGTCTATGGGCTGTCTTCCATACTCACATTATTTACACTGATTTTATATAAAATTGTCACAGCTCAAATTTAACTTTAGAAATCCTGTTAAGAACATAATTGCTGAGATGTTTTGGTATTTATAAAATAATATAAAGTAAAAAAAAAAAAAAAATCTCTTTCGAATTCGTCAAATCAGCAAATCTCCATTGTACTATTTTGTGTGTTTTAAAAGGTAGCATGCATATGAAAAATTTTTTTAACTTACCCTCATGCATTTATGTGCTTAGTGTTGTTTATGTCTATATATATATAATCAGGTTTTATAGTATCTATTATGTTTTACATGTTATGTTAAGGTCCCCATCTAATTTCCCGTCGCCAAATTCTTTTTTTTTGCTCTTTTTTTTTTGTTGTTAGCGGGAGGAATGTTAAAATTGAAAATTTTAACACTTTTGGAAATTTATTATTTTTTATCAAATCCTCCGGAAAATATTTCAGTTTCTTTTATTTAATTATTTTTCTCTATTTATAATGTTTAATAGTCCGTTTTGTCAAAATTCATTTCATTCCGTTTTGGCATTTTCAGATATTTTTCTAAATTTCCGATTTTTCAATTTTAAATATTTTTCTAAATTTTATTTCCTTGCAACTTTAATTTCATAAGATAGTTTATTTTATTTCCTTTAATTAGAGCCATCGCGCATAGAAATAGCTTAAAATTTAATTGTTTTCCCTTCAAAAAATCATAAGTCCAAAAATACCTTTTTTATTTGACTGTATTCTTAAATTCAGCGGTCAGCCATGTTTGCTTAAAAGTCTCGGCTTTCCCGCGCTTTCAGAAGGGGAGGAAATGTTCTAGAATACTCCGGAAGGTTCACGGCGTCCATTCTTAACGTCACAGCGTCCCTTTCGTGCAAGCTGATTGGCCACTCGGGGCGAACGCGAAATTGGATGATGTTTTCTTTTCCCCTGACTTTTTTTCTCTTGAATGTAAGCTCGGTTAGGGTATACACGTTTTTTTTCGCCGGTCCGTGGCGCCGGGTTTGGCCTTTGCGAGCGAACCGGTGTTACGGACAGGCCGATCATCCAATTTTTATCTGATTTTAATTATGTTATCAAGACATTTCAACCTTGGATTTTAAGTGTGTCGGAAAAATCGCTGGCTAAATGTTAAGATCGAATGCCTCCAACATCTGGATGTACGTTTCTTACAAGCTCATAGAAGAACTGGCCAGAAGTAACTAAGCCTAAAACGACGCTCAATTCATATCATCTCTAATTTCTCATGTTTGTGTGAAAAGGTTATTCCATAGCCTTCGAAGTCTGCCTGTATTATACACCGATCGCACAATCAATATGGAAATGTTGATCATTATCTCTCAAAACAGTGCTTCATACAATTTTAGAGTATTTGCACTATTAATGATTGAAGTGCGAAATCGAACAGGGAGCCAGCTTGATCGGAAATAGTGATGAAGTTACCTAATGATGCATAAACAAGATTTTGCTCAAGATGAAATAGTGTCTATACCCCTAGCAAAATAAATCGCATCAAAATGAAAATCGGCAAAATATCTAAATTATTGTGATCTGTGACCTATATCTCCATGAAATAATATGACATTCTTGGGATTAATATCAGTGTTGGTTTTTTTATCAAAGATCTCGTAACGTATCGCGACTCTTGAAACATTATATTGCCAGAAACAGATTGTTTTAGTTATGTCGGAAATGAACATATTATGTGGCGATTGTGTCTACCTCTGCATCTAATTATATATTTTTTTCTATTATCTATGGCCATAGAATCATCTTTATTTAATCCAGCTATTTATGATTTATTATGATTGAATAAATTAGTTAGTGAGCTAATTCATGTGTGATTTATTAAATGATCGTGTGCTCTCTTGGAATATATATTAATACATATTTTTTAGTTAACTTTTTCTCCATTGGGGTAAGTTAATTATATTTTTTCTATTATTGTTTTATTTATTTAATTTAAATGATTATTATTGGTCTTGATTTAAAAGTTTTAATTAGCCGCGGCACATTATAACGCAATGTACCCACTATTATACTCTTTTCCGGCCATTTATTAACGTAGTTTATTCTGATTATTATTAACGATCAATTTATTTATATACTTTATTTATTTTATCTATTCAAAATTCAAAAAACTAAAACTCAATTTTTTCTCTTGTAACATTATGGTGCCGTCTAAAACTAACTCTATTTAAGGTTGAGGACCTGGAGTTATGTGCTCATTAATTTCTTTTTTCAAAATTAATTAATTTTAACGATCGCGATTAAAAAAAAAAAAAAAATCGCGAATATTTTATTTATATTTTCAATAACATATGCATGCTATTTATAGTATTCCAGAATATTATATTGTTTATGTGTGTGTTTTCATTTTATTTGATGTGGTAAATCTCAATATACGGCATCCCAAAAGATAAAAGGGATGCAAATGATTTTGAGCTATTGCAACCATGAATGTTTAAAATAAATAAACAAAAAAAAAAAAAAAAAAAATTGATTGAGGTTTGCCACTGATACAAACATTTATTTTCTTTTGTATTGCAATCTTGTATTTTTCATATGATTCACGGATTTGCTTAAAACTGAAAGAGATATTTCAAAACTCTTTACTAATAAGATGAATAATCTTTATATTTGTTATTGCAAATAAATGCCAGTTTAAAATTAAGAGATTTGCTTCAAAAAAAAAAAAAAAAAAAAAAAAAAAAAAAATTAAGGCTTGTTTTTTAAGAAAAGGGATATTTATATCAAACCAAAATATTGAACTTAGATAAAAAGTAGTAGGGGATGATAAGTTATTTTATTGTTTATGACATGCCTTAATTATGAAATACGATTTATTTTTACAACTACTCCTAGATACAGAGTAGCGATTTTACTTCAGTGGGAAAAATAAAAAGATAAAATTTATAGAAAAAATTTAGAATATACTTTCTTTTATAGGGATGATTTCAGTATTTCTTAAACATTCAGTTGAATAGATATTACTTAAAAAAAAAAAAAAAAAAAAAATCTTTATAATGTAATATTTCTGGGCAGGGGTGTTTGAATATCCTTTTGGGGGATGGTATTACTTTGCATCAATGAAAAGCCAAGCCAAAGGCCACGGCAAGGTTTTTTCAGATCGTCATTGGACCTCCCTAATTGTATATGACAATTCTTTTACCTAGAATTAAAAAAAAAAAAAAAAAAAAAAAAAAAAATCTTTATAATGTAATATTTATAGGGAAAGGTGTTTGAGTATCCTTTTGGGGGATGGCAGCTACTTGGGCCTCCCTAATTTTATATGACAATCACTTTCACTCAGAATAAATCAAAAAAAAAAAAAAAAAAAGGCATGCATACCTTGTATTCTTTCAAGCCAAAAAAAAACTTTACAGGAAATAGTGGTAGGCAATTAATATAAACATCATTATTCAATTTGAAAATAAAAAGCTTATGAAATGTTATATAAAACTGTGCACAGTAAAAAGTATTTTCTAATAAATTATTGATGATAGACCATTGCATTAGCAGTTAATTAAAATGTCCACGTGGTTGTAAACTTTGGCAACCCTTACTGGCTTTTGCTCGCATGCATGCTCTATTCAAAATTTTTTATATATGAAAAAATATTTATGAAATCTTTTATAGTATATGCAGAGACCAATAAAAGCTGAGCCTAATTTTAGTGTTATCAGCAGTCTCATGATGCATTGCTTACATTTATGTGGAATAAAATATTTCCATTTTCTTCAATTTAAAATGAATATAGAATAATGATATCAAAAAATCATGATGATTAGCATAATTGCCTGTTTTCCTGCCAACTAATTTCAATTAGTATAAAATTTACTCTAAAATGTTCATTTATTGATTTATGATCCACTTTTCATCCCTATTACAATTCACGCCATCATAGGCAAAATTTAAAATTCAATCATGGCTAGGACTTCTCAGAAAAAAAAATTATTTTCCTTGTCAACAATTGTTGAAACTGCTGCAATAAGTAAATACGTAAATAACCAAATTCACTTACCTTAAAATTATTCTTTGATTTCAATGTTGGTACATGTGGATAGTAGGCTGGGTTAGAGGCCGAATAGTTCTGTCAATAGTATCTGTCAGGCTGGTCCGAGATATTCCACTTTTGCATTGACACTGTAAATCTTGAATATTTGCAGATCTTTAAATTTATACAATATTTGTTAACCTAAATAACACATTTACTTACCTGTTAAAAAAAAAAAAAAATAACATGCACTTTTTTCAAAATTTTGACAAAAGTTTTTATTTACCAAATCCCTTTGCATGTGACATATTTTTTAAAAATGTAGGTGATTTTCTCGAGTATTTTTTGGGGACCTATTATAGCCAAGCCTCCTTGAGTGTCTATGGGCTGTCTTCCATACTCACATTATTTACACTGATTTTATATAAAATTGTCACAGCTCAAATTTAACTTTAGAAATCCTGTTAAGAACATAATTGCTGAGATGTTTTGGTATTCATAAAATAATATAAAGTAAAAAAAAAAAAAAAAAAAAAATCTCTTTCGAATTCGTCAAATCAGCAAATCTCCATTGTACTATTTTGTGTGTTTTAAAAGGTAGCATGCATATGAAAAATTTTTTTAACTTACCCTCATGCATTTATGTGCTTAGTGTTGTTTATGTCTATATATATATAATCAGGTTTTATAGTATCTATTATGTTTTACATGTTATGTTAAGGTCCCCATCCAATTTCCCGTCGCCAAATTCTTTTTTTTTGCTCTGTTTTTTTTTTTTGTTGTTAGCGGGAGGAATGTTAAAATTGAAAATTTTAACACTTTTGGAAATTTATTATTTTTTATCAAATCCTCCGGAAAATATTTCAGTTTCTTTTATTTAATTATTTTTCTCTATTTATAATGTTTAATAGTCCGTTTTGTCAAAATTCATTTCATTCCGTTTTGGCATTTTCAGATATTTTTCTAAATTTCCGATTTTTCAATTTTAAATACTTTTCTAAATTTTATTTCCTTGCAACTTTAATTTCATAAGATAGTTTATTTTATTTCCTTTAATTAGAGCCATCGCGCATAGAAATAGCTTAAAATTTAATTGTTTTCCCTTCAAAAAATCATAAGTCCAAAAATACCTTTTTTATTTGACTGTATTCTTAAATTCAGCGGTCAGCCATGTTTGCTTAAAAGTCTCGGCTTTCCCGCGCTTTCAGAAGGGGAGGAAATGTTCTAGAATACTCCGGAAGGTTCACGGCGTCCATTCTTAACGTCACAGCGTCCCTTTCGTGCAAGCTGATTGGCTACTCGGGGCGAGCGCGAAATTGGATGATGTTTTCTTTTCCCCTGACTTTTTTTCTCTTGAATGTAAGCTCGGTTAGGATATACACGTTTTTTTTCGCCGGGTTTGGCCTTTGCGAGCGAACCGGTGTTACGGACAGGCCGATCATCCAATTTTTATCTGATATTAATTATGTTATCAAGACATTTCAACCTTGGATTTTAAGTGTGTCGGAAAAATCGCTGGCTAAATGTTAAGATCGAATGCCTCCAACATCTGGATGTACGTTTCTTACAAGCTCATAGAAGAACTGGCCTGAAGTAACTAAGCCTAAAACGACGCTCAATTCATATCATCTCTAATTTCTCATGTTTGTGTGAAAAGGTTATTCCATAGCCTTCGAAGTCTGCCTGTATTATACACCGATCGCACAATCAATATGGAAATGTTGATCATTATCTCTCAAAACAGTGCTTCATACAATCTTAGAGTATTTGCACTATTAATGATTGAAGTGCGAAATCGAACAGGGAGCCAGCTTGATCGGAAATAGTGATGAAGTTACCTAATGATGCATAAACAAGATTTTGCTCAAGATGAAATAGTGTCTATACCCCTAGCAAAATAAATCGCATCAAAATGAAAATCGGCAAAATATCTAAATTATTGTGATCTGTGACCTATATCTCCATGAAATAATATGACATTCTTGGGATTAATATCAGTGTTGGTTTTTTATCAAAGATCTCGTAACGTATCGCGACTCTTGAAACATTATATTGCCAGAAACAGATTGTTTTAGTTATGTCGGAAATGAACATATTATGTGGCGATTGTGTCTACCTCTGCATCTAATTATATATTTTTTTCTATTATCTATGGCCATAGAATCATCTTTATTTAATCCAGCTATTTATGATTTATTATGACTGAATAAATTAGTTAGTGAGCTAATCCATGTGTGATTTATTAAATGATCGTGTGCTCTCTTGGAATATATATTAATACATATTTTTTAGTTACCTTTTTCTCCATTGGGGTAAGTTAATTATATTTTTTCTATTATTGTTTTATTTATTTAATTTAAATGATTATTATTGGTCTTGATTTAAAAGTTTTAATTAGCCGCGGCACCTTATAACGCAATGTACCCACTATTATACTCTTTTCCGGCCATTTATTAACGTAGTTTATTCTGATTATTATTAACGATCAATTTATTTATATACTTTATTTATTTTATCTATTCAAAATTCAAAAAACTAAAACTCAATTTTTTCTCTTGTAACACTATGGTGCCGTCTAAAACTAACTCTATTTAAGGTTGAGGACCTGGAGTTATGTGCTCATTAATTTCTTTTTTCAAAATTAATTAATTTTAACGATCGCGATAAAAAAAAAAAAAAAAAAAAAATCGCGAATATTTTATTTATATTTTCAATAACATATGCATGCTATTTATAGTATTCCAGAATATTATATTGTTTATGTGTGTGTTTTCATTTTATTTGATGTGGTAAATCTCAATATACGGCATCTCAAAAGATGAAAGGGATGCAAATGATTTTGAGCTATTGCAACCATGAATGTTTAAAATTAATAAACAAAAAAAAAAAAAAAAAAAAAAAAAAATTGATTGAGGTTTGCCACTGATACAAACATTTATTTTCTTTTGTATTGCAATCTTGTATTTTTCATATGATTCACGGATTTGCTTAAAACTGAAAGAGATATTTCAAAACTCTTTACTAATAAGATGAATAATCTTTATATTTGTTATTGCAAAAAAATGCCAGTTTAAAATTAAGAGATTTGCTTCAAAAAAAAAAAAAAAAAAAAAAAATTAAGGCTTGTTTTTTAAGAAAAGGGATATTTATATCAAACCAAAATATTGAACTTAGATAAAAAGTAGTAGGGGATGATTAGTTATTTTATTGTTTATGACATGCCTTAATTAATCGAAATGCCAGAAAAAAATAAATTACCGGTTTTGATTGGAGAATAAGAAAAGAAACGAGAAGAGAATCTTGCTATCTCTAAAAGTAGGTAAAATGGAAGGACCGCAGAAGCGTCAAATTTGTAGAATTTATTTAATCAATTTTAAAATAATGTGCACATCATCAGACCAGAACATTGCGAATTTGGAGATAACTGAATATTCTTTTAATTTTAACATTAAATTCAAATTGCCCCTCGATGATTGAAATGGACTTGAACGATATCCAGCTATGGCCCACGGCCTACCACTTGTAAACGCAAAATTTACATATGACAAAAGTTGGATATAATGATAGCATTTGTCGCTTATAAGCGAGATAAGAAATTCCTTACATGAGCAAAAAAGGAAGGGTGGGGGTGTTTAAAAAAAATAGCATAAGCTATTGGAGGGAAAGGGGGGGGGGATGACCGTGCATCGGCAGATTTTTTTTTTTTTTTTTTTTTTTTCTTTTCCCTGACTTTTATAGTCAGTTTTCAAATTCCCTGACTATTCCAGGTTCTCCAGGTAGTGTGGCAACTCTGTTGATATAAAATAGTTTTTATACTACCTTAGCTATATCCGTCAAAAATATTATAAATGATTATTATGATACACAACTAAGACTGTTAAAATTGAAAATTTTAACACTTTTGGAAATTTATTATTTTTTATCAAATCCTCCGGAAAATATTTCAGTTTCTTTTATTTAATTATTTTTCTCTATTTAAAATGTTTAAAAGTCCGTTTTGTCAAAATTCATTTCATTCCGTTTTGGCATTTTCAGATATTTTTCTAAATTTCCGATTTTTCAATTTTAAATACTTTTCTAAATTTTCTTTCCTTGCAACTTTAATTTCACAAGATAGCTTATTTTATTTCCTTTAATTAGAGCCATCGCGCATAGAAATAGCTTAAAATTTGTTTTCCCTTCAAAAAATAATAAGTCCAAAAATACCTTTTTTATTTGACTGTATTCTTAAATTCAGCGGTCAGCCATGTTTGCTTAAAAGTCTCGACTTTCCCGCGCTTTCAGAAGGGGAGGAAATGTTCTAGAATACTCCGGAAGGTTCACGACGTCCATTCTTAACGTCACAGCGTCCCTTTCGTGCAAGCTGATTGGCTACTCGGGGCGAGCGCGAAATTGGATGATGTTTTCTTTTCCCCTGACTTTTTTTCTCTTGAATGTAAGCTCGGTTAGGATATACACGTTTTTTTTCGCCGGGTTTGGCCTTTGCGAGCGAACCGGTGTTACGGACAGGCCGATCATCCAATTTTTATCTGATATTAATTATGTTATCAAGACATTTCAACCTTGGATTTTAAGTGTGTCGGAAAAATCGCTGGCTAAATGTTAAGATCGAATGCCTCCAACATCTGGATGTACGTTTCTTACAAGCTCATAGAAGAACTGGCCTGAAGTAACTAAGCCTAAAACGACGCTCAATTCATATCATCTCTAATTTCTCATGTTTGTGTGAAAAGGTTATTCCATAGCCTTCGAAGTCTGCCTGTATTATACACCGATCGCACAATCAATATGGAAATGTTGATCATTATCTCTCAAAACAGTGCTTCATACAATCTTAGAGTATTTGCACTATTAATGATTGAAGTGCGAAATCGAACAGGGAGCCAGCTTGATCGGAAATAGTGATGAAGTTACCTAATAATGCATAAACAAGATTTTGCTCAAGATGAAATAGTGTCTATACCCCTAGCAAAATAAATCGCATCAAAATGAAAATCGGCAAAATATCTAAATTATTGTGATCTGTGACCTATATCTCCATGAAATAATATGACATTCTTGGGATTAATATCAGTGTTGGTTTTTTTTATCAAAGATCTCGTAACGTATCGCGACTCTTGAAACATTATATTGCCAGAAACAGATTGTTTTAGTTATGTCGGAAATGAACATATTATGTGGCGATTGTGTCTACCTCTGCATCTAATTATATATTTTTTTTCTATTATCTATGGCCATAGAATCATCTTTATTTAATCCAGCTATTTATGATTTATTATGATTGAATAAATTAGTTAGTGAGCTAATCCATGTGTGATTTATTAAATGATCGTGTGCTCTCTTGGAATATATATTAATACATATTTTTTAGTTACCTTTTTCTCCATTTGGGTAAGTTAATTATATTTTTTCTATTATTGTTTTATTTATTTAATTTAAATGATTATTATTGGTCTTGATTTAAAAGTTTTAATTAGCCGCGGCACCTTATAACGCAATGTACCCACTATTATACTCTTTTCCGGCCATTTATTAACGTAGTTTATTCTGATTATTATTAACTATCAATTTATTTATATACTTTATTTATTTTATCTATTCAAAATTCAAAAAACTAAAACTCAATTTTTTCTCTTGTAACATTATGGTGCCGTCTAAAACTAACTCTATTTAAGGTTGAGGACCTGGAGTTATGTGCTCATTAATTTCTTTTTTCAAAATTAAATAATTTTAACGATCGCGATAAAAAAAAAAAAAAAAAAAAATCGCGAATATTTTATTTATATTTTCAATAACATATGCATGCTATTTATAGTATTCCAGAATATTATATTGTTTATGTGTGTGTTTTCATTTTATTTGATGTGGTAAATCTCAATATACGGCATCCCAAAAGATAAAAGGGATGCAAATGATTTTGAGCTATTGCAACCATGAATGTTTAAAATAAATAAACAAAAAAAAAAAAAAAAAAAAAAAATTGATTGAGGTTTGCCACTGATACAAACATTTATTTTCTTTTGTATTGCAATCTTGTATTTTTCATATGATTCACGGATTTGCTTAAAACTGAAAGAGATATTTCAAAACTCTTTACTAATAAGATGAATAATCTTTATATTTGTTATTGCAAATAAATGCCAGTTTAAAATTAAGAGATTTGCTTCAAAAAAAAAAAATTAAAAAAAAATTAAGGCTTGTTTTTTAAGAAAAGGGATATTTATATCAAACCAAAATATTGAACTTAGATAAAAAGTAGTAGGGGATGATTAGTTATTTTATTGTTTATGACATGCCTTAATTATTAAATACGATTTATTTTTACAACTACTCCTAGATACAGAGTAGCGATTTTACTTCAGTGGGAAAAATAAAAAGATAAAATTTATAGAAAAAATTTAGAATATACTTTCTTTTATAGGGATGATTTCAGTATTTCTTAAACATTCAGTTGAATAGATATTACTTTAAAAAAAAAAAAAAAGAAAAGAAAAAAAAAAAATCTTTATAATGTAATATTTCTGGGCAGGGGTGTTTGAATATCCTTTTGGGGGATGGTATTACTTTGCATCAATGAAAAGCCAAGCCAAAGGCCACGGCAAGGTTTTTTCAGATCGTCATTGGACCTCCCTAATTGTATATGACAATTCTTTTACCTAGAATTTAAAAAAAAAAAAAAAAAATCTTTATAATGTAATATTTATGGGGAAAGGTGTTTGAGTATCCTTTTGGGGGATGGCAGCTACTTGGGCCTCCCTAATTTTATATGACAATCACTTTCACTCAGAATAAATCAAAAAAAAAAAAAAAAAAAAAAAGGCATACATACCTTGTATTCTTTCAAGCCAAAAAAAACTTTACAGGAAATAGTGGTAGGCAATTAATATAAACATCATTATTCAATTTGAAAATAAAAAGCTTATGAAATGTTATATAAAACTGTGCACAGTAAAAAGTATTTTCTAATAAATTATTGATGATAGACCATTGCATTAGCAGTTAATTAAAATGTCCACGTGGTTGTAAACTTTGGCAACCCTTACTGGTATTTGCTCGCATGCATGCTCTATTCAAAATTTTTCATATATGAAAAAATATTTATGAAATCTTTTATAGTATATGCAGAGACCAATAAAAGCTGAGCCTAATTTTAGTGTTATCAGCAGTCTCATGATGCATTGCTTACATTTATGTGGAATAAAATATTTCCATTTTCTTCAATTTAAAATGAATATAGAATAATGATATCAAAAAATCATGATGATTAGCATAATTGCCTGTTTTCCTGCCAACTAATTTCAATTAGTATAAAATTTACTCTAAAATGTTCATTTATTGATTTATGATCCACTTTTCATCCCTATTACAATTCATGCCATCATAGGCAAAATTTAATATTCAATCATGGCTAGGACTTCTCAGAAAAAAAAAAAAAAATTATTTTCCTTGTCAACAATTGTTGAAACTGCTGCAATAAGTAAGTACGTAAATAACCAAATTCACTTACCTTAAAATTATTCTTTGATTTCAATGTTGGTACATGTGGATGGTAGGCTGGGTTAGAGGCCGAATAGTTCTGTCAATAGTATCTGTCAGGCTGGTCCGAGATATTCCACTTTTGCATTGACACTGTAAATCTTGAATACTTGCAGATCTTCAAATTTATACAATATTTGTTAACCTAAATAACACATTTACTTACCTGTTAAAACAAAAAAAAATAACATGCACTTTTTTCAAAATTTTGACAAAAGTTTTTATTTACCAAATCCCTTTGCATGTGACATATTTTTTAAAAATGTAGGTGATTTTCTCGAGTATTTTTTGGGGACCTATTATAGCCAAGCCTCCTTGAGTGTCTATGGGCTGTCTTCCATACTCACATTATTTACACTGATTTTATATAAAATTGTCACAGCTCAAATTTAACTTTAGAAATCCTGTTAAGAACATAATTGCTGAGATGTTTTGGTATTTATAAAATAATATAAAGTAAAAAAAAAAAAAAAATCTCTTTCGAATTCGTCAAATCAGCAAATCTCCATTGCACTATTTTGTGTGTGTTTAAAAGGTAGCATGCATATGAAAAATTTTTTTAACTTACCCTCATGCATTTATGTGCTTAGTGTTGTTTATGTCTATATATATATAATCAGGTTTTATAGTATCTATTATGTTTTACATGTTATGTTAAGGTCCCCATCTAATTTCCCGTCGCCAAATTCTTTTTTTTTGCTCTTTTTTTTTTGTTGTTAGCGGGAGGAATGTTAAAATTGAAAATTTTAACACTTTTGGAAATTTATTATTTTTTATCAAATCCTCCGGAAAATATTTCAGTTTCTTTTATTTAATTATTTTTCTCTATTTATAATGTTTAATAGTCCGTTTTGTCAAAATTCATTTCATTCCGTTTTGGCATTTTCAGATATTTTTCTAAATTTCCGATTTTTCAATTTTAAATATTTTTCTAAATTTTATTTCCTTGCAACTTTAATTTCATAAGATAGTTTATTTTATTTCCTTTAATTAGAGCCATCGCGCATAGAAATAGCTTAAAATTTAATTGTTTTCCCTTCAAAAAATCATAAGTCCAAAAATACCTTTTTTATTTGACTGTATTCTTAAATTCAGCGGTCAGCCATGTTTGCTTAAAAGTCTCGGCTTTCCCGCGCTTTCAGAAGGGGAGGAAATGTTCTAGAATACTCCGGAAGGTTCACGGCGTCCATTCTTAACGTCACAGCGTCCCTTTCGTGCAAGCTGATTGGCCACTCGGGGCGAACGCGAAATTGGATGATGTTTTCTTTTCCCCTGACTTTTTTTCTCTTGAATGTAAGCTCGGTTAGGGTATACACGTTTTTTTTCGCCGGTCCGTGGCGCCGGGTTTGGCCTTTGCGAGCGAACCGGTGTTACGGACAGGCCGATCATCCAATTTTTATCTGATTTTAATTATGTTATCAAGACATTTCAACCTTGGATTTTAAGTGTGTCGGAAAAATCGCTGGCTAAATGTTAAGATCGAATGCCTCCAACATCTGGATGTACGTTTCTTACAAGCTCATAGAAGAACTGGCCAGAAGTAACTAAGCCTAAAACGACGCTCAATTCATATCATCTCTAATTTCTCATGTTTGTGTGAAAAGGTTATTCCATAGCCTTCGAAGTCTGCCTGTATTATACACCGATCGCACAATCAATATGGAAATGTTGATCATTATCTCTCAAAACAGTGCTTCATACAATTTTAGAGTATTTGCACTATTAATGATTGAAGTGCGAAATCGAACAGGGAGCCAGCTTGATCGGAAATAGTGATGAAGTTACCTAATGATGCATAAACAAGATTTTGCTCAAGATGAAATAGTGTCTATACCCCTAGCAAAATAAATCGCATCAAAATGAAAATCGGCAAAATATCTAAATTATTGTGATCTGTGACCTATATCTCCATGAAATAATATGACATTCTTGGGATTAATATCAGTGTTGGTTTTTTTATCAAAGATCTCGTAACGTATCGCGACTCTTGAAACATTATATTGCCAGAAACAGATTGTTTTAGTTATGTCGGAAATGAACATATTATGTGGCGATTGTGTCTACCTCTGCATCTAATTATATATTTTTTTCTATTATCTATGGCCATAGAATCATCTTTATTTAATCCAGCTATTTATGATTTATTATGATTGAATAAATTAGTTAGTGAGCTAATTCATGTGTGATTTATTAAATGATCGTGTGCTCTCTTGGAATATATATTAATACATATTTTTTAGTTAACTTTTTCTCCATTGGGGTAAGTTAATTATATTTTTTCTATTATTGTTTTATTTATTTAATTTAAATGATTATTATTGGTCTTGATTTAAAAGTTTTAATTAGCCGCGGCACATTATAACGCAATGTACCCACTATTATACTCTTTTCCGGCCATTTATTAACGTAGTTTATTCTGATTATTATTAACGATCAATTTATTTATATACTTTATTTATTTTATCTATTCAAAATTCAAAA
This sequence comes from Salticus scenicus, assembly GCA_963930645.1. Lineage (NCBI taxonomy): Eukaryota > Metazoa > Arthropoda > Arachnida > Araneae > Salticidae > Salticus > Salticus scenicus. The sequence continues at coordinate 305,114 of CAWVNO010001040.1, forward strand.
AACTAAAACTAAATTTTTTCTCTTGTAACACTATGGTGCCGTCTAAAACTAACTCTATTTAAGGTTGAGGACCTGGAGTTATGTGCTCATTAATTTCTTTTTTCAAAATTAATTAATTTTAACGATCACGATAAAAAAAAAAAAAAAAAAAAAAAAAAAATCGCGAATATTTTATTTATATTTTCAATAACATATGCATGCTATTTATAGTATTCCAGAATATTATATTGTTTATGTGTGTGTTTTCATTTTATTTGATGTTTTAAATCTCAATATACGGCATCCCAAAAGATGAAAGGGATGCAAATGACTTTGAGCTATTGCAACCATGAATGTTTAAAATAAATAAAAAAAAAAATAAAAAAAAAAAAATGATTGAGGTTTGCCACTGATACAAACATTTATTTTCTTTTGTATTGCAATCTTGTATTTTTCATATGATTCAAGGATTTGCTTAAAATTGAAAGAGATATTTCAAAACTCTTTACTAATAAGATGAATAATCTTTATATTTGTTATTGCAAATGAATGCCAGTTTAAAATTAAGAGATTTGCTTCAAAAAAAAAAAAAAAAAAAAATTAAGGCTTGTTTTTTAAGAAAAGGGATATTTATATCAAACTAAAATATTGAACTTAGATAAAAAGTAGTAGGGGATGATAAGTTGTTTTATTGTTTATGACATGCCTTAATAATGAAATACGATTTATTTTTACAACTACTCCTAGATACAGAATAGCGATTTTACTTCAGTGGGAAAAATAAAAAGATAAAATTTATAGAAAAAATTTAGAATATACTTTCTTTTATAGGGACGATTTCAGTATTTCTTACACATTCAGTTGAATAGATATTACTTAAAAAAAAAAGAAAAGAAAAGAAAAGAAAAAAAAAAATTATTTATAATGTAATATTTCTGGGCAGGGGTGTTTGAATATCCTTTTGGGGGATGGTATTACTTTGCATCAATGAAAAGCCAAGCCAAAGGCCACGGCAAGGTTTTTTCAGATCGTCATTGGACCTCCCTAATTGTATATGACAATTCTTTTACCTAGAATTAAAAAAAAAAAAAAAAAAAAAATCTCTATAATGTAATATTTATGGGGAAAGGTGTTTGAGTATCCTTTTGGGGGATGGCAGCTACTTGGGCCTCCCTAATTTTATATGACAATCACTTTCACTCAGAATAAAAAAAAAAAAAAAAAAAAAAAAAAGGCATACATACCTTGTATTTTTTCAAGCCAAAAAAAACTTTACAGGAAATAGTGGTAGGCATTTAATATAAATATCATTATTCAATTTGAAAATAAAAAGCTTATGAAATGTTATATAAAACTGTGCACAGTGAAAAGTATTTTTATTAACCGACTTAAAAAAAAGAAGGAAGGTTCTCAATTCAAACCGTATGTTTTTTTTATGTTTGTTAGCTCATAACTTCTGAACGGATGCTCCGATTTTGATACTTTTTGTTTTGTTGAAAAGGTCTTGGTCTACAATAGGTCCCATTGTAATATCTTTACGATCTAAAGAAAATACAGGGTGCCCCAAAAAATCAGTCCCAACTCTTTTAACTGCTAAACGGCTGCAGCTATAGTGATAAAAATGGTATGTAAGTATAGCAAAGTGGCCATGCTGTACAAGGTTAAACCGCTTGCAGCGCCACCTGGTGGAAAATAGCAGAGTTAGTGTTCCTATCTCGAAAACGGTGCTAAAGAAAAAAGTGAATTAGAAAGTTGAAGAGTATCATCGATAGTAGAAAAAGATAGTTTAGACATTCATGCTAGCGTTCCTATCTCGGAAACAGTTCAAGACAGGGGGAAAAAGTGAATTATAAAATTGCAGAGCATCATCGATTTAGTACGAAAAGATAGTTTAGACACTGATGCTAAAAATACAATGCTAAAAACGTGCATTTTTTTGTTCGTAATTTCTTACACTATACATACTTCAGCTACATTGCTCACGTTGTAGCGTAGCTGGGGAGACATACGCTATATAGTTCAAAATACGGTTACTTGATACTTTTTGTTTTGTTGTAGAGATCTTGGTCTGAAGTAGGTCCCATTATAACTTCTTTACAATCTAAAGAAAATAAAGCGCCATCTGGTGAAAAACAGCGGAATTAGCGCTCCTATCTCAAAAACGGTTCAAGATGGGAGAAAAGTTAATTACGAAGTTGCAGAGCATCTTCGATTTACTACAAAAAGACAGTTTTAGACATTATTGCTAAAAATAGAACGCTTAAAACGTGCAGTTGTTTGTTCGCTATTTCCTACATTATGCACACTTGAACTACGTTGCACACTTTGCAGCGTAGCGGATGACACGTATACTCTGTCGTTCAAAGTTCTGTTACTGTAAGCGGTCACATCGATTAGCGCAAAGTCGTTTTCAGCCAACTTCAGAAAGGAGGGTGTTCTTAATTCAAGCTATGTGTTGTTGTTGGTGTTTGTAAGCTTATAACATCGTAAGAGATGCTCTAATTAACCGACTTCAAAAAGGAGGAGGTTCTCAATTCAAAGCATATGTTTTTTGTTTTTGTTTGTTAGCTCATAACTTCTGAACAGATGATCCGATTTTGGTACTTTTTGTTTTATTGTAAAGGTCTTGGTCTGAAATAAATCCCATTGTAAGATCTTTGCGATCACAAAAAAATACAGGGTGCCCAAAAAAGTCAGTTAAGTGGACATGTGCTACGCGATTCAACCGCCTAAAGTGCAACCTGGTGGAATAGAGTGGAGTTAGCGATCCTATCTCGGAAACGTTTCAAGACAGGGGTAAAAAGTGAATTATAAATTGCAGAGCATCATCGATGTAGTACGCAAAGATAGTTTAGACATAATTGCTAAAAACAAATTGCTTAAAACGTGCATTTGTTTCTTCACAATTTCCTATTTTGTGCACACTTGAACGACATTGCATATGTTGTAGCGTAGCGGGTGACATTTATGCAATGTAAAATTCAATGTATAGTTATTGTAAGCGGTCACATCGATTAACACATAGACGTTTTAAACCGATTTCATAAAGGAAGAGGTTCTCAATGCAAACCATGTTTCTCGTTGTTGCTGTTGAAATTTGTTAGCTTATAACTTCGTAAGAGATGATTTAATTTTAATACTTTTTTTTTGTCGTAATGATATTGGCCTGAAATAGGTTTCATTATGATTTCATTAAGATATAAACAAATTACAGAATACTCACAAAAGTCTGTTCTCACTCTAACTGCTGAACGCATGCAGCTACATTGGTAAAAGCAGTATGTAAGTATCGATGTTGAAAATTCTATCCGTCAGCTGCAATGCATATTTTGCTCTTTGTTTGAACTTTACGCTGCGCAATTTCCAGCGCAGCGGGTGACACGTATTCACTGTAAAGTTCAATATATATGCCTAACAGAATTTTCGGTTACGAATACATCGTATCCGTTCTTTACATTTCTAAAGACTTTTTAATTTAACGTATGTTCGTTCAACAGATAGTTTTTTGCTCATATCCGATAAAGGCAAGAAAAGTAACACAACTTAAAAATGCAGCATTTGAGAAAAATCAACTTAAAAATAACTTTACTATAAAACAACTGGCACAACTGTCTCTCGAGTGGATAACTTTCTAGATGGAGATGTAACTTTTTTGTTCACATTGGGTGCATTTCATGTATTTTTCAGTGACATAAACCTTTTTTGAGTAATGTCACTTTTCTTGGAACTTGTGATTTGTGAATCTTCCGTCGAACGTCTTCTGATGCTCTGCTATATAAATAAGTTTTCACTGAAAAGAGTAAAATAAAATCTTTTTGTAAAAAAATAGAACCGACTCCAAAAAGGAACTACTATTCAAACAACTAAAAATGAAAGAAAATTGGTAGAAAATATAACTGTAAATTGCGCCTAAAAGTATAAAATAATTTCCTTCGCCAAACAACCTATAACACTACAATTAATCATAACTTTTGAAGTCGGCGCAAAATTAAATAAAAATTGATACCTTTATTCAATACAAAAATGAAATCCAATTCAAAATATACATCTCACATTGTTACCTGCAAAATGCAACCGAGAACTAATTTGATTCAAGAAAACAAATAAGATTTCGTAAGCAGCAAAAGTTGGCGAAGATGCTGGTATCTGACGTCCTTGGTGAAAGAAAAATCGCAAAATTATCTGGCAAACATATTTAATTTCTTTGGGATATCATGATTATTTTGATAAGGTATATCAAGAGAGAAATCTAGAATATGAAACAACACATCGTACAATATATATTATGAAAATATACATCTTGCGTGTATATTTTTGCCTTACGTTTTGATCACCAAATCCAAAAGCCATCAAGGATGATAGTTATCAAAGTTATACCAAATTTGCAAAGGAAACTCTAACTTCGTAGAAACATAAATACCGCATTGTGAAGAATGTTCACTGTTCTATGTAGATGCTACTAATGGACCAATTGTATACAGTGATAAAAAAATAAAGGAAACATGAAAATGGATCATTCGAAACAACAGCATTTGTTGCTACCGATCTAAAGACAAACCTTTAAAAACTAATTAAATTTTATTTAATTTTGCGCCGACTTCAAAAGTTATGATTAATTGTAGTGTTATAGGTTGTTTGGCGAAGGAAATTATTTTATACTTTTAGGCGCAATTTACAGTTATATTTTCTACCAATTTTCTTTCATTTTTAGTTGTTTGAATAGTAGTTCCTTTTTGGAGTCGGTTCTATTTTTTTACAAAAAGATTTTATCTAATAAATTATTGATGATAGACCATTGCATTAGCAGTTAATTAAAATGTCCACGTGGTTGTAAACTTTGGCAACCCTTACTGGCTTTTGCTCGCATGCATGCTCTATTCAAAATTTTTTATATATGAAAAAATATTTATGAAATCTTTTATAGTATATGCAGAGACCAATAAAAGCTGAGCCTAATTTTAGTGTTATCAGCAGTCTCATGATGCATTGCTTATATTTATGTGGAATAAAAGCTTTCCATTTTCTTTAATTTAAAATGAATATAGAATAATGATATCAAAAAATCATGATGATTAGCATAATTGCCTGTTTTCCTGCCAACTAATTTCAATTAGTATAAAATTTACTCTAAAATGTTCATTTATTGATTTATGATCCACTTTTCATCCCTATTACAATTCACGCCATCATAGGCAAAATTTAAAATTCAATCATGGCTAGGACTTCTCAGCAAAAAAAAAAAAAAAAAAAAAAAAAAATATTTTCCTTGTCAACAATTGTTGAAACTGCTGCAATAAGTAAATACGTAAATAACCAAATTCACTTACCTTAAAATTATTCTTTGATTTCAATGTTGGTACATGTGGATGGTAGGCTGGGTTATAGGCCGCCTAGTTCTGTCAATAGTATCTGTCAGGCTGGTCCGAGATATTCCACTTTTGCATTGACACTGTAAATCTTGAATATTTGCAGATCTTCAAATTTATACAATATTTGTTAACCTAAATAACACATTTATTTACCTGTTAAAAAAAAAAATAACATGCACTTTTTTCAAAATTTTGACAAAAGTTTTTATTTACCAATTCCCTTTGCATGTGACATATTTTTTAAAAATGTAGGTGATTTTCTCGAGTATTTTTTGGGGACCTATTATAGCCAAGCCTCCTTGAGTGTCTATGGGCTGTCTTCCATACTCACATTATTTACACTGATTTTATATAAAATTGTCACAGCTCAAATTTAACTTTAGAAATCCTGTTAAGAACATAATTGCTGAGATGTTTTGGTATTCATAAAATAATGTAAAGTAAAAAAAAAAAAAAAAAAAAAAAAAAAAAAAAAAAATCTCTTTCGAATTCGTCAAATCAGCAAATCTCCATTGTACTATTTTGTGTGTTTTAAAAGGTAGCATGCATATGAAATTTTTTTTTTAACTTACCCTCATGCATTTATGTGCTTAGTGTTGTTTATGTCTATATATATATAATCAGGTTTTATAGTATCTATTGTGTTTTACATGTTATGTTAAGGTCCCCATCCAATTTCCCGTCGCCAAATTCTTTTTTTTTGCTCTTTTTTTTTTGTTGTTAGCGGGAGGAATGTTAAAATTGAAAATTTTAACACTTTTGGAAATTTATTATTTTTTATCAAATCCTCCGGAAAATATTTCAGTTTCTTTTATTTAATTATTTTTCTCTATTTAAAATGTTTAAAAGTCCGTTTTGTCAAAATTCATTTCATTCCGTTTTGGCATTTTCAGATATTTTTCTAAATTTCCGATTTTTCAATTTTAAATACTTTTCTAAATTTTATTTTCTTGCAACTTTAATTTCATAAGATAGCTTATTTTATTTCCTTTAATTAGAGCCATCGCGCATAGAAATAGCTTAAAATTTAATTGTTTTCCCTTCAAAAAATAATAAGTCCAAAAATACCTTTTTTATTTGACTGTATTCTTAAATTCAGCGGTCAGCCATGTTTGCTTAAAAGTCTCGACTTTCCCGCGCTTTCAGAAGGGGAGGAAATGTTCTAGAATACTCCGGAAGGTTCATGGCGTCCATTCTTAACGTCACAGCGTCCCTTTCGTGCAAGCTGATTGGCTACTCGGTGCGAGCGCGAAATTGGATGATGTTTTCTTTTCCCCTGACTTTTTTTCTCTTGAATGTAAGCTCGGTTAGGATATACACGTTTTTTTTTCGCCGGTCCGTGGCTCCGGGTTTGGCCTTTGCGAGCGAACCGGTGTTACGGACAGGCCGATCATCCAATTTTTATCTGATTTTAATTATGTTATCAAGACATTTCAACCTTGGATTTTAAGTGTGTCGGAAAAATCGCTGGTTAAATGTTAAGTTCGAATGCCTCCAACATCTGGATGTACGTTTCTTACAAGCTCATAGAAGAACTGGCCTGAAGTAACTAAGCCTAAAACGACGCTCAATTCATATCATCTCTAATTTCTCATGTTTGTGTGAAAAGGTTATTCCATAGCCTTCGAAGTCTGCCTGTATTATACACCGATCGCACAATCAATATGGAAATGTTAATCATTATCTCTCAAAACAGTGCTTCATACAATCTTAGAGTATTTGCACTATTAATGATTGAAGTGCGAAATCGAACAGGGAGCCAGCTTGATCGGAAATAGTGATGAAGTTACCTAATGATGCATAAACAAGATTTTGCTCAAGATGAAATAGTGTCTATACCCCTAGTAAAATAAATCGCTTAAAAATGAAAATCGGCAAAATATCTAAATTATTGTGATCTGTGACCTATATCTCCATGAAATAATATGACATTCTTGGGATTAATATCAGTGTTGGTTTTTTTATCAAAGATCTCGTAACGTATCGCGACTCTTGAAACATTATATTGCCAGAAACAGATTGTTTTAGTTATGTCGGAAATGAACATATTATGTGGCGATTGTGTCTACCTCTGCATCTAATTATATATTTTTTTTTCTATTATCTATGGCCATAGAATCATCTTTATTTAATCCAGCTATTTATGATTTATTATGATTGAATAAATTAGTTAGTGAGCTAATCCATGTGTGATTTATTAAATGATCGTGTGCTCTCTTGGAATATATATTAATACATATTTTTTAGTTACCTTTTTCTCCATTGGGGTAAGTTAATTATATTTTTTCTATTATTGTTTTATTTATTTAATTTAAATGATTATTATTGGTCTTGATTTAAAAGTTTTAATTAGCCGCGGCACCTTATAACGCAATGTACCCACTATTATACTCTTTTCCGGCCATTTATTAACGTAGTTTATTCTGATTATTATTAACGATCAATTTATTTATATACTTTATTTATTTTATCTATTCAAAATTCAAAAAACTAAAACTCAATTTTTTCTCTTGTAACAAAGACATTCAAATTCATTTAAAATTTAACAATATTCAGTTATAATGTATAAATACAGTGCATACAACATTCCCCAATTATCTTATTACATTAGACTTGTGATGTATCTAATTAAGGCTGTACATCAGTCAGATATCTCTCTTTCTCCCTTCCCATGTTATCATATATAGGATTTTTGTTGCTTCGTTTTACAAGGCTGTATCATTCAAAAATAAAGTTTTTCGGATTCTGTTTTTTGCAAAGAATATACAGCTATTTTATTCCAATAAATAAATTTTGGACTCTAATCGAAGTATCTCGGTTAGTTAGGATCTCTAATCAAAACATTTAAATTTATTCTTCCAAAAATTGCTAAAAGGTGACATATTACCAATAATAACAAGAAAACTGGGTAACATTTTGCGAAAAAAGCGACTATAAAAAATGAAAACAATGACATAGCAATACTTTCGGGACATCAGACGAAGCCTATAATTACATATACGTAAAATTAAGTTTAAAAATATAAGCAAGTTTTAAGAATATAAAATTATAAAACACTTACTACTAAATCATGAAAGAATTTCGATATCCAATCAACAAATTAAACAAACACCGCTCAGGAATACAGTGTACAATGAGTGTAAGCAATTAGCTTAGCGTCTACAGGATGTACGCATCCGGATGATGTACGCATGCGCTCCAAAGACCATGGACCGTGGTATAAATTCGTGCGCATGAGGGATTTAAACGTTTTCGCTTATTTTTTTTTTTTTTTTTAATTCATTATGAATGACGGTAAAATAGAATATCTATAATTACAAAATACTTCGTTTATTTTAAATATCATCAAAATTCTGTTTTGACGAAATGGGAAATCTTTAAATTAAAAATATTTTCTTCATAACAAAAATTTATTGACTGCATTCACGTTGGTCAGCCAACCAACGTGCCTTGAAAGTAAAAACCAAATTACGACATTTTCACCGAATAAAAGCATGCATTTTGGCGGAGTAATATAGTTCTGTTTTTAAAGCAACTTTTACAAAAAACAAGAGTTTTCTGAAAAAAACAAAAACGTTACTAGATTCAGAAAGATCCCATTAACAACATAATTAAATTAAAATCGTTCGTGCGGTTTTAGAGATATTTTTTCAGGAATTTAGTCCATTACATCCTTACACCACACATATTCCATTTTTGGCTTTAAATTGAGATTCAGATCTCAAAACATACTGCATGTAGAAATGTAAAATTTTCAGGATAGATTAAGACCGAAGATAAAAGAGTATTTTAAAAATGTAAGAGCAAAATATCGCTTATTTGCTGGGATATTAAGTGTCGGCTTTTACAAATCTCTTTGATGTCAAACTAGCCTTATATATGAGTTCGCAGCTTTCCGTCCGTTTGTCCTTCCGCTTGCGTCACTCGAAAAACTGCCGTTTTTCATGATTCAGTTTTACATTTGTTTCTGTGAATTACTTTTTCTCACTACTTTATTAAGTATGACGTTGGCAGAGAAGCCGACGTCTTTACAAACTATTGGACCTTTTATCATACCTTAGGACTGAATTCCAAACCATGGTCAGTTTCTCATAGAGTAGTATGAGTGTGACGTTAACCCATTCAACCAACCAACTAAAGTTTTATCGTATATTTTAAACTGTAATAATCTGTATTACAGAACAGATGGATTAGAGGAAATAGTGTGAGCGCAACATCAGATTATTTTTCCGCATTATGAACAATTTTATAAAAGCTAAATAGAAAATAAATAGACAAACTTTCTCAGTGAATGTTTTATCATATAAATAATGCATAAATTACAATGGTGTCGAAGATTATAACTTGCATATTTTATAAATACTAAGAATATCTTTCAATCACTATTTACCTACAATCGGCTTGACATTTTTCTTTGCACTTCCTTTCGCTTATGAAGTCCTCAATTTGAGCATGAAAGGTTAGGTCTAAAAGGGAAATAATAATAAATAATTATTTTATTTTTAAACTAGCAAACCCGTGCGAAATATTCGCACTTTATTTCTTTTCTTATTTACCTTTAAAATTTGAAACTCATATGTTATACCAATTTCACCACCTAATTAAAATTTTTATTTACCAGAAGCCAAATTATTATTAAAACCAAATTAATATTGTACAATAGTGAAACCAAAATCATTTCAAAGAAAGGTTTCCAATTAAAATTCATGGTTCACGACCCAATTTTCATACTTCCACTGGCAGTACAGTGTTAATATAGGACTACCACGACTCCTTTTAAATTTTTTCGTCATTTTGCCGATGGGTTTTTATTAATTATTATTATTATTTTTTTTTTAATAAATAAATAAAATTTCTATTTTGATTATATTTTTTATGATTGTTTTTTTTAGTCAATTTATGACACAAAAGTTCATATTCTGTATATATCTTTAAAATACTGCTAGGTTTAAAATGACGCTTACAAAGATTCTGAAGAAACAACTGTTAAACATACGATTTTTTGTAAAATAATCTCCTCAAGCAAATATCCTCATTTTTTCTTATTAGTCCATTGAGTTAAGTCCGCGTGTCTAAATATTGTCCATGTATGAATATTATTTTTTTTATCCTCGCGTATCGTACCGTTTCGACAAATAATTGAAAGTGGTTCACGTTAGAGAAATATTATATAGATTATTATTAACTTACTCAACATTATATGGACAAAAGTATTTGGTCACTTTCGAAGTTTGACATTTTATCAAATATCTAAACAAATACGTGTTGGATACTTTTGGAATTTTACGGTTGTATAATGAAATGAATATTTTATACATCATACAGCGCAGTTTGATCCCTAAGCCGTGAAAAAGATGTGGCAGTGTGAATTTGATGACAGCGCTGTTCCCATACATCCATTGATATCCATTAGACATCTAAAGCAGCTATCACACGTACTCTCATACGCAGGGCCCGACTTAGACTACTTGGAGCCCCGGGGCAAGCTTATTTTGGGGGCCCCCCTTGCAGTGGCATAAGAGCTCTTTAGGTTGCAGAATTTCTGCATACGCCTGTAGGGGGGCCCCTTCCAGAAGGGGGGCCCAGGGCATTTGCCCCGTATGCCCTGCCGTTAGTCAGGGCCTGCTCATACGATCAGCAGTATCAGATACTTTCTCCTGAAACCACCTGAAACAGGTTTTTCGAGAGGCAAACGCTTGAAAACGCACCGCATGATAGTTTCCCTCTCCTATCTTTGTCACTAGCGTCTGTGGATGCAATTTGGTACTATGGAGCCGAACCAATCAGAATTCAACTTACACTGAAAGTTTATAACACCATTGCTGATTGGTTATCAGTTCTTATAGCAACCTGTTAGCGAATTGGCGATAAAATGAGTAGCTTGCTTTTGCAAAATCTTTTTGACATTCATTCTGTGCATCTCGCCAGCGATTTGTTTACAGTTTACATCGTGGAATATTTACGTTACACATTCCTCCTGACATCTCTTTTGCGCACTTTGCAAAAAAAAATAAATAAATAAATAAATAAAAAAAAAAAAAAAAAAAAGTTGAATTCATTTATCTTTATTAGAACTATAATTATTTACTTTTCTTGCAATATTTTGGTATCATTTTAGAACAACTTAGAAAATATAATTAGTTTTGCATATTTTAAATAATAATCATATTTTTATCATTAAAATGTGTTGAATACTAATCAATTACATTCGCATTTAAAATAAAATACTAATGTGATTTCAGATTGTTGTTCTTTCATGATTGAATTGAGAGCTTTTAAACTTTTGTGTTTAAATATGTAACTTTATTTAGTCCTTTAACAAGTCTGTCTCTAAAGATGTTAAAGTTATTATTATTATCTTAACGCTATTTTTTTTAAACTTCTTTTTGATGATGAAAATGAAAGTACTTAATATTTAAAATTATTGAGCGAAGAAAAAAAATATAATCTGCACACTACAGTAGGCTACTCAATAAATTTTAAAATGTTACTTTGACTCATTGTTTTTAACATTTTTAGTTAGAATTCTCAGTTCGATTTTAAAAGACAAAAGCACATTTGTGGCGATAAATATTTCCCTTTGTAAAAATCCTTAAAACCTGCGGAAAAATGTTTACAAAGTTTTTTATGCAGCCATTGTGAAAATAACTTAGATTTTATCTAGTCTAAAAGTAGAATGTATGCACTTAGAATTATTTTGTAAATGACCATATAAAAACATTTAACATTGCATATAAATTGTAAAATTCAGAAAAATATTTTAAAAGTAAGCTTTAAATATTTACTTATTCTTTCTAAGATTTTATATTTTCTTTTTTGCTTTCTGTTAATGAACACAAGATCGTGGTAAATACCTACATATATCATTTTGTCATGTGTTTTTAAACTTAAACAGTACATGATAAGAAATTAAGTACTTAAAGTATGCCTCCGAAAATCCTTTTTACCCCCTCTCCCCCCTTAAAATCCAAAATCGCAGAAAATGATTCTTTTGTACTTAAGTCTAGTCTCCCCATCTGCAATTTTTTCACAATGAAGTAATTTGGAGCCGAATTATGCTTATAAAGGTGTTTTTTACTTCTGCCCCCCCCCCCCCCGAAAATCTCACTTTTACCCCCCTTAAAAATCCAAAATCGCAGAAAATAATTTTTTTGTATTCAAGTCTAGTCTCCCCATCTGCAATTTCTTCACCGTGAAGTAATTTGAAGCCGAGTTATGCTTATAAAGGTGGTTTTTGCCTTCTGCCCCCCGGGGGGTATTTCGCAAAATCCCGTCTTAGTGAGCGCCACGGTCCTAAAATCAATCTGCTCACCAAAAATTGTGACTCTATCTCCCATAGGATCGCCACAGCCGTGTTGAGTCAGTGAGTGAATCAGTGAGTTTACTCTTTTATATATATAGATAACAGCATCACTTACAGTTTAAATTGTACAAAAATTTGCCCATAGCTTCTCACAATAAATATTTTACGTATGGAGTTTGGTGCAATTTTAATCAACAGATGCTGAGATATAGGCTTATGAAAAATCATCGGGTAAACTGCAGTGCTGTAATGCTACCTGTTAACTGATATACACTCAAAATAAAATCACGATAGTGCTTTATAATGGCCGACTCTCTCACATACCAAGTTTTGTGCAATTATACATGATACAATATGATATGAGATACAGCTTTCATGTATTGGGGAAAATTTAAGTATAGCAGCGCTACCTATCGGCCAACATGCACCAAAATTGAATCAGCATAACTTCTCATGAATGTTAGTACTTTTGCCCCCCCCCCTTTAAATCTGCCACTATAAACATCCCCAAATTAAAATTTCGTTAAGTTTGGACCATAAGTTTTCGAGATAAGACACCGTGTGCGTACGTGTTTGTGTGTGTGTGGGGGGGGGGGGGGGAAGACTCTCCCTTCTTTTAACAGTGCAGTGTTTATCATCCCAACCAACCCCAAATTAGAAAAAAATTTAAATTCTGACCATATTTTTTTCGAGATCAGGCACCATGGGGAGGTACGACCCTTCCTCCTTTTAACAGTATGTATTCTTTGTCATACTAACACCTAACCCACCCAAAATTTAAAATTTCGAACCATAACCTTTCGACACAAGGCATCAAGGGGGGTGGGGTCAGACCACCCCTTCCAACAGTGCAGTCTTTGTCATACTAACACCGAACCAATGCCAAATTTAAGATTTCGTAAAGATTGGGTTACATTAGGTATTATTAACTTTCAGTCAGAGCATAATTAAAACATAAGCTTAACAGTTATTGTTTGTTTTACACTCAACAGATAATTTTCTTTAAAGTTTAAGAACAATATCAATAAAAGATTATAAAGAACATAATTAGGCCTTTGCCGGTTGATTTTCAACCTGACACCTGGAGTCTCATTCATAGCTTTATTGTGTAGGGGTTTAGTTGTTTTCCCAGGTGCCGGCCCCTTCCCTACACTAGGCTATGAATTCTTCGATCATAATAAAATGGATAGGTTATTCATCTTTTATAGATTATTGACTTTAAAAATGAGGTCTTTTATCATGTAAACAAAATGTATGATAATGATATTCTCACATGTACAGTAACTTGTCATAAATCCTTATTAAAAGGTTTAAGTTATAATAGCTGATAGTATTACAAAAAACTTAGAAAAAAAAAAAAAAAAAGTTTACAAAAAACTATCTTTATAAATAAATAAAAATATTTTTTTACCTAATAAAATCAAATAAAATCTCATGAAATTCTCTTTAAAATGAGGGTCAGAAACTTTTTTATCTCATAAAACATAAGAATGTGTTTATTTAAGCTTTAAAAAATGCTGATTTTTCAAAAAATCAAATGAAATAAAACATTTTTAAGAGTATTTTATCATTTATTTCAAAAGAAAGAATGATTATCAAATGTTTAATTGAAATCTGAAGCTGATTGGTTAAAAAATTAAAAAAAAATTGGTTGATTTTACAAATATATAACTTTTTAAAGCATGTGTGGCACAAAATAGTCTACCATTAGCCTTTAACTAATTCAATACATATTATGAATTATATTATTAACAGGACTTTGCACAGTACTTTAACTTTTTAATGCACAATTTGCTGCAAATTAACATTTATAGATATTGCATTAAAAATTAAATAAATAAAATACAAGTGGTAGATGATAAATTTGTCATTAAGCTTACTGTTATTTGTTCGTATATTGTATTTTAATATAACAATGAGAATTCATAATCTCTTTTTTTTTTTTTTTAATTATTATTATTTATTAATTTAACAGCATCCAGCTTCAACTATGCTACGCAGATATGTAAAATTAATATTTACAAGAAGATTGTTAAAGACATTTGACAAAATTGTTACATTATTATTGTTTTTGCCTTTTTCAAAATAAAAAAAGCCTTAATAAAATCAATTATAAAACTAATCTTTCTTTTTTTTTAATTAACAAAGGATATATACAAAATTAAACAGTTAAATATTTAGAATTAAACATGTACAAGTAACAAGCAACATATTATTATTATTATTATTAAACGTTTTACAATATCTAGTATGTTTTAAATTTACCTTTTTCTTACCCAAAAGTAAAAATTAAACATAAAATTTAATTTATCAGGAGATAGCATATTTATTAATGTTATAACGTTCAAATAAAAATTATTCCTTTTTTTACTGTTTGTGTTTACCAAACATTAATATATAAATATACAATAGATAGCTTAATATTGGATCGAACTATCTTACAAAAAAAAAAAAAAAAGGCACAGATTACAATAGAGAAAATGATAATGATACGAAAATGATAAGAAAAAACAAAAGGCATAAGGACAAAATCGCTTAATGTGGTCATAAACATAAACATAGAAGAAATATATCGCCAACGCCAAGGTGCGCCAAGAAGCCCATTTTCGCTAACATGATGGTAATCATTTGTCTTAACCAATCAAAGATGCTGTTATAAAAGAATATAGAAAAAAATGCAAGAAAGATTTTGATTGGTTCGGCTCCATAGTACCACATTGCATCCACAGACGCTAGTATCTTTGTCAATGACGAACTTATGACTGACTAAATCCCCTATGCTAGATGTTAGCTCATATTCAACCAATCGGAGTGCGTTTAAAACATGAAATAGCGAGCGATTAGTCGCCAATTGTTAACGCCTTTTTGAATTCATTTCAGTTTTCAAAATAACCCTACTATCTGATGCTCGATTATTCGGAGAGGTATTAGCGTATAGTTCAGAGGGTAGGATCATCCGTGTGATAACTGCTCAAATTACATCCAATGATCCATAAAAGGTACAAAATACCTAAAAATTGTCCATTAAAAATCCTGGATATATCCTGTATTAATTATATATACCTATTGGATATTTAAATATAGACAAAATTTAGATGTGCCTTTTTGGGCGCCTAACAGATGCAACATATTAGATCAAAACAAGTTTTAGATATTTTCGATATATATCAGATCTAATAAGTCCAATTATTGGATATTTGGAGATTTATTGGATATGTAACAGGCATCTAGTACATATAATACGAGTGACATTTGTCGTGTTAATAGATATCTGTAAGATATTTATAGAAGTTTAATGGACCATTTTTTAACTTTTATGCTTGTTTATAGATGTTTATGGATGTAAGTGGCTGTGTGGGTTACGTAACATTTCTCTGTCTACATCTCCGAGATATTGTACAAACGTGTAAATGTCCTCTATACGCGACACGAAATGCGTTGGTGCACGCATGAAATCATATTGTTACCTCAGAGACATACTTTTAATTGACTTCAAAAAGGAGGTTCTCCATTCAAACAGTATGTTTTTTTTTTTTTTTTTTTTTAATGTTAGCTCATAACTTCTGAACGGATGCTCCAATTTTGGTTATTTTTTTGTTGTAAAGGTCTTGGTCTGAAATAGTCCCATTGTAAAATCTTTACGATCTAAAGGAAATACAAAGTGCCCAAAAATATCAGTCCCATTTCTTTTAACTGCTGAACGGCTGCAGCTGTAATGTAACATGTTACGTGTTATAAAAGTGGTGTGTAGATATAGTAAAGTAACCACGTGCTACGATATTCAACTACTAATAGTGCCACCTGGTTCCTAGTTAGCATTCCTATCTCAAAAACTGTTCAAGATAGGGGGAAAATGTGAACTACAAAATTGTAGAGCATCATCGATTTAGTACGAAAGGACAGTTCGGAGACATTAATGCTAAAAATAGAATGCTTAAGATGTGCATTTTTTGTGTCCGCAATTTCCCACACTGTGCACACTTGAATTATGTTGCACACGTTGTAGTGTAGCGGGCGACACATATGCTATGTAACGTTCAAAATACGACGGTCAATGTATGTGGTTACATCGATTAGCGCATTGTTATTTTCAACAGACTTCACAAAGAAGGAAATTCTCAATTCAAACCATATGTTTTTTTTTTTTTTTGTTTTTGTTTGTTTTTGTTGTTTTTTAGCTTATAACTTTGTAACAGATGCTCTGATTTTAATACTATTTTTTTATGTAAATATCGTGGTCTGAAATAAGTCCCATGATGATTTCATTAAGATCTAAACAAATTACACAAAAGACTGTCCTCACTCTATTAACTGCTGAACGGCTGCAGCTACACTCGTAAAAGTAGTATGTAAGAAGTATAATGTGGCCATGCGCTACGAGATATGAACGCTTACAGCGCCACCTGGTGGAAAATAGCGTAGTTAGTGTTTCTATCTTGAAAACAGTACGAGGCAGAGGAAAAAAGTAAATTAGAAAACTGTAGATCATCATAGATTTAGTTTGGAAAGACACTTTATAAACATGAATGTTAAATACAGAATGTTTAAACGTCCATATATTTATTCACAGTTTTCTATACACTGAAGAGATCGTAGAAATCAAAAAGACCTTTCTTTCGATGCTTAAAATTCTGTCTATCAGCTGCAATGCATATATGGATCCTTGTTTGAACTGTAATATGTGCACACACCAGCGTAGTGGGTGACATGTACGCTCGGTAAAATTCAATCCGAATTCGGATGTGCATTGAATTTCACGTTATCATTATATGATTTCTATGTCAGTTTTAATTTATTAAAGACTAGCAGGCAACGCCCGCTTCGCTGGTCCCTATTTTGAAATGAATCATTATAATTACTGAATTCTCAAAATTGCATTAATTTTTATCACGTGAAAAAAAAAGAGAAACAAAATCTGATTAGGAAAAATGTCGCACCTGGTTCTCACTGCCTTCGGAAAAAATTTCCAAAATGCTCTAACTCTCATTTCTATTATTTTCCCCCTTCGCCCCCCCCCCCTCCCGTGTATCCTAATAATTTTACAAATTCGAAAATATCCGCAATCGATTTGTAAGTATCAAAAACTTCTATGAAACAAAATTTTTAACGATCTATCTTCATTTTTCTTTTTTTGCCCCTCCGCTCCCTTCCCCTTCCCGCCCCTCCCAATAATTTAACAAAATCAAAAATATCCGCAATCGATTTGTAGGTATCAAAAACCTCTATGTACCAATTTTAAATGTTCTAACTCTTTTTTTTTTTTTTTTTGCCCCTCCGCTCCCCCCCCCCACCTTCCCGGGCCTCCCAATAACTTTACACTTTCGAAAATATCCCCATTCGACTTGCAGGCCTCTAAAACCTATCTGTACCAATTTTGAAGAGCCTAACTGTATTTCTATTTGTTTTTGCCCATAGCCCCCGCTTACCGCCCCACCCCCTCTTCCCACCCCTCCTAATAATTTTACAAATTCGAAAATATCCGCAATCGATTTCTAAGTATCAAAAACCTCTATATACCAATTTTGAACGAACTAACTCTATTTTTTTTTTGCCCCCCACTCCCCCTCCCCCTTCCCGGCCCTCCTAATAACTTTACACTTTCGAAAATATTCCCATTCGATTGCAGGCCTTTAAAACCTATCAGTACCAATTTTGAACGGCCTAACAATATTTCTATTTGTTTTTGCCCATAGCCCCCCTTACCACCCACCCCCTTCCGCCCCTTCTAATAATTTTACAAATTCGAAAATATCCGCAATCAATTTGTAGGTATAAAACACCTCTACATACCAATTTTGAACGGTCTAACTCTATATTTATTTTTTGCCCCCCCTCTCCCCTCCCCCTTCTTGCCCCTCCTAATAACTTTACATAATCAAAAATATCCCTATTTTTAAAAGAATCACTATAATTACTGAATTCTCAAAATTGCATTAATTTTTATCATGTGAAAAAAAAAAAAAAAAAAGAGAAACAAAATCTGATTTGGAAAAATGTCGCACAGGGTTCTCACTGCCTGCGGAAAAAATTCCCAAAATGCTCTAACTCTTATTTCTATTATTTTCCCCCTTCGCCCCGCCCATCCTGTCTATCCTAATAATTTTACAAATTTGAAAATATCCGCGATCAATTTGTAAGTATCAAAAACCTCTATGCACCAGTTTTGTACGATATATCTCTATTTTTATTTTTTTGCCCCTCTGCCCCCCCTTCCCGCCTCTCCCAATAATTTTAAAAATTCGAAAATATCCGCAATCGATTTGTAGGTATTGGAAACCTCTATGTACCAATTTTGAATGATCTAACTCTATTTTATTTTTTTGCCCCTCTGCCCCCCCTTCCCGGCCCTCCTAATAACTTTACACTTTCGAAAATATCCCCATTAGACTTGCAGGCCTCTGAAACCTATCTGTATCAATTTTGAACGCCCTAACTGTATTTCTGTTTGTTTTTGCCCCATACCCACCACCTGCTGCCCCACCTGGGGGCTGAATTTCTAAAATTCCAGAAATTAGTTTTTAGATATTTGCATTAGCTACATTTAAGAGCAAAAATTTCACGTATATCTATTTTTTTGTTTGAGATATATAGGATTATGCGAAATCACGTTTTAAGCATGTGAAATCACGTTTTGCCCCCTCGCCCCCCCTTGGGGACCGAATTTCGAAAATTCCAGAAATTAGTTTTTAGACATTTACATTAGCTATATTTTAAAGCAAAAATTTTACGGATATCTCTTTTTTTGTTTGAGATATGAAGGATTTTGTGAAATCACCTTTTGCCCCCCTCCCCCCCTTGGGGGGCGAATTTTGTAAAATCGCTTCTTAGTGGATGCTTACGTCATAGAAAGAACATTGTCAAAAAATTTCATGCTTCTAGGTCCAGGGGTTTGGTCTGGGCGATGATGAATCACCTCCTCACTCAGTCAGGAAGTACTCTTTTATCTATATACTAGCAGGCAACGCCCGCTTCGCTGGTCCCTATTTTTAACAGAATCACTATAATTACTGAATTCTCAAAATTGCATTAATTTTTATCACGTGAAAAAAAAAAAAGAGAGAAACAAAATCTGATTGTAAAAAATGTCGCACATGGTTTTTACTGCCTGCGGAAAAAATTCCCAAAATGCTCTAAATCTTATTTCTATTATTTTCCCCCTTCGCCCCACCCCTCCTGTCTATCCTAATAATTTCACAAATTTGAAAATATCCGCAATGGATTTGTAAGTATCAAAAACCTCTATACACTAGTTTTGAACGATATATCTCTATTTTTATATTTTTGCCCCTCTGCCCCCCCTTCCCACTAATTTTAAAAATTCGAAAATATACGCAATCGATTTGTAGGTATTGGAAACCTCAATGTACGAATTTTTAATGATATAACTCTATTTTATTTTTTTGCCCCTCTGCCCCCCCTTCCCGGCCCTCCTAATAACTTTACACTCTCGAAAATATCCCCATTCGACTTGCAGGCCTCTGAAACCTATCTGTACCAATTTTGAACGGCCTAACTGTATTTCTATTTGTTTTTACCCCATAGTTCCCCTTCCCGCCCCTCCTAATAATTTTACAAATTCGAAAATATCCGCAATCGATTTGTAGGTATCAAAAACCTCTACATACCAATTTTGAACGATCTAACTCTATATTTAATTTTTGCCCCCCTCTCCTCTCCCCCCTTCTTGCCCCTCCTAATAACTTTACATAATCGAAAATATCCTCATTCGACTTGCAGGCCTCTAAAACCTATCTGTATCAATTTTGAACACCCTAACTGTATTTCTATTTGTTTTTGCCCCATATCCGCCCCCCCTGCTGCCCCACCTGGGGACTGAATTTCTAAAATTCCAGAAATTGGTTTTTAGATATTTGCATTAGCTACATTTAAGAGCAAAAATTTCACGTATATATATTTTTTTGTTTGAGATATATGGGATTATGCGAAATCACGTTTTAAGCATGTGAAATCACGTTTTGCCCCCTCGCCCCCCTTGGGGACCGAATTTCGAAAATTCCTGTGATTGGTTTTTAGAAATTTACATTAGCTATATTTTAAAGCAAAAATTTTACGGATATCTCTTTTTTTGTTTGATTTATGAAGGATTTTGTGAAATCACGTTATGCCCCCTCCCCCTCCCTTGGGGAGCTAATTTTGTAAAATCGCTTCTCAGTAGATGCCTACGTCAAAGAAAGAACATTGTCACAAAATTTCATGCTTCTAGGTCCAGGGGTTTGGTCTGGGCTATGATGAGTTTCCTCCTCACTCAGTCAGGAAGTACTCTTTTTATCTATATACTAGCAGGCAACGCCCGCTTCGTTGGTCCCTATTTTTAAAAGAATCACTATAATTACTGAATTCTCAAAATTGCATTAATATTTATCACGTAAAAAAAAAAAAAAAAAAAAAAAAGAGAGAAACAAAATCTGATTAGGAAAAATGTCGCACTTGGGAATTTTTTCCGCACTGCCTGCGGAAAAAATTCCCAAAATGCTCTAAATCTTATTCCTATTGTTTTCTCCCTTCGCCCCGCCCCTCCTGTCTATCCTAATAATTTTACAAATTTGAAAATATCCGCGATCGATTTGTAAGTATCAAAAACCTCTATGCACCAGCTTTGAACGACATATCTCTAATTTTATTTTTTTGTCCCTTTACCCCCCCCCCCTTCCCGACCCTCCCCATAATTTTAAAAATTCGAAAATATCCGCAATCGATTTGTAGGTATTGGAAACCTCTATGTAACAATTTTGAATGATATAACTCTATTTTTTTTTTTGCCCCTCTGCCCCCCTTCCCGGCCCTCCGAATAACTTTACACTTTCGAAAATATCCCCATTCGACTTGCAGGCCTCTGAAACCTATCTGTACCAATTTTGAACGGCCTAACTGTATTTCTATTTGTTTTTACCCCATATTCCCCCTTCCCGCTCCTCCTAATAATTTTACAAATTTGAAAATATCCGCAATCGATTTGTAGGTATCAAAAACCTCTACATACCAATTTTGAACGATCTAACTCTATATTTATTTTTTGCCCCCTCTCCCCCCCCCCTTCTTGCCCCCTCCTAATAACTTTACATAATCGAAAATATCCTCATTCGACTTGCAGGCCTCTAAAACCTATCTCTATCAATTTTGAACGCCCTAACTGTATTTCTATTTGTTTTTGCCCCATACCCCCCCCTGCTGCCCCACCTGGGGGCTGAATTTCTAAAATTTCAGAAATTGGTTTTTAGATATTTGCATTAGCTACAATTAAGAGAAAAAATTTCACGTATATCTATTTTTTTGTTTGAGATATATTGGTTTATGCGAAATCACGTTTTATGCATGTGAAATCACGTTTTGCCCCCTCGCCCCCCTTGGGGACCGAATTTCGAAAATTCCAGAAATTGATTTTTAGACATTTACATTAGCTATATTTTAAAGCAAAAATTTTACGGATATCTCTTTTTTTGTTTGAGATATGAAGGATTTTGTGAAATCAAGTTTTGCCCCCCTCCCCCCCCCCTTGGAATGGCGAATTTTGTAAAATCGCTTCTTAGTGGATGCCTACGTCATAGAAAGAACATTGTCACAAAATTTCATGCGTATAGGTCCAGGGGTTTGGTCTGGGCGATGATGAATCACCTCCTCACTCAGTCAGGAAGTACTCTTTTATCTATATACTAGGAGGCAACGCCCGCTTCGCTGGTCCCTATTTTTAAAAGAATTACTATAATTACTGAATTCTCAAAATTGCATCAATTTTTATCACGTGAAAAAAAAAAAAAAAGAAACAAAATCTGATTAGGAAAAATGTCGCACAGAGTTCTCACTGCCTGCGGAAAAAATTCCCAAAATGCTCTAACTCTTATTTCTATTATTTTCCCCCTTCGCCCCGCCCCTCCTGTCTATCCTAATAATTTTACAAATTTGAAAATATCCGTAATCGATTTGTAAGTATCAAAAACCTCTATGCACCAGTTTTGAACGATATATCTCTATTTTTATTTTTTTGCCCCTCTGCCCCCCCCCCCTTCCCAATAATTTTAAAAATTCGAAAATATCCGCAATCGATTTGTAGGTATAGAAACCACTATGAACGAATTTTGAATGATCTAACTCTATTTTATTTTTTTTGCCCCTCTGGCCCCCCCTTTCCGGCCCTCCTAATAACTTTACACTTTCGAAAATTTCCCCATTCGACTTGCAGGCCTCTAAAACCTATCTCTACCAATTTTGAGCGGACTAACTGTATTTCTATTTGTTTTTGTCCATAGCGCCCCCCTTACGCCCCACCCCCTTCCCGTCCCTCCTAATAATTTTAGAAATTCGAAAATATCCGCAATCGATTTGTAGGTATCGAAAACCTCTATATACTAATTTTGAACGATCAAACTGTATTTTTATTTTTTGCCCCCCCTCTCCCCTACCCCTTTCCTGCCCCTCCTAATAACTCTACACAATCGAAAATATCCTCATTCGACTTGCAGGCCTCTAAAACCTATTTGACTCAATTTTGAACGCCCTAACTGTATTTCTATTTGTTTTTGCCCCATAGCCCTACCCCCCCCTGCTGAAATTCTAATATTCCAGAAATTGGTTTTTAGATATTTGCATTAGCTAGATTTTAGAGCAAAAATTTCACGTATATCTATTTTTTTTTGTTTGAGATATATAGGATTATGCGAAATCATGTTTTACGCATGTGACATCACGTTTTGCCCCCCCCCCCCCGCCCCCCTTGGGGACCGAATTTTGAAAATTCCAGAAATTGTTTTTATACATTTGTATTAGCTATATTTTAAAGCAAAAATTTTACGGATATCTGTTTTTTTGTTTGAGATACGAAGGATTTTTGTGAAATCAGGTTTTGCCCCCCCCTTTCCCCTTGGGGGGCGAATTTTGTAAAATCGCTTCTTAGTGGATGCCTACGTCATAGAACGAACATTGTCGCAAAATTTCATGCTTCTAGGTCTAGGGGTTTGGTCTGGGCGATGATTAATCGCCCCCTCACTCACTCAGGAAGTACTCTTTTATATATATAGATTAAAAGCATAAAATTTGTAGTCCCTTTTTAACATATTAATTATGGGAGTAGAGGGTTGAAAATGGTATCATTCGAAAGGTATGGTTAGTCGGAAAGTGCGAATACAAATATTATTTTCTTACGATGTCAAGAAGGTATTTAAAAATACATTTATTTTAAATGCATTTTCCCCCATTTTTCCCTTTTATACACGCATTCCTTTACATTAAAAAATACCTAAAAATAGAAAGTTTTTAAATCTGGCAATTTCATAAAGCTCAAATAAAACCATAGACACAGTAATTTGTATAATGTAGTATCACAATACGCAAGCGAAGTAATGACGTCACTGTCTGTCCATGGAGCCATGAAAGAGGTTTTCTATGTTAATCGTCCATTAGATATTTTGTAAAAAATTATTAAAAAATAACGGAAATTATCTGCCGACTTTAATTCTGATATTTGGATATAGTTATATATAAGTTACTGTCTACATGTGTTTGATTGAGTTATTTTTTCTGTAAAATTGATAAAATTTTAATTTAAAATCACAAAACTCCAGAAAAAAAAATGGCAAACTTCCAGTTTCGAATGTAAACATAAACATTTCATTTCAAAGGGTGATATTTCAACTAATATACTAAATAAAAGGAAAATGGATTTGTTACTAACTGCTGCATGTATAAGTAGACGATACGGAAAAAATTCCGATTTCCGTTTTTTGCTGAATTTACATGTTTTGAGCTTTCTTTACGTTTCAATTAACTGAAATTGGCTACTTATTTTTTTAAAAAGTGTCTTTATTGCTAGCTTTTGTGGATAGAAGAAGCAAGTAGAAGATACATAAAAACTTTTGATTTCCGGTTTTCGATGAATTTACACGTTTTGAGATTTCCTTGCCTTTCAATTAAGCGAAATTGACTACTTATTTTTACTTTTTAAAAAGTGGATTTATTATTCTTTCCTCTGCATATATAAGCAGAAAATACAAGATTCAGAAAAGTTTTAGATTTTCGGTTTTCGATAAAGTTACACGTTTTGAAATTTCCCGAACTCAATTGGACCATTTTTGAAAAATATCTTTTTTTTTTTTTTTTTTTTTTTTTTTCAGACACTGTACTTTATGAACCAATCGAATTAATTTAACAGAATTTGATACTTGGTTGGGCCTTGGTTTGACATGGTACCTATTAGCTTCTGGGCTGTATCACACAACAAGGGGCATTTTCACGTTGCGATTTTCTCTCATTTCAGGAAAGGCTAACATCTACAGAGAGAAATAGTTATATTAAGTAAAACTCTGCTGATTCAGTTAGAGTGTATATCGGCAAACCATTGCCGCAGCTGTGTTGCAATTGCATTCCGTTTAGGACAAGGCAATAACTTTATTTTGCCTCGCTTTGCAAAAAAAAAAAAAAAAAAAAATGGTCGAGTTTCGACCACTGGGCGATACTAGTATATATGGATATGCTGTAATTTTTTTCTGTAGAGCCTTATTTAAGTCCAATATGAATATTAGAGAATCATTAATTCTTTTCATGCTACTTTTCTTTTGAACGTTTTTATTTCATACACTTACTAATATTGTATATTTTTATACTACAGGCATAACAAGATTTTCGGTTACGATGTTACGAATTCAGCGTATCCGTTCTTTACTTTTCTAAAGCCTTTTTAATTCAATATGTATGAATCAACAGTTTTTTTTCCCCTCATATCGCATAAAAGCAAGAAAAGTGACATAATTTAAAAATCCAGTATTTGAGAAAAATCAACTGAAAGATAAGGCATAAGGATGACTGCCTCTGCAGCAGAGAATTTTCGAGATGAGACTTATAACGTGGATTTTTGTGCACGTTGCGGCACTTCATATATTTTTCAGTGACGTAAACTCAAAATTACCATTTTTTGGATTGTGTCACTTTTTTTTGCAGTTGCAGTATGTTAAACCGTTGTCGAACGTCTTCTCATGTTTTGCCATGGACATATTTTTACTGAAAAGAAAATTTAAAAAAAAAATTGTAAAGAAATAGAACCGACTCCAAAAGGCAACTATTATTCAAAAAGCTAAAAATGAATTGGAATTGTAAATTGCACCTAAAAGTATAAAATAAATTTCTTCGCCAAGCAACATAAACATTACAATTAATCATAAATTTTGATGTCGGCGCAAATTTAAGTAAAAATGATACTTTTATTGAATAGAAAAATCAAATTCAATTGAAAATATACATCTTACTTTAGCATCTGCAAAACACAGCCAAAAACTACTTTAAATCAAATAAACAATTAAGATTTCATAAGCTGCAAATGTTTGCGAAGTTCACTTGGCGAAAAAAAAAAATCGCCAAATTTTCTGGCTAACATATTTAATTCCCTTCAAAAATCATAACTATTTTAATAAGGTATATTAAGACAGCAAAGAAGAATACGAAACAATATTCCGTACAATATATACGAAAATGTGGATATCGCGTTAAGATTTCATCGCCAAATCCAAAAACCACCAAGGACTACAGATATCAAAGCTATACCAAGTTTGCAAATAAAACTCTAGTAACATAAGAACATTCTTAGAAACATAAATACGGAATTGCGATGAATGTTCATTGTTCTATGTAGATATTACTAATGCACCAATTGCATAATATGATAAAATTATAAACTAAACTATAAATATGGACCATTCGAGTCAACAGCGTTTGTAGCTATCGGTCTAGAAACAAATCTAAAAGAAAAGAATCAAATTTAATTTAATTTTGCGCCGACTTCATTAATTCTAGCGTTTATGTTGTTTGGCGATGGAATGTATTTAATACTTTTAAGCGCAATTTATAATTTCATTTTATTTTTAGCTATTTGAATAATAGTTGCTTTTTGGAGTCGGTTCTATTTTTTTATAAATATATTTTATTGGCATCTGCAAAACACGAGATAAAACTACTTTGATTCAAATGATCCAAGATTTTCGTAAGCAGCAGTAGTTTGCAATGAATACAGTGACGATTAATCGTCGACTGCATATTCCGATATTATCCAAAATGGGAACACATATTATTGCATAAATCATCAACTTCACAAGACTTAAACTTTTAAATTTAATTAAAACACTGCACAAAATATTTACATTTAACGGACACATTCACTAGTACAAAGACACACACAAACACATACACACACACATATATATGTAATGTATTGCCTTTTAGTAGGTGATGCATGCCAGTCTCTTCATATTAAAAGAATTCACTCAGAATAAATATTCCAAAATTAATGATGCAGTCGTTTTTATTGCAGACACTTTGTCATTTTACATTTTATTAACAGTCAAATCATTTTGAGCACGCTGACGTACAGATCCGTAGCCGAGTCGGGCCGAAATCGTCCCGTTAACGGCGGAACCGCGAATCAATCTCCCTCCTGGGACCGTTAAATTAAACTTTTTATAGACGCGAACTATTTAAGCAGAAGTTTCCATGAAAAAGGCGCCGATTTTCGGGTGCTGACGCTTAAATATGGAAATTTTAGGGCGAGGCCAAACTCCTAATATGAATTCTTATTGGATAATTAAGTGAGCTAAAATCCAACCCACATTCTCACATTGGTTGACCCGGATATCCAGGATTTCGTATTTCGCAATGTATTGCCGCTTATTTCGACTATTGCATAATTTTGCTTATGAAACTTCTTCTAACCCCGATTCCCACGCTACGACGTGTTTTGCTGAAAAACTAACTTTACTGGGGCTCTAAAATAGAATTCTCACAAAGTTGTTCTTAAAATTAAGATTTATTCTGAGCTAATACTATTAAGATATCACTTAATATTTATTTAAATACCAATTTAGAATCTTGCTTATTTTATCCTTTTATACCCCCCCTCCCTCCAAGCCGACGCTCCCCCATACTTGCCTGCAAGTATGTGGGAAGTCACCCAGAGACAGAAGATATTTCAGGAAACACTTTTGTCTAGGTTATCATTTTTAAGTAGGAGTTATGGTCTTTCCCTTTATTTATAAAAAAAAAAAAAAAAAAAAAAAAAATTTCTTTTTTAATTTATTTACTTGTATGTTGGACCGGTCAACGTGCTCGCCTGATACATATACTGGTGTTTACAGCACTTGTTTACAAACATAAGAAAAGTTTAATATAATGTATGAAACTGTATGACATACTGTACGAAAAAAATTATAACATAACGTGTTTTCCGGCGTAACATATTTGACAAGCTATCTTTCTTTCTTACAAACTAGTTTATTATGAGGAAAGTCATTAAAACATAAAGTTCTTTTTGACCACTAAAAGTTTTTGAATGTCTTGAATAATAAAATTGATCTTTGACAATAAATAATTGTTGTTAAAAGTCTGATCTTCTTGGTTATTGAGTCCATATATAATAGGTATAACAATAATTATAACACTGTAATTTTAACAGCACATTGTAAGCAACTGGCATTCTTTGTGTATCTTTTTAATAATGCAAAGATCTTTTAATAAAACATAAAGTATATTAAAAACAATTATATCATAGTATATTTTTAACAATTTCTAGAAACTTTATTTACATACTAACACAAATAATTTTTTCATAAATATAAAATTTAACAGACACATAAACTATTTAATAAACACAATAATGTTTAATCAACTCTAATACTACTACTAATACCAGTACTAGTAGGCACTTTCTTTTTACAAACTATTTACATAAAACCAACTTAATAACTTTATTTAGTAATTAATTGTTTTAAAACACTACATTGGAATCAACATAGAGCTTGGCCAGCCATTGGCAAGCCAAAAAAAAAATTGTTTTAATTGTTTTGGGAATAGCTTGACCTTTGAAATTGTGAGAAGTCAAGTCTTTCCAAAAAGGTGAGTTGGGATAAAGGTGGAAACTGGCGAATTTCTACAGAGGGCAAAAACAAATCATTTTTCCCGCGCTCTCTGATCACTTTACAGTGGTGAAGATCAGGAGATCACGAGAATAATAAAAAAATAATAATAATAATAATACCTGGGTCATGGAGTTGATCCCTAACTGAAATTATTCATGACTTAATTTGAATTTTCGAGGGTTATTATAGTATCTTAACTTAGATGAATAAACAATTTCTGAATTTCTTTTAAAATGGGGATTGGGTTTGTCTATTTCAAAATTAACTTCAGATATTTGTTTTAAGATTGGATAAGGGCCTGAATAAGGTGGACTTAACTTACGTGTGTTGGGATATTGTAATTCTTCATAAATAATTTCATCACCAACTTTAAATTTAACAGGGAGAAATCGAGCATCAAATCGTATTTTTTTTTTTTTTTTTTTTTTTTTTTTTTTTATGATATTGAATTGTTTTTTCTTTTGCTATTTTTCTGGCTTCATCAATTGAAGGATAGTAACTATTGTTTACTAATAATGGATCATATGGTAATTCTCCTAATAATAAATAACTAGGTGGGAACTGAGTTACAGAGTGAGGTGTTAAGTTATATTGATTTAAAACTTCACCAATTAATTTAGTCCAGGGAATTTTGTTTGAAGAAGAATTGACCTTACACTTTAGACGCGTAACATTAGTCTGATTGAGGCGCTCGATTTTCCCGTTGCATTCGGGATGGCGGCTACTTGTTAACAAATGTTTTGTAGCATAATTTCGAAGGAATTTTTTGAAACGAGATGCCGTGAATGCTGCATTCCTATCTGTTAACAATTTTTTAGGTACTTGAATTTGAAAAAGTTGTTTTAAAAAGTTTGTATAAGTTTCAGTGGTAACGCTTTTTGATGGAAATCCACACACATAACGGGTTGCATGGTCCACGACCAAATGCAAATATTTTTTTGTAGAAATATAGTAGTTCAACCCACCAACAGTGTCCAAAGACAAACATTCTAAAGGTTTATCTGTTGGCGGTACTTCCTGTAATGAACCAAACCGTTTTTGTCTACATTTTTTATTTATTTGACAGGTCTGACAATGTTTTACAAAATTTTCAATATCTTTATTAATATTAGGCCAATAATACTGTGGTGTAATTAAATTTATCATTTTATAAATTCCTGGATGTCCAAATTGAGTGTGGGTTTTCTCTAGGAAGGGTAATCTTAATGACATCGGGACTATTATCTTATACAAACCTTTCTTTTTAATTACAATTACATCTTCAATTTCAAGAATTTTCTTAATGTTAATGTCTATGTTTCTTTTTTCTGGTTTTTTTTTATTTCATTTAAATCTAGGAGGTGCACATGGTGTGACACATTTTCCAAAACAGGCAATCTAGATAGCATATCAGCTTCAATATTTTTTGATCCTTTTTGATATCTAATTTCATAGTCAAACATACTAAGTTTAACCCTTTCAGGGGCACTAAGTAAAAATGATTGAATTTCCTTTTAAATATATATACATCATAAAGTAAACATCCCCTACAAGTCATATTTGATGAAGAAAAAAATTCAGCATGTGGGGATTTTTTTGTGGGTGGTGGCTAGACGTTCTAGCCACTGCGCACATACGTCATGTACCTTAATTTTCGTATGGAAATAAATATTTATATATTTAAGGAACAAAAATTGAAACTATGCCTTGAAAATGTAATTATAATAATACAATGTAACAATAATTAATTATTAATTAAATTATAATGCTTCTTTATCCTTTTTTAATGATTTATTATATATATATACACATATATATGGGCTGTTTAAAATTTGTTTAGAAACCTCTATGCATTAGTAATAAGAAAAAATTATTCACTATTTAAGGAATAAAAATTATAGTTATTCAATTATATTGTAAGTGCAATAAATTTTGAAATTGATTCAGTACATAAACTAAAAGACATAATTTCTTACCTCCATATTGTAATGAAATAATCAATTCACAAATTGCATACACAGAAATATGAAAACTTTAAAAATATTAATGTTCTTTAAAATTTGTTTGTTCCTGATACAGATACTGCAGAATCATCATCTGAGGGTAGCTCTTCAAACAGAGCAATAGCTTCATCCAAAGAGAAGCCTTTTCTAGGCATTATTGTGATAAAAATTAAGATATATGCATTTAATTTAAGATTATTTAGAGAAATTAACTAAATTAAAAAGCTGTGGAAATAAAAATTTATTTTTAAAAATCACGATATAAGAGCAATAGGAAAAAGCAGCCTCTTTCTATACGGTAAACAGAAATACTGAATAGCTTTTTTTGTAAGAACCCTCCCACGCTTGTTTACATCTGTATTTACATTCTGCTATCCCTTACTGTTTATATTTATCACAGTTCACTAACCCCAAAAGACCCTCTTTGTTCATCCCAAAGGAAAAGAAATTGAGATTCTTTTCCCCAGCAGGTCTTATGGTATCTCCCATGACCTATGTGCGCGGTGGCTAGAGGGTCTATCCACCTAAAAGATGCTCCTAAAAATCAAACTAAAATTAATGATCTAAGATAATATGTATATCTGTTGTATTTAAAAGGTGCATTACAGTATATTTACACTACCAAATACTTTTGAATAAAAAATTATTTTTCATAAAAATATATAAAAGAAACTTCAAAATTTTTCCCCGCAACTTGTCCATTTAAAAAAGTCATAGGCACATCCTGCTTAAAGTTACTGTAGTGCTGCCGTCTCTATTTCAGTTTTAGAAGTACACATTAACTTTTCATAAAGGTGGATAGAAAAAGTAGCCACTACACACCTAGAAAAAAATTTCTAAAGTAGGTGGATAGACCCTCTAGCCACCGCCCCTGAAAGGGTTAAGGGACCAGTGGAATAATCTTCCTCTTGAATTTTTAACATTTTTTAACCAAGTGAGAGACGCATGATCCGTATGTATGACAAACTTTTGACCGTGCAAATAATGATAAAAGTTATCTAAGGCATCAATAATTGCTAAACATTCTAATTCCGTAATTGCATAATTTTTTTCATAATCTCGTAAATTTCTTGAACGATATGCCACTGGGTGTAAAGTACTATTCACATCTGCCTGTTTAACAACACATCCCACACCATGACTCGAGGCGTCAACAAATAAATGACAGGGAGTTCTGGGATCATAAAGTCTTAAAATAGGTTTACTTATAAGAGCATTTTTTAGTTTTTGGAAGGATTTTTCACATTTCTGGTCCCAAACATAGGGGACATTTTTCTTTAATAAATTATTTAAAGGAGCTCTTGTTTCGGCATATTTTGGAATAAACCTAGCATAAACGGTAACTGATCCCAAAACTCTGTAATTCCTTGACATTTTTTGGCTGTTTCAAATTTTTTATGACTTCAATGTTTGGATTATCAGGGGTAATTAGGCCATTAGTTACTTCATATCCTAAGAAGTTAATTTTTGTCTTGACAAAATTGCATTTTGATAGTTTTAATTTTAAAATTTCTTTAACACATATATCAAAAAGTTGTTGTAGGTGTTGGAAATGTTCATCTTCTGACTGTGAAAATACAATTATATCATCAAAATAATTACAGGCAAAGTCTATTTTGTATTTATTTAGAATCCTTCTAATGGTTCGATTGAAGATAGCAGGGGCATTTTTAATCCCAAAGGGAAGGTATTTCCACTCATATAATCCGAAAGTTGTAGCGAAGGCCAATTTTTTAGTATCTTTTGGGTGAATAGGAATGTGCCAATATCCAGTTGCCAAGTCAAGAGTGGAAAAAATTATTGCTTTAGCTAGTTTATCTAACAAAGTATCTATTCTGGGAAGTGGTTCAGCATCTGTTTTAGTGATTGAATTGAATTTACGGAAGTCAATACATAATCGCGTCTTTTTGCCTTCTTCCCGTTTATACACCAAAGTTACAGGTGCAGAATAAGGTGAGCAACTTTCTTTTATAATACCGGCCTGTAATAAATTTTGAATTTGGGTTTTAATTTCCTCGTCTTCCTTAGGGGAAGTTCTATATGCTCTGAGAGAAAGAGGTAAATCAGAAGTTAAACGAATCCTTTGTGGTTCTATATGAATTCTTCCAACATCATATTTAGATTTTGCAAAAATTTGAACATATTTTGATAATAAAGTAGGAAGTTTTCCTTCTCTAGCAGACTGAGGATTTACGTGGTTCTCAGTGGCTTGAGTGTACTTGAACTCTCCTACTCTATTGTTTGTTGGAATATTAAAATTTTTCCTTTGACTATTGGTATTTTCACTTTCAGAAGTTATATGTAAAGTTTGTGTACATTTAGATATACTTTTTAACAATGGGAGAATGGTATTATTTTGTTTTACCAGCTTTTTAGCACAATCAATAGTCAATTGAAACAGACAACAATGTGATAAACTTTTGAGAGCATAAGGTAAGTTATTATCTAACATAAACATTTCAATATTTTTTGTAGTATTACCAATTTGTAATTTAAAGTAACATTTTTCTCGAATTGTCAACATCCCCTGTGTTTGAATGACATGTAATGGTGAGATCTTTTTTGTTTGAAGTTTAAATTTATGGACAAAATGTTGAGGAATAATGCTTAAGCTGCTGCCCGTATCGAAGATTAAAGGAATGGTAGAGTACGAGTCTGGATTTTTAACACCTTGATTAGTTTGCTTGTTTTTTCTTTGGATATCCTTGTATATAATGCGACCGGTCGCTGCAAACTGTCATTAGGTGTTATTTGTACCATCTGTTGTATTATCTACCACTGTTGACTCTTCTGTGACATAAGTTGGATTTTCTTGTTTGAAAGGGCATTCACTATGCCAATGAAAGGCATTAGGTATGTTGAGTTTTGAACAATATTTACATGGGAGAGGAGGCAAAGTGCCTTGAAAGTGAGTGTGTGTATTTGGATTTGAAAAATGGGCTCTAGGCCCTCTTAGATTGGGTGGAGTATTGTTTGTCCAATTTGGTCTATTTTGATTAGGGTATCCCATATGTGGTCTCTGCACATTAGGAAACCGGTAACTCCAGGGCTGTGATCGGGGAGCATATTGAACTGGATTTCGATTTTCCCTGTCTTGTGGATAGGTGAACCTTTGAAATTGACCTGGCAACTTGTTTGGAAGGGGATCAGCAGATTTTTCAGATATTTGCAGTTTATTTAATTTGTGGACAAGATCCCTCCATTCATTTAATGTTTTTGGCGCATTAGCCACAACAAGTTGTCTTAAAGTCAGTGGCAATCCGTCGGTTAATCCTTCCATGAGAAATTTGGGCTCTAGGCCTAGTGCTCGCCCTACTTGGAGTTTTTTGTGGTAATAGTCTATGACATTTTCGCCTGATTTAAAGCAAATACTCGAGAAATCTGTTAAAGATGTTTCACCTGGTGTCGTGAATTCCTCTGTAAAAATTTCGACCAATTCCTCCCAATGAAGCATGTTTAAACTATTGATTCTATACACTGTGAGGGCTTTACCCTTCAAAAATCTTTGTATATTACGGACTCGCCAAACCTCATCTTTTCCAGTCTCATTACACCAGGCTTCGAAATACATTAGCCAGGACGTCCACATCATGCCGTTTTCTGGGCAAAAAGCAATGAGGACATTGTCCTCTCTCACAGTGGGAGATTTATTTACACTTACAGATTTCTTTACATCATCTGATTCATCTGCATTACCTATTACTTTTTCACGTGTGTTTGGGGAGGGCAGTCTACTCACATCAAGTAAGTCATTTTCTAAATTTATGTCCACAAGTAAATTTTCATCTGTACCCTTAGGGGGTGTCAATAAACCTGTTGGGGTGTCACCTTCGGCCATGGTTAATTTTATTCACAATTCAAAAATTTGATAAAAGAAACTCTTTTTTTTTCTTTTTTCTTTTCTTTTTTTTTTTTTTTTTTTTGAAACAGGTAAATTATTTAATTTTGCTAATTAAATTCGGTATTTATTAATTATCACAGCAATAAAATAAATATTCAATAAATTAAATATCACGAAAAACAATTTACCTAAGCATATAAAATCACTCATAAAACCTTTTTTTTTTTTTTTTTAATATCACAGTTATATCACCTAAATAAATCCAAATAATAAATAACATATAAATAACATATAATAAACAAATAAATCAAATTTATTGACGTTCGAAATAAATAATGCTGTTTGTTCTTTGTTGAATTTCACCTGATAAATCCTAAAAGCAATAAATACCACACAACAAAATTCCTTACTTCTGAAAACTAAAAAAAATTTAACTCTCCATATAAATATTTATGACAATTTTACTTTCAAATCTCTTAACATGAAATATAATAAGCAATTATGAATTTATTTTATTTTATCTATTTATTTATTATTATTATTATTATTATAACAATAATGAATATTACTATTATTATATATATATATATATATATTTATTTATTTATCAGTTTAAAAAAAAGCTTTCAATATAAGTACTCAAGAAAATCTATTTGAAAATCTCTAAATTTAACATATGAAATATCGTACTTTTGCAAACTTAATAAAAATCTGTATATTATTATTATTTTAAATCTTACAACAAGTAGTTAAGCAATTTCAATTCAAGTCATAAAATATATCGCGAATATAAAGTAAACAATATTTAAATATATTTAAAACACTTTAAATACACGTAAATATAAATTTATTTAAAAGATGTTAATTTTTCTTTTTTTTTTTTTTTTTTTTTTATCCAAAGCTTTTCGCTTTAATAATAAAGCATGAAAGGATTAATGAAAGGATAAAATAAGCAAGATTCTAAATTAATATTTAAATTAATATTAAATGATATCTTAATAGTATTAGTTCAGAATAAATCTTAATTTTAAGAACAACTTTGTGAGAGTTCTATTTTAGCGCCCCAGTAAAGTTAGTTTTTCAGCAAAACACATCGTAGCGCGGGAATCGCGATTAGAAGAGGTTTCATAATCAAAATTATGCAATAGTTGAAATTAGCGGCAATGCATTGCGAAATACGAAATCCTGGATATCCGGGTCAGCCAATGAAAGGATGTGGGTTGGATTTTGGCTGACCTAGTTATCCAATAAGAATAGTTTCGGTTCCCGCCGAAATATCCATATAAAAACGGGAGCACACGAAAATCGGGGTCTTTTTCCATGAAAGCTTTTGATTAAATAGTCGACGACAATAATAAGTTTAAGTTAACGGTCCCAGGAGGGGAATTGATTCGCGGTTCCCCCGTTAATGGAACAATTTCGGCCCGACTCGGCTACGGATCTGTACAGCGTGCTCAAAATGAAGTGACTTAATAAAGTGTAATATGACTGTCTTCAAATAAACGACTGCATCATCAATTGTGGAGTATTTCTTTGAGTGAACTTTCTTAATATGGAGTGACTGGAATACATCAGCCTACAAGAAAGGGCTACGCTACAACGAAGCCGATCAGGATGGTCCTCTAAGGGAAAACTAACAAGTCAGCATGAAATAAGTTGTGGTCAGCACCTTATATTAGTTTTAATTATTTGAATGGAACTGCAATATTTATGACCTCCTGGGACCGGAACTTTCCAAAACCGGACCGGAAATTTTTCCAAAACAGGACCGGTCTTTTCTAAATCAAACCGGACGATGTCAGAAAGAAATAGTGCCCTTAAAGAGCGAGCAACATTAGTAACATCATCTGTACTCAAAGGATAGTAGAAAGAAAAAATATTGACTTACACCAGTTCTGTGTGAAAGATGCCGGAAAAAGGAAAATCAAGATGTGTGACTTACGCCAGTTTTGATCCAAGATTTTTTTTATTGCTCTCTTAAGAGCCATGTTTCAAGTGCTGTGAGATAACAACCAGATGGCCTCTTCCGGATGAGTCCCAACAGAAACACCTGCTTTTTTATGTGTTAGTCCAGAAGTTGTGAATAAAATTCCCTTTCTCCACAGGAAGTAAAAATAGGGTTTTTATTTTATTTTTTTAATTTATTATTGTGTTTTCATCTCAGTGTGGGTCAACAAAAGGGGTGAGTGAGCTTCATTTTATTTATATTTAGGATGATTTTTTAGTGACTTTATATTTATCTTAAGTTGTTAATAAAAATGAACTATGATAATGTTTGACATCGTTTATTTTCGCGATATATTTTATGATTTGAATTGAAAATGTTTTAAGCTAAATTACTTGTTGTCAGATTTAAAATAATAATAATATACCAGATTTTTATTAAGTTTGCAAAAGTATTATATTTCATATGTTAAATTTAGAGCTTTTCATAAATACTTATATAGGAAATTAAAATTTTTGAAATTTCATTAAAAAAATAATAATAATAATAATAATAATAATAAAATAATAAATAAATAAATAAATAAAATAAAAATTAATTAATTAATTAATTATAATAATAAAATAAAATAAGATAAAGAAATAAAATAAATTCTTAATTGGTTATTATATTTTATGTTAAGAGATTTAAAAATAAAATTTTCATAAATATTTATATAGAAAATTAAATTTTTTTTGAAAAATTGGATTCCTTGTTTTCAGAAATAAGAATTTTGTGGTGTTGTGCTATTTATTACTATAGACAAAGAGTAGCCAGAAGTATTTATGTTGATAATAAATTTGATTTATTTATTCGTTATATGTTGTTTATACTTATTTATTAGTAGGATTTATTAGATGAATTTAGACAAAGCACTTTCAGAAGTATTTATTTTTGCACGTCAATAAATGTGATTTATTTGTTTATTTTATGTTTATTTATTATTTGGATTTATTTAGGTGATATAATAACTGTGATTAAAAAAAAAAAAAAATAGACTATTTATATTGATTGTGATATTTAATTTATTGAATACTTTGGTAAAGCTGTGATAATTAATAAATGCCGAACTTATTTAGCAAAATTAAATAAATTACCTGTTTCAAAAAATAAAGTTAAATATGTCCGAAAGTGACACCTCAACATGTTTATTGACACCCCCTAAGGGTACAGAGGAAAATTTACTTGTGGATACCAATTTAGAAAATAACCTACTTAATGTGAGTAAACTGCCCTCCCCAAACACACTAGTAAAGGCAATGAGTAGTGCCAATGATGTAAAGAAATCTGTAAATATAACTAAATCTCCCACTGTAAGAGAGGACGATGTCCTCATTGCTTTTTGCCCTGAAAACGGCATGATGTGGACGTCCTGGCTAATGTATTTTCAAGCCTGGTGTGAGGAGAATGGAAAAGATGAGGTTTGGCGAGTCCGTAATATACAAAGATTTTTGAAGGGTAAAGCCCTCACAGTGTATATAAACAACAGTTTAAACATGCTTCATTGGGAGGAATTGGTTGAAATTTTTACAGAGGAATTCACGACACCAGGTGAAACATCGTTAACAGATTTCTCGAGCATTCGCTTTAAGGCAGGTGAAAATGTCATGGAGTATTATCAGAAAAAACTCCAAGTAGGGCGAGCACTAGGCTTAGAGCCCAAGTTCCTCATGGAAGGATTAACCGACGGATTGCCACTGACTTTAAGACAACTTGTTGTGGCTAATGCGCCAAAAACATTAAACGAATGGAGGGATCTTGTCCACAAATTAAACAAACTGCAGATATCTGAAAAATCTGCTGATCCCCTTCCAAACAAGTTGCCAGGTCAATTTCAAAGGTTCACCTATCCACAAGACAGGGAAAATAGAAACCCAGTTCAATATGCTCCCCGACCACAACCCTGGAGTTACCGGTTTCCTAATGTGCAGAGACCACATATGGGATACCCTAATCAAAACAGACCAAATTTCACAAACAATACTCGACCCAATCTAAGAGGGCCCAGACCCCATTTTTCAAACCCAAATACACACATTCACTTTCAAGGCACTTTGCCTCCTCTCCCATGTAAACATTGTTCAAAACGCAACATTCCTAATGCTTTTCATTGGCATAGTGAATGCCCTTTCAAACAAGAAAATCCAACTCATGTCACAGAAGAGTCAACAGTGGTAGATAATACAACAGAAGGAACAATAACACCTATTGACAGTTTGCAGCGACCGGTCGCATTATATACAAGGATATCCAAAGAAAAAACAAGCAAACTAATCAAGGTGTTAAAAATCCAGACTCGTACTCTACCATTCCTTTAATCTTCGATACGGGCAGCAGCTTAAGCATTATTCCTCAACATTTTGTCCATAAATTTAAACTTCAAACAAAAAAGGTCTCACCATTACACGTCATTCAAACACAGGGAAGGTTGACAATTCGAGAAAAATGTTACTTTAAATTACAAATTGGTAATATTACAAAAAATATAGAAATGTTTATATTAGATAATAACTTACCTTATGCTCTCCTTAGCTTATCACATTGTTGTCTGTTTCAATTGACTATGGATTGTGCTAAAAAGCTGGTAAAACAAAATAATACCATTCTCCCATTGTTAAAAAATATATCTAAATGTACACAAACTTTACATATAACTTCTGAAAGTGAAAATACCAATAGTCAAAAGAAAAATTTCAATATTCCAACAAACAATAGAGTCAGGGAGTTCAAGTACACTCAAGCCACTGAGAACCACGTAAATCCTCAGTCTGCTAGAAAAGGAAAACTACCTACTTTATTATCAAAATATGTCCAAATTTTTGCAAAATCTAAATATGATGTTGGAAGAATTCATATGGAACCACAAAGGATTCGTTTAACTTCAGATTTACCTATTTCACTCAGAGCATATAGAACTTCCCCTAAGGAAGAAGAAGAAATTAAAACCCAAGTTCAAAATTTATTACAGGCCGGTATTATAAAAGAAAGTTGTTCGCCTTATTCCGCACCTGTAACTTTGGTGTATAAACGGGAAGAAGGCAAAAAGAAGCGATTATGCATTGACTTCCGTAAACTCAATTCGATCACTAAAACAGATGCTGAACCACTTCCCAGAATAGATACTTTGTTAGATAAACTAGCTAAAGCAAAAATTTTTTCCACTCTTGACTTGGCAAGTGGATATTGGCACATTCCTATCCACCCAAAAGATACTGAAAAATTGGCTTTTGCTACAACTTTCGGATTATATGAGTGGAAATACCTTCCCTTTGGGCTTAAAAATGCCCCTGCTATCTTCAATCGAACCATTAGAAGGATTCTAAATAAATACAAAATAGACTTTGCCTGTAATTATTTCGATGATATAATTGTTTTTTCACAGTCAGAAGATGAACACTTCCAACACCTACAACAACTTTTTGATATATGTGTTAAAGAAAACTTAAAATTAAAACTATCAAAATGCAATTTTGCCAAAACAAAAATTAACTTTTTAGGATACGAAATAACTAATGGCCTAATTACCCCTGATAATCCAAACATTGAAGTAATAAAAAATTTGAAACCGCCAAAAAATGTCAAGGAATTGCAGAGAGTTTTGGGATCAGTTAACGTTTATGCTAGATTTATTCCAAAATATGCCGAAACAAGAGCTCCTTTAAATAATTTATTAAAGAAAAATGTCCCCTATGTTTGGGACCAGAAATGTGAAAAATCCTTCCAAAAATTAAAAAATGCTCTTATAAGTAAACCTATTTTAAGACTTTACGATCCCAGAACCCCCTGTCAGTTATTTGTTGAAGCCTCGAGTCATGGTGTGGGATGTGTTGTTAAACAGGCAGATGTGAATGGTACTTTACACCCAATGGCATATCGTTCAAGAAATTTACGAGATTATGAAAAAAATTATGCAATTACGGAATTAGAATGTTTAGCAATTATTGATGCCTTAGATACCTTTTATCATTATTTACACGGTCAAAAGTTTGTCATACATACGGATCATGCGTCTCTCACTTGGTTAAAAAATGTTAAAAATTTAAGAGGAAGATTATTCCGCTGGTCCCTTAAACTTAGTATGTTTGACTATGAAATTAAATATCAAAAAGGATCAACAAATATTGAAGCTGATATGCTATCTAGATTGCCTGTTTTGGAAAATGTGTCACACCATGTACACCTTCTAGACTTAAATGAAATTAAAGAAAACCAGAAAAAAGAAAACATAGGTATTAACATTAAGAAAACTCTTGAAATTGAGGATGTACTTGTAATTAAAAAGAAAGGTTTGTATAAGGTAATAGTCCCGATGTCATTAAGATTACGCCTCCTACAGAAAACCCACACTCA
This sequence comes from Salticus scenicus, assembly GCA_963930645.1. NCBI lineage: Eukaryota > Metazoa > Arthropoda > Arachnida > Araneae > Salticidae > Salticus > Salticus scenicus. Next base: position 345,833 of record CAWVNO010001040.1, read on the forward strand.
ATTTGGACACCCAGGAATTTATAAAATGATAAATTTAATTACACCACAGTATTATTGGCTTAATATTAATAAAGATATTGAAAATTTTGTAAAACATTGTCATACCTGTCAAAAAAATAAAAAATGCAGACAAAAACGGTTTGGGTCATTACAGGAAGTACCGCCAACAGATAAACCTTTTGAATGTTTGTCTTTGGACACTGTTGGTGGGTTTAACTACTATAATTCTACAAAAAAATATTTGCATTTGGTCGTGGACCATGCAACCCGTTATGTGTGGGGATTTCCATCAAAAAGCGTTACCACTGAAACTTATACAAACTTTTTAAAACAACTTTTTCAAATTCAAGTACCTAAAAAATTGTTAACAGATAGGAATGCAGCATTCACGGCATCCCGTTTCAAAAAATTCCTTCGAAATTATAATACAAAACATTTGTTAACAAGTAGCCATCATCCCGAATGCAACGGGAAAGTCGAGCGCCTCAATCAGACTATTGTTACGCGTCTAAAATGTAAGGTTAACTCTTCTTCAAATAAAATTCCCTGGAATAAATTAATTGATGAAGTTTTACGTCAATATAACTTAACACCTCACTCTGTAACTCAATTCCTACCTAGTTATTTATTATTAGGAGAATTACCATATGATCCATTATTAGTAAACAATAGTTACTATCCTTCAGTTGATGAAGCTAGAAAAATAGCAAAAGAAAAAACAATACAATATCATAAAAAAAACAAAATCCGATTTGATGCTCGATTTCTCCCTGTTAAATGTAAAGTTGGTGATGAAATTATTTATGAAGAATTACAGTATCCCAACACACGTAAGTTAAGTCCACCTTATTCAGGCCCTTATACAATCTTAAAACAAATATCTGAAGTTAATTTTGAAATAGACAAACCCAATGCCCATTTTAAAAGAAATTCAGAAATTGTTCATTCGTCTAAGTTAAGATACTATAATAACCCTCAAAAATTCAAATTAAGTCATGAATAACTTTAGTTAGGGATCAACTCCATGCCCCAAGTATTTATTTTTTTTATTTATTTATCCTTCTCGTGATCTTCTGATCTTCACCACTATAAAGTGATCAGAGAGTGCGGGAAAAATGATTTGTTTTTGCCCTCTGTAAAAATTCACCAATTACCACCTTTAACCCAACTCACCTTTTTGGAAAGACTTGACCCCTGAACTGAGTCAAATATTAACAGTATTAGATGAGAATAATACTTTGTGGGTCAAGTTGCCTACAAAACAAATTTTTTTTGGCTTGCCAATGGCTGACCAAGCTCTGGTGCCAATGGGGTATTTTAAAACAATTAATTACTAAATAAAGTGATTAAGTTGGTTTTATGTAAATAAGTTGTAAAAAGAAAAGACCTAGTAGTACTGGTATTCTTAATATTAGTAGTAGTATTATTAGAGTGTATTAAACACTATTGTATTTATTAAATAATTTTATGTGTCTGTTAAATGTTATATTTGTGAAAAAATTATTTGTGTTAGTATGTAAATAAAATTTCTAGAAATTGTTAAAAATGTACTATGATATAATTGTTTTTATATACTTTATGTTTTTGTTTTATTAAAATATCTTTGCATTTTTAAAAAAGATACACAAAGAAAAACACAGATTTTGTGAAAAGAAAAGTTTGTTTACAATTTACAAAACATTTGTTTACAATGTACTGTTAAAATTACAGTGTTATAATTATTGTTATACATATTATATATGAACTCAATAACCAAGATCAGACTTTTTACAACAATTATTTATTGTCAACGATCAACGTTATTATTCAAGATATCTAAAAACTTTATTGGCCAAAAGGAACTTTATATTTTAAAGACTTTCCTCAATAAACTAGTTTGTACGTAAAAAAGATATCTTGTCAAAAATGTTATGCCGGTAAACATATTATGTTATAATTTTTTTTTTCTTCTTTTCCAGTATGTCATACATTATTTTATTAAACTTTTCTTATATTTGTAAACAAGTGCTGTAAATACCATTATATGTACTGTCCGTTTTCGTAAACCATGTCTACCTCTCGCGGAACGATCCTACTCGGAAAAGGGGTGATGCGTTGAATGAGATGGGCACTTAGCCAAATGCGCTTTTCGTTCTACACGTGTTCGTTTTCTTTTTATGAGTCTTCAATATTTATTTTACCTTTTTACGCGAATTTAAAGTTATTTAAAATAAAAGGTGTAAAATAATCATGATAAAAAAATCTAATGATTTGATTTAAATACGATTTTCTGTAAATTTCTGTAAAATAGAGATCCAAAAATATGGTATTTTTATTTTAGCAGTATAATTTAAAAGAAAAAAATATATTACTTTTACTACAGGTAAAGTCTACTGTAAACGTTGTTCTTTTTCTCTTCTTTTATTAATGAATTATGTAAATTTTACCTAATTTAAGTCATTTTTAATTAATTTACTACTATAATCAGTGCATGAAACAAGTGTTCAGGTATGACAGATATAGTACGAATTTAGAGATCAAGTAAGCAAATAAAAATAATTTTAACTGAAAAAAAAAAAAGAAGAAGAAGAAAGAAAACAGGCATTTACTTTTAAGTTTACGGATTTTATTTTGCATCGAAGAATAAAACTGATCTTCTACACTTATTTAAAAATTACAAGGGGGAAAAATCAGCATTTTGCCCTTATACGAATATAACGAAGAAGTATCGCCTCAAAATTCAATAATGTCCTGAAAAGAAAAAAAAAGAAAAAAGAAACCGCAACTTATCTCTCACTCGTAAAATGTAAACATTCTCTCATCTTCTACGCTTCTACCCTATTTTAACAAAATCAATGCAGACCTCACGCATGCGCATAGGTGAGCAGGGTCACAGCTAACGAAAACAAACAATATCAGGCGAGCACGTTGACCAGGTCCAACATACAAGTAAATAAATTAAAAAAGAAAAAGTAAATTTTTTTATAAATAAAGGGAAAGGCCATAACTCCTACTTAAAAAGGATTCCATAACAAAATATTTCAGACGAAATTTTCTAAAAAATAAAATTTTCCATTTTAAATAAATTTTTCAAAAACTTAAGTTTTATAATTTGTCAAATTTTCCATTTTAAGTTTAACTTTCTCCTGGAGTATCTTCTACTTCTGAGGGACTTCCCACATACTTGCAGGCAAGTATGGGGGAGCGTCGGCTTGGAGGGGGGGATATGAAAGGATAAAATAAGCAAGATTCTAAATTAATATTTAAATTAATATTAAATGATATCTTAATAGTATTAGTTCAGAATAAATCTTAATTTTAAGAACAACTTTGTGAGAGTTCTATTTTAGCGCCCCAGTAAAGTTAGTTTTTCAGCAAAACACATCGTAGCGCGGGAATCGCGATTAGAAGAGGTTTCATAATCAAAATTATGCAATAGTTGAAATTAGCGGCAATGCATTGCGAAATACGAAATCCTGGATATCCGGGTCAGCCAATGAAAGGATGTGGGTTGGATTTTGGCTGACCTAGTTATCCAATAAGAATAGTTTCGGTTCCCGCCGAAATATCCATATAAAAACGGGAGCACACGAAAATCGGGATCTTTTTCCATGAAAGCTTTTGATTAAATAGTCGACGACAATAATAAGTTTAAGTTAACGGTCCCAGGAGGGGAATTGATTCGCGGTTGTGCCGTTAATGGAACAATTTCGGCCCGACTCGGCTACGGATCTGTACAGCGTGCTCTAAATGAAGTGACTTAATAAAGTGTAATATGACTGTCTTCAAATAAACGACTGCATCATCAATTGTGGAGTATTTCTTTGAGTGAACTTTCTTAACATGGAGTGACTGGAATACATCAGCCTACAAGAAAGGGCTACGTTACATATATATATATATATATATATATATATATATATATATATATATTTATCAGTTTAACCTTTACGTTACGGCGGGTCCGACATATGAACCCCAAACTTCACGTAGACCAAATCCCGGCTGTGTTACAGCAGTCGTACCCTAGTATTTTCTTCCCTCTCAGGAGAACGGTGCGTCAATCATTTGGGACGAACAAAGGATTCCCTATTCTTCCAGAGTGGAGTGTCGGCAACGCCCACACTCTATTGCGATAATACAATTTTTTCGTATTTGGCTGTGAAAAGAGCTTTTCACATACTTATTGGCGACTTATTGGCTTTACTCTTGTTTTGTCGTTGTGTTCCGATGAATATTTCTCCTTCCTCATTCTTCTAAGGTATTGAGACGTGTTCGACTGCTTTTTATTTTTAGTAATTTTAATTCTTTTTTCTATTATGGCTCCGAGATTTAAAGGTCTTTCTCAGAGTGAGATTGATAAGTTAATGAATGAATTTGACTCAGAAAATTATGCTGACAGTGATTCCGATTGTGATATTGATATTAATCAATCAGCAAACTGTCCGTCTGATGAGCGCAGAAATGCAGTTGATAATACTCGAAATTCAGAGAGAGTATTTGAATGGAAAGTCCTTGAAGAAACAGACTCAGTAAATATCCTTGATTTCACAGGTGTGCCAGGATTAAAGATAAATATGCAAAGACAAGATCCATATGAATTTTTCAAAGTGCTTTTTAATGATGGTGTTCTTAATTTGATAAGCGAAGAGACAAATAGGTATGCAAAGCAAGTTTTGGATCTGAAACCTGATACCTCTGTAAAAAGAAAACACTTCCCTGAATGGAAAAATACGACACCTTATGAAATAGAAAAATTTCTTGGCATTATTTTGTTGATGGGTCATGTAGAGAAAGATAAACTTCAAGATTATTGGTCAACAAATGAATTGATTGAAACTCCAATCTTTCGAAAAATAATGCATAGGGATAGATTCTTTGAAATTTTAAAGTTTTTGCATTTTTCCAATAATGATGATAAGCCATCTAAGGAATCTTCTGAATATGACAGGTTTTGGAAAATAAGAAACCTTTTTGAATTGTTAAATATAATTTTCAAAGAGGTATACGAACCAACAGACCACCTTTCCTTGGATGAAGTTATTATAAAATTCAAGGGACGTGTTGCTTTCAGGCAATACATACCTAAGAAAAGGAAGCAGTGGGGTATAAAAGTTTACAAAATCTCGGACAGAACTGGATATACTTACGATATGAGAGTATACCTTGGTAAAGATAAGACAGAAAATATGTCAGCATCTTATAATGTAGTAAATATAATGACAGAATGTGTAAGGGGTAAAGGCCATAAGTTATTCATGGATAACTTTTTTTCTTCTCCTGATTTATTTTATGATATTCTAAATAAGAAGCTAATCAATGCCTGTGGAACAGTTCGATGTAATTGAAAAAAATTCCCTAAAGACATATCTCTGACTAAGATGAAAAAAGGAGAAATTAAAACACGATATGGACAAGGCCTAACTGCTCTTCGCTGGAAGGATAAGAGAGATGTATACATGTTAAGCAGTATGCATCACCCTATAAATCAAAACACTGTCTCAAATTCCGCCACAGAGAAACCACTAATTGTGAGTGACTATAATAAAAATATGGGATACGTTGACTTGAGCGATCGAATGGCTAACAGCTATTCTTTTCAAAGAAAAACAGTCAAATGGACAAAAAAACTATTTTTTCATCTGTTTGACCTCTCAGTATTGAACGCATACATTCTATCCAAGTGCACTGAAAGCCACAGAGATTTTCGATTGGATTTAGTAAAAACGATCATGAAAAAATCTGATATAGTAAGCCCTATAACTGCTCCCTCAACATCAGCTGATGGACACTGGCCAAAAAATGAAAAGAAAAGGAGAAGATGTGTAGTCTGTTACAAAAATGGTTTACAAAAACGATCAACATTTGTTTGTACATCATGTGACGTTGCTCTATGCATCGACCAAAACTGCTTTGCCGAATACCACACAACAAATGCATATAATTAAAGAAAAATATTCTAAAATATGTCATAGACTTTTTGCTCTCATCAAACACAAAATTCATCTTCTTTGGAGCTTAGAATAGTTAGTTCTTTTCAGAATTAAAAACAAAAACTCCATTTAGATTTAAAAACAGTTCTTCTCAGAACTAAATACAGCCCTTTTTAGGGCTATAAAAATGTTCTTTTCAGAGCTCTAAGTTCCTTCGGGAGCTTTAATTTATATAAAAATAGAATACACATAAAATAAATCTCACACATACACAATATTATAATAAGAAAGCACTATGGAACTGGCTTTTTAAGGTAATAATTGTAAAACTTTGAATAAACACAATAAAATGCAATAAACTCGCAACAATTGTTTCAGGTCGAAAGAACACACGACCCTTCGTCAGACGAACAAAGTAGGCACGAAAGCTGCAGTCAAAGTGCGTTGCAGTACAGCAACTGGTGCTTTGCAGTTTTGACTGCAGCACTCGTGCCTATTTTGTTCATCCGACGAAGGGCCGTGTGTTCTTTCGACCCGAAACAATTGTTGTGAGTTTATTGCATTTTATGTTCTTTATTCAAAATTTTGCAACTAATATGCAGTATTCCACATAACTTACGCTTCCTCGTTCAATGGTAAAGAGACATTGCTTTCAAAGTTAATAGACGGGTGGTGCCAGGTTCGAATCCAGGTTATGTTCGTAAGCTTAGCTGTTGGAAGTTATCTGTGTTTTTTTTCTTTTGTAGGATCCATCTACCTTCCCCCCCCCCCCCCAAAAAAAAAAAGAAAAATAACCAGGCCAAGAAGCACTAGAGTACATGATCTGCCTCAATACACACGACCTTGAGTATATGCAAATATAAATTAAATATTAAAAAAATAGGCATATTTTGAATGTAAAAACACTAAAGGGCCACGCGCATTTGGGAGTGAATTCGAGAGGGACCTTTTTGCTGAAAAAAAGTTTGGGAACGGGGGGTGGGAGGGAGGGTCTACAGGGGCCGCTAGGGAGCGCAAGTTTAAAATTTCAAACAGGAAGGTATGTCTTGTGTTACATCCCTGAAAAAGTCTCTTCAAGACAATGAATTTGGAATAATTAGTTTTGTCCTGCAGTGATTATTAAAGGGAATAAGTATAAAATTCACATTTCAAAAGTCTGAAAACTCATGTATCTCCTTTAATAATCATCGTAGGGCAAAACTATTTATATCAAATTCATTGTCTTTAAGAGACGTGTCCAGGGATGTATCACAAGACATACCTTCCCATTTGAAATTTGAAATTTGCCCTCCCTAGCGCCCCCCCCCCCCCCTAGCCCCTCCAGGTCCAAACTTTTTCTACCAAAAGAGGTCCCTCTCGAATTCATTAAATACGTGTTTCGCCATTTTTCAGAATTTCGACTCATATTCGAGTTGGAGGGGGGGGGGGACTTTTGGAACACCCTGTATATATATACATTTCTCGTGTCTCCAAATTTTTGAAAAAATGAAAAAATATTAATAAATTTATGTTTTATTCTGGGCAATTCATTGTCTCCGTATTTCAACCTCGAAATTGTATATTTTAATTTATTTTTAAAGAATATTGTAAACTTAAAAAAAAAAAAAAAAAAAAAAAAAAAAAAAGAAAAAAAAAAAAAAAAGACATCTTACGTGCTTGCTGATAGAGATTAAAGCCGATTAACTGTATGAGGGCCTTTGTAATAGGATGGCGTGTGAGATTATTTACACGAGTTACAGAGAAAACCATCGAGAACTCCAAACAGCTAGACCGACCTACCCGACTTATTATTGAACCCAGCACCTCTCGTCTATGTCCTTCTAAAGCAGTACCTCTCAGTCACTGGTGGAGTAACGTGAAGTATCAACAATGTACGTACAAAAAAGATCCCCGTTGACACGTTTACATACGTCTTTTCTTTCTTTCTATTTTTTCTCTTACTTTCTTTCTTTCTTTTTTACTTCCTTATTTGGACGTAGAACGTTGCAAATTGGTACATAGGTTAGTTATAACATCTTTGTTTATTAATTAATTTTTTTTAAAGCTTTTATAAAATAAGAGAACATCAGTATTCTAATAATAAACGTAGCAAAATGAAAGATACAAGTGAGACTTAGTACAATGTTTTTTTCTTTGTCGAAAGTCAGGTTGACAATGAAAAGTAATTTTTCCTGTCACGGCAACCTTCCAAATATGTTCATTCTTAGATTCTTCTACAAAAATCGCAGAGGGGGTAACTTTGACCCTGCAGGGCTGAACCCGATTGAGATTTTTTCATTTTTATTTTTATTATTATTATTTCAGAATATGAGCTTTTTTTTTTTTTTTTTCAATCATCTGCGTCCGTTGTCAATAGCAATTTTTTCATTTATATAATTAATTTCATAAAAATAGAGACTTTAATTTAAATTTATTGTATTTATCAGAATCAAAGTATGACATATAAAAGATTAAACTTATAAAATGTTTAATTTAAAAAATATTTATAACCGTTAACTTTATATATATATTTAACTATAATTGATAGTAAAAAAAATATAAATTTATTATGCTGATAATTTCAGAGCGAGGGTTAAAAAACCGTTTTAATTTTTCGTGACAAAACAAAATGCTTGATATATGCTAAAATATAGTCATGTGTAAAATCGTAATTCTTAAATGATCACAGCACCGGCTTATATCTTATAAATATTCAAATTAAAGTGACCAGGTAAAATGATGCTGAAGGCAGTGGTAATCTGGATCTGAAATAACCAAGGTGTGGAAGCTGATGCTGAAGGCAGTGGGTACCACAGCAAAATTACATTTTTTTTTTTTTTTCATAATTTTATTGTATTTTTGTTTAAGTATTTGTTTTTCTTTTTTTAAGCGATTTTTCTTTTATTTTTTCAATTATATATTGTGACCACCGATGCAGGTAAAGTCTGCTAGTGTACAATAAAGATTTTTGAAATTGAAGAATTAAAATTGCATAATTCAATTATAAATTCTCTTATGTAATTTTAACTGGAAGCTACTGTAATAAGTGATACTGTATAAACCTTATGATAATTTTAAGTAAATATTTATCGAGTACAAAGTTTCTAATATAATGAAATTTGTTTTTTCTCATGCAAACAGCTGTTTTCTTAAATTATTCTTGCCTACACCAGTGGCCAAGAGCTTCTGCTCTCAATGCTAGTAGACGTGAGACACGTGGATCGATTTCATGTCGCGCTCATCCTCTTCACCAAACGGAGCATTCCGTGCTTTTCTCTGAAACTTGTGTAAATGCGAGCTAGGGCTCCTTAAAAATATCCCCATGCACCCGTTCCAGAAGTTGCACTCTATTACAGTAAATTGCCTTAAATCTTTCCCTAATTCCTAATTTCTTTGCAGATTTTAAATAAATTTATTTCGATATTTCTTCTTCTGAATTTTTTCTTTCCTTCCTTCTTTTTTTAAAATAATTTCTTAAAGTTTCCTGTTAAATATATGTTTTTGTAATTCCTTTGATTTTCTAATGTACAATTTATTATTATTATTATTAAAAATATCTAATTATTCATTGTGACTCTAAAAATACGAATTAAGTTATGCACAAATAAATGATACATGAAAGTGGAGCACAATATTATTAATTTTAATTAATTTCTTAACTTTACACTTTTAACAGATATCAGTTTGACGTTTTGTTATTTCATCTCTTCATATCTAGAATTTTTACGTCTTAATATAATATATAAATTTACTTACATAGAAAAATAAGAAAATGCCTATTTGTCAGAAATAATAATAGGATAAAAATAAATGCATAATTAGTATTAAAAATTTTTGCCATTTCAAAACAACTTTAGTAATAATTTATGAAAAAATTAAAAATAAAAATAAATAAATAAATAATGTAAAATAAAATAAATCATACATAAAGGGGAAAAAAGTACTGAAAAATATAATTAGAATGTACAATTTACATGAAAAATACACTTACTTTTATTGACTACGCCAAAAGAAAGATACATCCCTAAAACTGGTATTATAATAACCCTTTATTTTCTCCAGGGTACATGAGGATCCAAAGTTTTGAACAATAGGGGAAACAGTTTCCCGCGCTGATTTCGTTTCTAGACGGTGGGAAAAATTCCGAAAATAAGCGCCGTATTCTGGGGTTATATTTTTTCAGATTCATGCCGGACGGAAAAGGTTAAAAAAAAAGCTTTCAATATAAGTACTCAAGAAAATCTATTTGAAAATCTCTAAATTTAACATATGAAATATCGTACTTTTGCAAACTTAATAAAAATCTGTATATTATTATTATTTTAAATCTTACAACAAGTAGTTAAGCAATTTCAATTCAAGTCATAAAATATATCGCGAATATAAAGTAAACAATATTTAAATATATTTAAAACACTTTAAATACACGTAAATATAAATTTATTTAAAAGATGTTAATTTTTTTTTTTTTTTTTTTTTTAAAGCTGGAACTATTGCATATCATACGAGGTTATTGTAGGAGTTCTCCTACAATAACCTCGTATGATATGCAATAGTTCCAGCTTCTCTCACTTTTCTTAACTCCTTGGTCCAACCTCTACCGGAATTCATATTGTTTTTTGCTGATATTTAAAATATATCACGTTATATATAAAAGAATTAACTGTTGACTGTAAAAAGAAAAACATATTTAAAACTGCGCAATGGAAACGAATCATAAATCCCTGATGATGCTTTATTATTATAACGAAAAGCTTTGGATAAAAAAAAAAAAAAAAAAAAAAAAATGAACATCTTTTAAATAAATTTATATTTACGTGTATTTAAAGTGTTTTAAATATATTTAATACAAATGACACGTGTTCAATTTAACTCTTTATTTTTTAGAGATTATTTATAAACAATATTTAATACATGATATTTGAGCACCTAATTAATTTTTATTAGTAAGCTAAGATAAATATAACTTCATTTATAAATCATCGTTCGTGACTAGAAATAAAATGAATCACTCACCCTCTTTTCTGTTATACTGAGAAAAACAACAAAAATTTTATTTTTTACTTGATGGATGAAAAAAAAAAAACTTGTAGTCAAAACATCCGCGCAAAAACGTGAAAGTAGAAACAGGTGTTTGTGGCAGCTTGCGACACATCACGAAGAGGCCATCTGGTATACATCATGGCAACGGAACAACTTGAGTCAAAAGTGGTGTAAGTCACATTTCTCTTTTTCATTCTAACGGCATTTGGGAAAGCAATCGTAACACTTGAAACACAGTGGTACAAGTCAATCTTTTTTCTTTCATTCTAAGGGCATTGTTTACAAATGATGAACTACTGTTGCTTGATTTTTCTGACATTGTCCGGCTTGGTTTGGCAAAGTCTTGTCTGGTTTGGAAAAATTTTCGGTTGGTTTGGAAAAGTTCCGGTCCGATTTGGAAAAGTTCCGGTCCCAGGAAGTCACATTCTAAGATATTGCAGTTCCATCCAAATATTTAAAAACTAAGATAAGGTGCTGAACACAACTTATTTCATGATGACTTGTTGATTTTCCCCTACAGCTAGACTATCACTGTCGACTTATTGTAATGTATTGCCTTTTAGTAGGTGATGCATGCCAGTCTCTTCATACTAAAAAAGTTCACTCAGAATAAATATTCCACAATTAATGATGCAGTCGTTTTTATTGCAGACACTTTGTCATTTTACATTTTATTAACAGTCAAACCATTTTGAGCACGCTGACGTACAGATCCGTAGCCGAGTCGGGCCGAAATCGTCCCGTTAACGGCGGAACCGCGAATCAATCTCCGTCCTGGGACCGTTAAATTAAACTTTTTATTGACGCGAACTATTTAAGCAGAAGTTTCCATGAAAAAGGGGCCGATTTTCGGGTGCTTCCGCTTAAATATGGAAATTTTAGGGCGAGGCCAAACTCCTAATATGAATTCTTATTGGATAATTAAGTGAGCTAAAATCCAGCCCACACTCTCACATTGGTTGACCCGGATATCCAGGATTTCGTATTTCGCAATGTATTGACGCTTATTTCGACTATTGCATAATTTTGCTTATGAAACTTCTTCTAACCCCGATTCCTGCGCTACGACGTGTTTTTCTGAAAAACTAACTTTACTGGGGCTCTAAAATAGAATTCTCACAAAGTTGTTCTTAAAATTAAGATTTATTCTGAGCTAATACTATTAAGTTATCACTTAATATTAATTTAAATACTAATTTAGAATCTTGCTTATTTTATCCTTTCATATATATATATATACATATATATTTCTAAAAATTAATATTTTTAGTTTCACTTTTGATGTTCGTCTCGTTTCGAGCTGCTGCCCTTCGCAGTTCTTTCCGAGAATATCCGTAACATCTGACTAATGCCACTTAAAGTAAACTGTTCGAAGTTGAAATCTCTCCATAAAGGTAGTCTTGTGGCGAAGGAAGTTCACTGCTTTGCGTGAGTAGTGTAAAAAGGGGAGTTCACCTGAAGGATGGGAAGCAATGATGGTCAACAAGGGTTAACAGAGCTAGCGGAGTCATGGAACAAATCCGGTGGAGGAGAAGTGTTATCTTTTACAGGGTAGCTTTCGCAATGAGTCATCATTTTTCAGGAGGGTGGTAAAAATATTTAATTTATTTCGGGGACTTAGCATTTTTTCGGAGATTTTATTTCGGAAAATTAATATATTTGTCTGAATAAAATAAAGGGTGGAGGACATTTATTAATATAATGAATAATTAATTTAAATAATGGCTTAGATTTTGAAATTTTAGTTCTGTGTTTCGGAGATTGTAAATTTGTTTCAGAATAATAGATATTTTCGTATGTATTTCGGAGATTTAGAATTTTTACTTTCTTCTATATTTAATAGAAGAAAGTATTGGATTCGTAAAAATTTTCTTTCTCGGGTATTTATTTGATGGATTTACACGTCTTGAGAGCTGTAGAACACGATTTGACCATTTTTAGAAAATGTCTGTCTCTCTCTGTGCGTGTGTGTGACAAAATTTTGTAACAACTGTATCTCAGGAACTGTAACACAGAATTTCTTACAAATTGGTATGTAGTTGCACCTTGACATAAATTAGTGCCTATCAACTTTTGGTAAAAATTGTCTTACAGGTTGCGTTGCCATCCCGCTTTATCTAAATTTTTAACATGGTGATATAGGACAAAATTTTGTATAAATGTGCATAAAGAGAAGTATTTTTTAGTAATCATTATGAATTTTACAAGAATTATTTATAATAGAGATAGTCAACTGGGAAAAAAAAATCATGTGTAGGAGCCTCGCCACCCCCCCTCCCATTGGTGGAAGTCCCCCCTCGAGGGGAAAATTTTTTCAATATGGGTATCTTTCGAAAGGTCTCGTCAATACCTTTAAAACGAATGGTTTAACTGTAAATCTGTGATAATTTAAAACAAAGTTATCGATTTTTTTTACTTTTAACGAAAAAAAACTATTTTTTTTTTTTTTTTTTTTTTTTTTAATTTAACCAAACTTGGTATTTAGGCCCCTGACATAAACTGGTGCTGATTAGATTTGGGGATCAATCGCTCAACAGGTGGTGCTATGATCGTATTTTTTCTAAATTTTTAACATGGCAGTATAGGACAAAATTTCGCATAAAAGTACATAGTGAGAGTTATTCATAACCCGTAATTGTAAAATTAATATGAATTATTGATAATAGTAGTAGTTAATGAAGAAAAAATGTTTGCGCATGTGGGGGCATCGCTTCCCCCCCTGGTGGGGAGTACTCCCCGGGGGGGGGGGGGGGTAAATTTTCAAGATGAATATCTTTCGAAAGGTCTCGTCAATACCTTTAAAACGAATGGTTGAACTATAAATATGTGAAAATTTAAAACAAAGTTATCGATTTTTTTTACTTTTAACGAAAAGAAACTTCGAAAAAAAAAAACGTTTTTTTTTTTTTTTTTCTTTTTTAATATTGTTACTGAGTGAATTTGTATAGGAAAATATAGAAGAAAGTCTTGTGGTGGCCACAACATACTAGTTAGAGATTGAAACTGTATTTCGGAGACTTAGAAGTTTTACCAGAATGAAATAAAGAGTTGATGAAGGTAATTAAGATAATGAATAATTAGTGGATCTGCAGATCAGGAGCTTCAACGTCCTATTTTCATCAGACATTATTCAATAGGTCATTTTTATTTATTCCTTCCCTAACAGCACAAAATGTTCCAGAAACGTAAAAATCATATAACATTGTAACATTATAAACAATTCCGAAACGTTTAAAAACGTTCAGATTACTTTCCGTTTAGTTTCAAAAACGTAGAAATGTCCGCGATCGTAACAAAAAATCAGATACGTAACAGGAACGTTACAATCACTTAGCAGATAATGAAAAATAAATATAGTTTCAAAAAACTAAAAAACACGCTTTTAAAGCACATCAAACTAAAAAGTGAAAAATAAATCTTAATATAAGCTGAAAACAATAATGAACGAAAAATACTAGTATAATTGTGAAAAAAACGTGGGGTGCTTTGTGCCATGTTTTTCGTATATCGAGCAACCCACGCTTTTTTCACAATTATACTAGTATTTTTCGTTCATTATTGTTTTCAGCTTATATTAAGATTTATTTTTCACTTTTTAGTTTGATGTGCTTTAAAAGCGTGTTTTTTAGTTTTTTGAAACTATATTTATTTTTCACTTTTTAGTTCGATGTGCTATGAAAGCATGCTTTTTAAACTATATTTTAAACTACATTTATTATTTTATTATTTATCACATAAATAGCTACAGTATGTAAGTTTTTGGTTAAAATATTTACATACAATCGAAAATATCCCCATTCGACTTGCAGGCCTCTTAAATCTATCTGTACCAATTTTGAACGGCCTAACTGTATTTCTATTTGTTTTTGCCCCATAGCCCCCCCCCTTACCACCTCACCCCCCTACCCGCCCCTCCTAATAATTTTACAAATTCAAAAATATCCGCAATGGATTTGTAAGTATCCAAAACCTCTATGTACCAATTTTGAACGATCTGACACTCTTTTTATTTTTTTGCCCCCTCCCTCCCCCCCCTTCTTGCCCCTCCTAATAACTTTACACAATCGAAAATATCCCCATTCGACTTGCAGACCTTTAAAACCTAACTGTACCAATTTTCAACGGCCTAACTGTATTTCTATTTGTTTTTGCTCCATAGCCCCCCCTTACCGCCCCACCCCCCCTACCCGCCCCTCCTAATAATTTTACAAATTCAAAAATATCCGCAATCGATTTGTAAGTATCGAAAACCTCTATGTACCAATTTTGAACGATCTGACACTATTTTTATTTTTATGCCTCTCCCCTCCCCTCCCCCACTTCTTGCCCCTCCTAATAACTTTACACAATCGAAAATACCCCATTCGACTTGCAGGCCTCTTAAATCTATCTGTACCACATTTGAACGACCTAACTGTATTTCTATTTGTTTTTGCCCCATACCCCCCTTACCCCCTCACCCCCCTACCCGCCCCTCCTAATAATTTTACAAATTCAAAAATATCCGCAATCTATTTGTAAGTATCGAAAACCTCTATGTACCAATTTTGAACGATCTGACACTATTTTTATTTTTTTTTGCCCCCCCCCCCTCCCTTCCCCCCCTGTTGCCCCTCCTAATAACTTTACACAATCGAAAATATCCCCATTCGACTTGAAGAACTTAAAAACCCATCTGTACCAATTTTTAACGGCCTAACTGTATTTCTATTTGTTTTTGCTCCATAGCCCCCCCCCTTGCTGCCCCACCTGGGGGCTGAATTTCTAAAATTCCAGAAATTGGTTTTTAGATAGTTGCCTTAGCTATATTTTAGAGCAAAAATTTCACGTATATCTATTTTTTTTTTTTTTTTTTTTTTTTTTGGGATATATAGGATTATGCGAAATCACGTTTTACGCATGTGAAATCACGTTTTACCCCCCCCCCTCCCCCCGCCCCCCTGGGGACCGAATTTCAAAAATTCCAGAAACCGATTTTGAGACATTTTTATTAGCTGTATTTCAAAGCAAAAATTTTACGGATATCTGTTTTTTTGTTTGAGATATGAAGGATTTTGTGCAATCACGTTTTGCTCCCAGAGAAGTTACAAACAAACATACATACATACATACAGGTGAAGCTAATATAAGCGTGTTAAAAAATCAGAAAGGGTGAATTTTTCAGAAAGGTATCAGAGAGCATATTAATACGTGTTACGTTTTTAAAAGATAATAAGCTTTTTGCAACATAACTGAAACATTCTGTGCTGTATGGGTTATTATATAATGGTATATATTGATTCGATCGACTTGTTACCATAATCAGACACATTCGTGAGGGGGGCTTACGCCCCCCTCAACCCCCTGCTGTACCTCTCTTTGTATACCTATCTGTATATCATATAACGTTTTACGGAATTGTAAATAATTGTATTTATTTTTGTATAAGTTCTTTCAAAGAGGCTTAGTAAGCTGATAAAAGGCTAATTCTTTGCATTTCTAGTCGTTTTAGCGTAAAAATAGCCTAATTTTCCCTTAAAAACGCATTAAAAAGCTCCAAAAATGGAAGAAACGGATTTGGCGCCAAATTTGGCGATTGTTTCCCTCCTTGGCCATTTTTAGCGACCTTGGCGAGAAAATCCTTATTAGGGATATACCAAATATGGATGCTCTAATCTCACTGGCTGATGATATACGAGAATTTTCCAGAACAGTCTGGGTTCGACAGAGAAATATAAAAGGAGCATTTTTTTCGCCAAGTCGGTCAGTCTCAGGTCTGTGTCAGTTTCGTCAAATGCTTGTTTTGCTTGGAGCCTCTTCGAATGAGACTTGGTTTTAGTGTTATTGCTAAACAGTTTGTACTTTTTTTTCTGCTGTTAACGGCTGTTCTTTAAGTTGTGTTTACTGGTTAAATTGAAGCCGATACTTAGTTTATAGACCTGTATTTTTCTGGAAATTTCTGTGAATAAATCACTGAATTTTTGCAAATTTTGCCCTTTATTCTCGGACAACTTACGGACTCCCAAGTACGCAACAATATGTATTCTTAATAAACGATGGTCTTCTATTATTTTCCGGAAATTCATTAATACCAATTTCATACAAAAAAAATTACATAGCACATCGGTAAAATTTTCCGTAGCCTATAAACTAATTGCCAATTCTATGCCCACAATTTTCAACAGGAAAACATGCTTTTAAAATTCTAATAAAATTTCATTATATTTTATGTGGTGTAACCATGTTAAAATACACTTTTAAGAAATACCGACTATAGACCGTAACAGCACGAAATACTTTTATGTATACCGGAAAAGTAGCCACAGTCATTATAAACGCCAATAATAAGCATAAACCTAATTAATTATAACTCGTTAAATTTTCAAACTAATTTGACATCATTTGGATGATCATAGTACATACTCGGAATTATTTTATGTGGTTCCATAAATTATTTAGTCTATATATACCCTTTTTTAAATTTGTCGATAGGCTCTAATGTTACGAAATTATTTTGTATGTCTCTGTAAACGAACCATGAACATTGTGTACACCAGTAAAAACTATTCAGCTTATTTTGCGATTAAAATTAATAATTGTTCCAAATTTAACATCGTTTGGATGACTACGTGACATTGTCAGAACACTTTTGTAAGGTTGTATACATTAATTAGAAAGATTAAGAAAACATATTTTCTTCAAACAACGTAAGTTTAAGCATCTTACGCACGCTAATTTCATTTTCTTGATTGCAAATTAATGATATTAAAATGCGTTTAAACGAAATTCACCCCATACGCCGTAATGTTAAGAATTTTGGCGTGTCCCTGTAGACAGTTTATAAGCAATATAGCAATACAAATTATACAGCTACTTATATGCAAAGCTGGAACGTGAGCGCCAATTTGAAAGTCAATCGAAGAATTTTTGCTGTCGCTGTTGAGGTACATACAAATTCTTCCAATAGGCCGTAAAGAAAAGAAACACTTTGGCGCGTCCCTGTACACGAACGACAAATGGAATACACACCTAACACTATACAGTTATTTCTGTTGAGCATATGATTATGTGTACCAAATTTCCAGTGAATAGTGTGATTTTTGGGGCCGCTATCGCGGTAAATACAAATTCTTCCCATAGGCTGTAATGATAAAAAAATTTGGTGTGTCCCTGTACACGAACTACGAATGGAATACACACCTAAAACTATACAGCTAATTCTGTTGATCTCATGAATATGTGTACCAAATTGCAAGTCAATAGCGTGATTTTTGTTGCCGCTATCGCACGACAGACAGACAGGCGGACAGACGGAACCCAAAGTCCTTTTGAGTCTCAACAGAGGGCCTCCACTGACGTTTTGGCAAAAATTGGAAGCCAATAGCTTGATTTTTGCGGTGGCTACCGCGGTACATACAAATTCTTCCCATAGGGCGTATTGATAGAAAAATTTTGGCGTGTCCCTGTACACGAACTACAAATAGAATACGCACCTAAAACTATACAGCTAATTCTGTTGGTCTCATGAATATGTGTACCAAATTGGAAGTCAATAGCGTGATTTTTGCGGCCGCTGTCGCGGTATTCTACCCATAGGCCGTAATGATAAGAAAAACTTTGACGTGTCCCTGTACACGAATTACAAATGGAATACATACCTAAAAGTATACAGTTGATTCTGTTGGGCGCATGAACATGTGTACAAAATTGCAAGTCAATAGCGTGATTTTTACAGCCGCTTTTGCGGTACATACAAATTTTACCCATAAGCCGTAATGATAAGAAACACTTTGGCGTGTCCCTGTACACGATCGGCAAATGGAACACACACCTAACACTATACAGTTATTTCTGTTGAGCTCATGAATACGTGTACCAAATTGCAAGTCAATAGCGTGATTTTTGCGGCAGCTATCGCGGTACATACAAATTCTTCCCATAGGCCGTAATAAGAAAAACTTTGGCGTGTCCCTGTACACGAATTACAAATGGAATACATACCTAAAACTATACAGCTGATTCTGTTGGGAGCATGAACATGTGTACAAAATTGCAAGTCAATAGCGGGATTTTTGCGGCAGCTATCGCGGTACATACAAATTCTTCCCATAGGCCGTAATAAGAAAAACTTTGGCGTGCCCCTGTACACGAATTACAAATGGTATACATTCCCAAAACTATACAGCTGATTCCGTTGGGCTCATAAGCATGTGTACCAAATTACAAGTCAAAAGCATTGTTTTTGCGGCCGCTATCGCGCGACAGACAGACAGACACACAGACAGAACCCAAAACCGTTTTGTGTCTCAACAGAGGGCATCCACTGACTTTTCGGCAACTAGTGGATCTGCAGATCGGGAGCCTCAACGTACTATTTGCATCAGACATTATTCAATAGGTCATTTTTATTTATTCCTTATTATATAATAGTATACATTGATTGGATCGACTTATTACCATAATCAGATACATTCCTGAGGGGGGCTGCCACCCCCCTCAGCCCTCTGCTGTATCTCTCTTTTATACCTATTTGTATATCATATAAAGTGTTACGGAATTGTAAATAATTGCATTTATTTTTGTGTAAATTCTTTCAAAGAGGCTTAGAAAATCGATAAAATGCTAATTTTGTGCATTTCTAGTCATTTTAGCGTTAAAATAGCCTAATTTTCCTTTAAAAACGCATTAAAAAACTCCAATAAGGGAAGAAATGGATTTGGCGCCAAATTTGGCGACTGTTTCACTCCTTCGCGATTTTTTTGGCAGCCTTGGCGAGAAAAACTTTCTTAGGTATATACCAAATATGAAAGCTCTAATCTCATTGGCTCATGAGATACGAGAATTTTCCAGAACAGTCTGTGTTCGATAGAATAGTATAAAAGGAGCATTTTTTTAGCTAAGGCGGCCAATCTCAGATGTGTGTCAGTTTCGTCAAATGCTTGCTTTGCTTTGAGCCTCTTTGAATGAGACTTGCTTTATGTGTTATTGATAAACAGTTTGTAATGTTGTTTTGATGTTAACGGCTGTTGTTTAAGCTATGTTTACTGGTTGAATTGAAGCTCATACTTGGTTTATAGACCTATATTTTTCTGGAACTTTCTGTGAATAAATCACTGATTTTTTGCAAGTTTCGCCTTTCATTCTCGGACAACTTACGAACCCCCAATTACGAAATAATATGTATTCTTAATAAACGACGGTCTTGTATTATTTCCCTGAAATTGATAAATACCAAATTTCATAATTATCAAATTTCATACAAAAAAAATTACATAGCATATCGGAAATATTTTGCGTAACCTTTAAACTAATTATCAATTCTCTGCCCACAATTTTCAACAGGAAAACATGCTTTTAAAATTCTAATAAAATTTCATTATATAAGATGGGGATGTAACCATGTTAAAATTTACTTTTAAGCAATACCGACTATAGACCGTAATAGTACGAAATTCCTTTATGTATCCCGGAAAAGTAGCCACAGTCATTATAATAAGAATAAACCTAATTAATTATAACTCATTAATATTTCAAACTAATTTGACATCATTTGGATGATTACAGTACGTACTCGGAAATATTTTGTGTGGTTCCATAAATTATTTAATCTATACATAATCTGTTTTAAGAGTAAACATGATTTTAAGCATCTTTATAATGTATGTTAACTTTATTAAGTTCAATTCAGCATAAACGCATTAAAGTGCGCGCTTAAATTAAAAATTTGTCCGTAGGCTCTAATGTTGCGAAATTCTTTCGTGTGTCTTTGTAAACGAACCCTAAACATTGTATACACCAGTAAAAACTATTCAGTTTATTTTGCGTTTAAAATTAATAATTGTTCCAAATGTAACATCGTTTGGATGACTGCGTGACATTCTCAGAACACTTTTGTAAGATCCTGTACATAAATTAGAAAACTTAAGAGCACATATTTTCTTCAAACAACATAAGTTTAAGCAACTTAATCACGTACGCTAGTTTCATTTTCTTCATTCCAAAGTAATGATATTAGAATGCGTTTAAACGAAATTCACCCCATACGCCGTAATGTTAAGAATTTTGGCGTGTCCCTGTACACAGTTTATAAAAAATATAGCAATAAAAATTATACAGCTGCTTATATGCAAAGCTGAAACGTGTGCGCTAATTTGCAAGTCAATCGAAGGATTTTTGCGCCCGCTATTGCGGTACATACAAATTTTTCCCATAGGCCGTAAAGATAAGAAACACTTTGGCATGTCCCTGTACACGAACGACAAATGGAATACACACCTAACACTATACAGCTAATTCCGTTGGGCTCATGAATATGTGTACCAAATTGCAAGTCAATAGCGTTATTTTTGGAGACGCTATCGTGGTACATACAGTATCTTCCCATAGGCCGTAATGTTAAAAAAAAACTTTGGCGTGTCCCTGTACACGAACTACAAATAGAATGCACACCCGAAACTATACAGGTAATTTCGTGGGGATCATGAACATGTGTACAAAATTTCAAGTCAATAGCGTGATTTTTGCGGCCGCTATCACACGACAGACAGACAGACAGACGGACAGACGGTACCCAAAATCCTTTTGAGTCTAACAGAGGGCCTCCATTCACGTTTCGGCAAAAATTGGAAGTCAATAGCTTGATTTATGCGGTGGCTATCGCGGTACATACAGATTCTTCCCATAAGTCGTAATGATAGAAAATTTTTGGCGTGTCCCTGTACACGAACTACAAATGGAATACGCACCTAAAACTATACAGCTGATTCCGTTGGGCTCATGAACATAATATGTGTACCAAATTGCAAGTCAATAGCGTGATTTTTGTGGCCGCTCTTGCGGTACATACAAATTCTTCCTCCCATAGGCCGTAATGATAAGAAAAAATTTTGCGTGTCCCTGTATACGAACTACAAATGGAATACATGCCAAAAACTATACAACTTATTTCGTGGGGCTCATGAACATGTGTACAAAATTTCAAGTCAACAGCGTGATTTTTGCGGCCGCTATCGCACGACAGACAGACAGACAGACGGACAGACGGAACCCAAAATCCTCTTGAGTCTCAACAGAGGGCCTCCATTCACGTTTCGGCAAAAATTGGAAGTCAATAGCTTAATTTTTGCGGTGGCTATCGCGGTACATACAGATTCTTCCCATGGGTCCTAATGACAGAAAATTTTTGGCGTGTCCCTGTACACGAACTACAAATGGAATACACACCTAAAACTATACAGCTGATTCCGTTGGGCTCATGAACATGTGTACCAAACTGCAAGTCAATAGCGTGATTTTTGTGGCCGCTATCGCGGTACATACAAATTCCTCCCATAGGCCGTAATGATAAGAAAAACTTTGGCGTGTCCCTCTATACGAACTACAAATGGAATACACACCTAAAACTATACAGCTGATTTCGTTGGGCACATGAATATGTGTACCAAATTGCAAGTCAATAGAGTGATTTTTGTGGCCGCTATCGCGATACATACAAATTTCTCCCATAGGCCGTAATGATAAGAAAAACTTTGGCGTGTCCCTCTATACGAACTGCAAATGGAATACATACCAAAAACTATGCAGCTGATTTCGTGGGGCACATGAACATGTGTACCAAATTTCAAGTCAATAGCGCTATTTTTGCGGCCTCTGTCGCGCGTCAGACAGACAAACAGACACACAGACACAGCCCAAAACCGTTTTTAGTCTCAACAGAGGGCCTCCACTGACGTTTCGGCAATTAATTTAAATAATGGTTTAGACTTTGAACTTTTGGTGTTGCCATCTGAAGATTGTAAATTTATTATAGGAAATTAGAAATTTTTGCAGAATTTATAGAAACAAGGAGTTGGGTGATTCTAATTGGAGGGTAGTTGGTACGTTTCGAAAGACTGTAGTCTGTTTGGTTGACAAGTTTCATAAATTTTATGAGTAAATACAATTTAATATTGTAGAACTTGAAATTTTTATAGGAGTTGGGATCACATTTTAGTAACCCTATTGAATTTAGTGATAATTGCAGAAATATTGTAACCTTTAAGAAAAACTTGGCGAGATTTAGCAATAATTTAGCGATATTTAGGATTTATTTGACGATTTTTAGGGTGTATTTCGCTATAATACAAATTTGGCGACAAACATAGACATAAATTTAGAGCAACGGGAAAATTTCGTCAATTGCTGCCTTATTTTTGTGGAGTGTGGACGTTTAATTTGGATACTGCATAATATTCTGATTATTAGATTAAATCGACGGTAGTAATGAATCTACCTGAAAAAATGCCTGTTCAATAAACCTCTTCATCTAGTTTTAATGATGAGAAGTTGACTTGTCCTATTTGTAATGTTACTTCTCCTAAAAAATCTAATTTGATTCGACACATGGAGATTCATATAGGTGTGAAATCTTTTGTTTGAGATGTATGTCAGAAAGCATTTGCTAGGATTTAAAGAAACATTTAAAAATACATCAAAAATTTTCACCCCAAAACATTCATGTGATCTAAGTGCTGAAACCTTTAGATGGAAATACAAGTTATTAGAACATATTAGAAAAAAAATACCGAATGTCTACACCCCAACATTTCTGATGGGGTATGCAGTGAAAAATTCAACCGGAAGCAAGATTTGTTGAAGCATGAAAGAATGAATCATCGAAAGTCATCGCCCCAGCATTTATATGATGCATGCAGTGAAAAATTCAATCGTAAGCAAAATTTATTGAAGCATAAGAGAATAAATCATCGAAAGTCTTCGCCTTAATATTTATGTGATGAATGCAGAGAAAAAAATTCATCCTAAAAGGCTCTCTTCACTCACAGCCGGCGGAAGCCGAAAATAATGTTATTCCATGGGATATTTTTCTTTACAAATAACTTATTAACTATATAATGCATATTTTTAAATTCTGTTTTCACATTCTGAAAATTCCCAGCTGTTAAATTGACGGACCTTTTTTAAAAATGTATTTTTTTAATTTTTTATATTTTATTTTGAAATTGCAAAATGAAAAAAATTCACACATTGAAAATTCGTATTTTGCAGCTTCAAAATAAAATAAAAATAATAAAAATAATAAATTTTTAAAAAAGGTGCGTCAATTTAACAGCTGGGAATATTCAGAATGTGAAAACAGAATTTAAAAATATGTATTAGTTAATAAGTTATTTGTAAAGAAAATATCCCCATAGAATAACATTGGCTCGGGCTTCCGGCGACGGTAAGTGAAGAGGGCCGTTAAGCAAGACTTATTAAAACACAAGAGGGTGTTTCATCGAATTATGAAGTCTGACCAAAATTGCTTAAAGAAAAAAAAAAAAAAAAAGTTGCACTCCGGGAATGCCGACAGAAGTGAAAACTTGAACATTTACGTGTATATTGCTTGAATCGTCAGGAAATATTTTATTGTGCAAGAAATACTTTTAAATGAAGTGTTTTTTATTCATTAATATAAACTAATACTACAAAAATTGTATTACAATTTTATTTAATGCGCTAACTGCAATAGAGACAGTGTCCGGAGATGAGAGAAGTCGTGTAGAGCCGCTCTAGATTGTAAAAACGTGAGAAAAATCGCGGCTTTGGCCTTCCTCACGGTATTGTGAGGTCTAACTGCAACGTTTCCGGCTGCAATCTTTAAGAGACAGTGGCCGGAGATGAGAGAAGTCGTGTAAAGACGCACCAGATTGTAAAAACGTGAGAAAAATTGCGGCTTTGGCCTTACTCACGGTTTGGTGAAGTTTAACTGGAATAGAGACAGTGGCTGGAGATGAGAAAAGTCGTGTAAAGCCGTACCAGATTGTAAAAACGTGAGAAAAATGGCGGCTTTGGGCTTTCTCACGGATTTGTGAGGTCTAACTGCAATAGAGACAGTGTCCGGAGATGAGAGAAGTCGTGCAGAGCCGCACCAGATTGTAAAAACGTGAGAAAAATGGCGGCTTTGGCCTTTCTCACGGTTTTGTGAGGTCTAACTGCAACGTTTTCGGCTGCAATCTTTAAGAGACAGTGGCTGGAGATGAGAGAAGTCGTGTAAAGCCGCACCAGATTGTAAAAACGTGAGAAAAATTGCGGCTTTGGGCTTTCTCATGGTTTTGTGAGGTCTAAATGCAATAGAGACAGTGTCCGGAGATGAGAGAAGACGTGTAGAGCCGCACCAGATTGTAAACACGTGAGAAAAATGGCGGCTTTGGCCTTTCTCACGGTTTTGTGAGGTCTAACTGCAACGTTTCCGACTGCAATCTTTAATAGACAGTGTCCGGAGATGAGAGAAGTCGTGTAGAGCCGCACCAGATTGTAAAAACGTGAGAAAAATGGCGGCTTTGGGCTTACTCACGGTTTTGTGAGGTCTAACTGTTATAGAGACAGTGCCCGGAGATGAGAGAAGTCGTGCAGAGCCGCACCAGATTGTAAAACAATATACAGTATATAATCATTAACACTTCACATTAGCAAGTTAATTGTATGATACATTATTTGTATCATACAAGGATGGAAAGCGTCAGCTGACGATGACGGGAGTTCAAAGATTTTTGTTCACCCAAAAGTTTTCACTTCAAATGGAAAGCGTCAGCTGACGATGACGCGAATTCAAAGATTTTTGTTCACCCAAAAGTGCTCAACGCGCCTAAAGAAGTTTTCACTTCAAAAATATGCTTTTTAAAAGGCGAAACACACTTAATATTTTCACAACCGCACCTTTGACAATGAAACTGATGATGTGGACTTCATTTCATTCCTTAATAATTTAGAAACTGACATTTTTAAATAAACTGAACTATCAATAAGTGAGAAAAAAGCAATGAAATGTTACGCAATTGTGAATGTTACCCTTAGTCGCTCTACTCAAAATGGAGAAGAATTTATTTCTCCTCACTTTCGATCAAAAATAAAAATGACATTTTTAACAAGTTATATGGATAATGTTCCGAAAAAAACTTTTAACAAAATAATGAAGAGTTTGGATAATTTTAATGAACGAGGGTCAGAGTGAATTTTAATAACAATCATTACATTAGAGCTACGTATGGGCTAAATTTAGCCCATTCTATATGTAACACTTGCTTTCTCATTGAATTCTGTAATTTAAATGTTAAAATATTTTTGAGGAAAATTGTATTTATTATTTTAAAAAAAGTTTTAAATTAGTCGATAAATTTTGTATGCAATAAAGTTAATTACATTGATTTACATTATAAAATGATTAAAGTTATGTAGAATAAACTTTATATATTGTTACTATACAAATATTATTTATGTCTTTATTATTGAATAAATCTTCTTATATAGTTACACTCACCACTGACTGACTCTGTTACGCTTAAAAAGGCTAAGAGGTTTCCTTGGACTCTGTCTGTGTGTGAACGCAAGTTGCCACCTAATTTTCATACTTTAGTTAATTAAAAAAAATCTAATTGTCCGATAGATAAGCTGTTTAATCCGACGGTTCAGAAAATTCCCCCTTTCAGTTGGTACCTAAAATATGAAAATAAGAATTTTAAAATAGACATTTAAATTTTTAATTTTTGCCATTTTTTTTTCCCAGCATAAAATGTAAATATACTTTCACGTGAAAAAAAAGAAAAAAAAAATATATATGTATATACATATATCTATATAAATAAAGAGAAGTGTCTGTGTGTGTGTGTGTCTGTGTGTGTGTCTGCGCTCTGGTGCTCACACTACTGATCGCAGAGCCTCCAAATTTGACATATAGGTACCTGGGACCCTGCAGGTGTGCCCCTCATCCGAGATTTTTTCGAATTTCGAATTTGAATTTTCTTAATTCATGTTTTTTCGATTTTAAACATTGGCTTTTATTTTTCATTTTTCATGAATTTATTCTTCGATTGTAATCGTCTGCGTATCTTAGCAACGGCTATTATGCAATTCATTTTTTATTTAATACATTCATTTGAGGCGATTTTCTTTTCTGCTTTTTTTTTTTTTATTATTATTTTTATATTTATTGAAAATCAAAATGGTAAAATACGATAGAAATAAATTGTTACGTTTATGTATAAATTTTATAATATAACAACTTTTTATTTTTCATTTTTTTAATTAATTCCTTTAAGAGAAAAATCTTTTTATTATTATTATTATTTATAATATTTATTGGGTGAAAAAAATGGTAGTTTATAGTAGAAAGGATAAACTGATTAAAATTCGTTTTTCATGTATTTAATTCCTTTTAAAAGAAAATCTACATTTTTAATTTTATTTTATTGCAC
Organism: Salticus scenicus; assembly: GCA_963930645.1. Classification (NCBI taxonomy): domain Eukaryota; kingdom Metazoa; phylum Arthropoda; class Arachnida; order Araneae; family Salticidae; genus Salticus; species Salticus scenicus. Next base: position 372,975 of record CAWVNO010001040.1, read on the forward strand.
TGGTCGGAATCAAATCGTAATATAGTGTAAATAACGGGGGCTATAAAACACATGGTTCAAAAACTAAAATATGTAATAGATGCTGAGATACATTCATCTTTAAAAATCGCAGTTTTTAATTACAGAAAATCCACAAGTCGTCGATAAATACCCAGATTGAAGTGCCCGGGAAATACCTTTCTGTAGACAGTGGGAAACTGGACCCGATGCAGTACGGGTAGAAAAAAGAGCTGCCTTAGGCAACGGGTACCCAAAGAAGCGAAATCTAAAGCGATTTCATTTTTTTTTTTTTTTTTTTTTTTTTTTAAGTTTTTATTTGTAATGTGATGTAAAAAATAAATACTGATCAAATTCTTTTGAAAATTCATTTAAATATAGTGACCAGCGAAGCGGGCGTAGCCTTCTAGTATATATATAAAAAGAAGTGGTCTGTGTGTGTGTGTGTCTGAGTCTGTGTGTGTGTGTCTGTCTGCGCTCTGGTGCTCACACTATTGAACGCAGAGCTTCCAAATTCGGCATATAGGTACCTGGGACCCTGCAGGTGTGCACCTCATCATGATTTTTTCGAATTTCGAATTTGAATTTTTTAAATTAATGTTTTTTCGATTTTAAATATTGGTTTTAAATCTTCATTTTTCATAAATTTAATTCTTTTGCTTCAATTGTCTGCGTATCATAGCAACGGCTATTACGCAACTTATTTTCATTTAATACCTTCATTTGAAGGCGAATTATATATATATATATATTATTTGTTATATTTATTGAAAATAAAATCGTAATGCAGTAGAAAAAATTAAGTATAAATTGTTTAAATTTAAAAACGTATTTATAACAGTTATGTTTAATTTTTTATAGTATAACAACTTATTTTTCATTTTTTAGTTAATTCCTTTAAAAGAAAAAACTTTTATTTATTCATTTTTTTTTTAATTACTGTATTTATCGGGAAAAATGGTAGTATATACATACTAAAAAGGATTAAATAGATTAATATTTATTCGTTTATATCTATCTATATATATATACATATATATATATATATATATATAATCTACTTTTTAATTTATTTTATTACATTGATCGGAATCAAATCGTAATATAGTGTAAATAGCATGGGCTATAAAATACATGGTTCAAAACTAAAATATTTAATAGATGCTGAGATACAGTCATCTTTAAAATCGTAGTTCTTAAATAATACCAGATCCCCCCTGTCGTCGATAAATATCCAGATTGAAGTGCCCGGGAAAGATCTTCCTGCAGGCATGGGAAACTAGACCTGATGCAATGCGGGCGGGAAAAGAGCTGCCGTAGACAGCGGGTACCCAAAGCGAGGTTTGGAGCAATTTCAGTTTTTTTTTTTTTTTTTTTTTTTTAAGTTTTTGTCTATAATGCGGTGTAAAAAAATAAATATTAATCCAACTCTTTCGAAAATCCATTTAAATATAGTGACCAGCGAAGCGGGCGTAGCCTGCTAGTCTATATAAATAAAGAGAAGTGTCTGTGTGTGTGTGTGTGTCTGTCTGCGCTCTGGTGCTCACACTACTGATCGCAGAGCTTCCAAATTTGGCATATAGGTACCTGGGACCCTGCAGGTGTGCACCTCATCAAGATTTTTTCGAATTTCGAATTTGAATTTTTTAAATTAATGTTTTTTCGATATTAAATATTTGCTTCAATGTTTCATTTTTCATGAATTTATTCTTCGATTGTTATCGTTTGCGTATCTTAGCAACGGCTATTATGCAATTCATTTTTACTTTCCGAACACTATAGTGAGGAAAGTATTGTAATCATGTCAAAAATCCGAATTTGAGATTTTGATGTTTCTATACGTTTCGAGGTCCAATGAGTCCGTTTTCAGTATTTTTGCGATGATGTATGTATGTGTGTGTGTATGTGTGTATGTGTGTATGTATGTGTGTGTGTATGTCTGTGAGTGAACACACTAGCGTCTAAACGCTTCGTTCGAATAACCTGAAAGTTGGTACGTATATTGTAAGTCACTATAGTACGAACCCTGTAGATTTTGGTGAATCTAGCACTTATAGTTTTTTTACAGGGACACAAAGAAAAATTCTTTATCATTATGGCCTATGGGAGCAAAATCTTAAAAGTGCGATAGCATCTTAACGCCTTATTCAATTGAGCAAAAAATTTATGCACATATTATAGGTCACAAATACTCAATCTGTATAGATTTTGGAGAATCTAGCACTTATAGTTTTTTACAGGGACACAAAGAAAAATTCTTTATCATTATAGCCTATGGGGCCAAATTTTTAAAAATGTGATAGCGTCTAAACGCCTTATTAATATGAGAAAAAAATTTGTACACATGCTATCGGTCACAGTTGTACCAACTGTATAGATTTTGGGGAATCTAGCACTTACAGTTTTTTTACAGGGACGCAAAGAAAAATTCTTTATCATTATGGCCTATGGGACTAAATTTTTAAAAGTACGATAGCATCTAAACGCCTTATTCAATTGAGCTGAAAATTTATATGAATATTATAAATCACTGTTGCACTAACTATAAGCATTTTGGTGAATCTGGCATTTATAGGTTTTTACAAGGACACAACGAAAAATTCTTTATCATTAAGATCTATGGGCTCAAAGTTCAGTAGCGTGAAATAAAACGTTGTGTAATATATGGAGAAAAATACTCAAATACTCTATTATGGTTTTCTCTCTTTTGTTTGTTTAACAACTCCTCTTTCTTTACTTTATCTACAAAACTGTTAATTACTCAATGTTCGGAAAGTCGAGTGGAGTCACTCCAGATTTTTTATTTAATACATTCATTTGAAGGCGATTTTCTTTTCTTTTTTTCTTTTTTTCTTTTATTATTATTATATTTATTGAAAATCAAATGGTAATGCAATAGAAATAAATTGTTACGTTTATGTATAAATTTTATACTATAGCAACTTTTCATTTTTCATTTTTTTAGATTAATTCCTTTAAAAGAAAAATCTTTTTTTTTTTTTTTTTTTTTCTTAATTATTTATAATATTTATTGGGTGAAAAAAAAAATGGTAGTTTATAGTAGAAAGGATAAACTGATTAAAATTCGTTTTTCATGTATTTAATTCCATTTAAAAGAAAATCTACTTTTTTTTTTTTTTTTTTTTTTTTTTTTTTTTTTTTTTTGCAATAGTCGGAATCAAATCGTAATATAGTGTAAATTACGGGGGCTATAAAACACATGGTTCAAAAACTAAAATATATAATAGATGCTGAGATACAGTCATCTTTAAAATCGTAGTTCTTAAATAACAGAAAATCCACAAGTCGTCGATAAATACCCAGACTGAAGTGCCTCGGAAAGACCTTTCTATAGACAGTGGGAAACTGGACCCCATGCAGTACGGGTAGAAAAAAGATCTGCCTTAGGCAACGGGTACCCGAAGAAGCGAGATCTAAAGCGATTTCAGTGTTTATTTTATTTATTATTATTATTATTATTATTATTTGTAATGCGATGTAAAAAATAAATACTGATCCAATTCTTTTGAAAATTTATTTAAGTATAGTGACCAGCGAAGCGGCGTAGCCTGCTAGTCTATATAAATAAAGAGGAGTGTCTGTGTGTGTATCTGTCTGCGCTCTGGTGCTCTGCTCACACTACTAATCTCAGAGCCTCCAAATTTGGCATATAGGTACCTGGGACCCTCCAGGTGTGCACCTCATCGAGATTTTTTTGAATTTCGAATTTGAATTTTTTAAATTAATATTTTTCCGATTTTAAATATTGGCTTCTTTGTTTCATTTTTCATAGATTTATTCTTTAGCTTCAATCATCTGCGTATCTTAGCAACGGCTATTACGCAACTTATTTTTATTTAATACGTTCATTTAAAGGAGATTTTTTTTGTTTTGTTATATTTATTGAAAGTAAAATCGTAATGCAGGAGAAAAAATTAAGTATAATTAGTTTTAAATTTAAAAACGTATTTATAGCAGTTATGTTTAATTTTTTATAGTAGAACAACTTCTTATTTTTCATTCTTTAATTAATTCCTTTAAAAGAAAAAACTTTTATTTAATACTTTTTTTTATTTACAGTATTTATCGGGAAAAATGATAGTATATGCATAGTAAAAAGGATTAAATTGATTAAAATTTATTTGTTTATATATATATTTATTTATTTTTTAATCTACTTCTTACTTTATTTTATTTTGTTACATTGGTCGGAAAGAAATCGTAATATAGTGTAAATAGAATGGGCTATAAAATACATGGTTAAAACTAAAATATTTAATAGATGCTGAGATTCAGTCATCTATAAAATCGTAGTTCCTAAATAGTAGCAGATCCCCCTGCCGTCGATAAATATCCAGATTGAAGTGCCCGGGAAAGATCTTCCTGCAGGCATGGGAAACATAGACCTGATGCAGTGCGGGCGAGAAAAGAGCTGCCGTAGATAGCGGGTACCCGAAGCGAGGTTTGGGGCAATTTCAGTTTCTTTTTTTTTCTTTTTTTTTTTTTTTTTCTTTTTTTTTTTTTTTTAAGTTTTTGTCTATAATGTGGTGTAAAAAAATAAATATTAATTCAATTCTTTTGAAAATTCATTTAAATATAGTGACCAGCGAAGCGGGCGTAGCCTGCTAGTATATAAATAAAGAGAAGTGTCTGTGTGCGTGTGTGTGCCTGTCTGCGCTCTGGTGCTCACACTAATGATCGCAGAGCTTCCAAATTTGGCATATAGCTACCTGGGACCCTGCAGGTGTGCACCTCATCGAGATTTTTTCGAATTTCGAATTTGAATTTTTTAAATTAATGTTTTTTCGATTTTAAATATTAGCTTTAATGCTTCATTTTTCATAAATTTAATTTTTTGATTGTAATTGTCTGCGTATCTTAGCAACCGTTATTTCACTATTTATTTTTTATTTAATACATTCATTTGAAGGCTAAATACTTTTTTCTTTTTTCTTTTTTTTTTTTTATTATATTTATTGAAAATCAAATGGTAATGCAATAGAAATAAATTGTCATGTTTATGCATAATTTATATAGTATAACAACTTTTTATTTTTCGTTTAAATTAATTCCTTTAGAATAAATATCTTTTTTTTTTTTTCTTATTTATAATATTTTTAGAGGGAAAAATGGCCGTATATAGTGGAAAAGGATTAAACTGATTAAAATTTATTTGTTTTTCATGTATTTAATTCCTTTTAAAAGGAAATCTACTTTTTATTTTATTTTGTTATACTGGTCTGAACCAAATTATAATACAGTGTAAATAATGGGGGCTATAAAACACATTGTTCAAAAACAAAAACATGTAATAGATGCTGAGATACAGTCATCTTTAAAATCGTAGTTCTTAAATAAAGAAGATACACATGTCGTCGATAAATACCCAGATCGAAGTGCCCGGTAAAGACTTTTTGCAGACAGTGGGAACCTGGACCCCCCCCCCCCCGATGCAGCACGGGCGGAAAAAGAAGATGCCATAGGCAGCGGGTATTCGAAGCAAGATCTACAGCAAATTCAATGTTTATTTATTTATTTATTTATTTATGTATAAATTACTATTTTTTTTTATTAAGATTTTATTTATAATGTGATGCAAAAAATAAATACTGATCCAATTCTTTTGAAAATTCATTTAAATATAGTGACCAGCAAAGCGGGCGTAGCCTGCTAGTATATAAATAAGGAGAAGTGTGTGTCTGTCTGCGCTCTGGTGCTCACACTACTGATGGCAGAACTTCCAAATTTGGAATATAGGTACCTGGGACCCTGCAGGCGTGCACCTCATCAAGATTTTTTAGGATTTCGAATCTGAATTTCTTAAATTAATAATTTTCCATTTTTAAATATTGGCTTCTTTGTTTCATTTTTCATAGATTTATTCTTTTGCTTCAATCGTCTGCGTATCTTAGCAACGGCTATCACGCAAGTTATTTTTATTTATTACGTTTATTTAATGGTGATTTTTTTTTTTTTTTTGTTATATTTATCTATATAAATAAAGAGAAGTGTCTGTGTGTGTGTGTGTGTGTGTCTGTATGTGTGTCCGTGTGTCTGCGCTCTGGTGCTCACACTACTGATCGCAGAGCCTCCAAATTTGACATATAGGTACCTGGGACCCGGCAGGTGTGCCCCTCATCGAGATTTTTTCGAATTTCGAATTTGAATTTTCTTAATTCATGTTTTTTCGATTTTAAACATTGGCTTTTATTTTTCATTTTTCATGAATTTATTCTTCGATTGTAATCGTCTGCGTATCTTAGCAACGGCTATTATGCAATTCATTTTTTATTTAATACATTCATTTGAGGCGATTTTCTTTTCTGTTTTTTTTTTTTTTATTTATTTATTTATTTATTTTTTTATTATTTTTATATTTATTGAAAATCAAAATGGTAAAATACGATAGAAATAAATTGTTACGTTTATGTATAAATTTTATAATATAACAACTTTTTATTTTTCATTTTTTTAATTAATTCCTTTAAGAGAAAAATCTTTTTATTATTATTATTATTTATAATATTTATTGGGTGAAAAAAGTGGTAGTTTATAGTAGAAAGGATAAACTTATTAAAATTCGTTTTTCATGTATTTAATTCCTTTTAAAAGAAAATCTACATTTTTAATTTTATTTTATTGCACTGGTCGGAATCAAATCGTAATATAGTGTAAATAACGGGGGCTATAAAACACATGGTTCAAAACTAAAATATGTAATAGATGCTGAGATACAGTCATCTTTAAAAATCGCAGTTTTTAACTACAGAAAATCTACAATTCGTCGATAAATACCCAGATTGAAGTGCCCGGGAAATACCTTTCTGTAGACAGTGGGAAACTGGACCCGATGCAGTACGGGTAGAAAAAAGAGCTGCCTTAGGTTGCAACGGGTACCCAAAAAAGCGAAATCTAAAGCAATTTCATTTTTTTTTTTTTTTTTTTTTTTTTTAAGTTTTTATTTGTAATGTGATGTAAAAAATAAATACTGATCCAATTCTTTTGAAAATTCATTTAAATATAGTGACC